>JAJEJO010003679.1:217779-227955 GCA_020662805.1 Glaucomys volans
GTTTTTAATAAGATTGTCTTTTCTTCATTGAATTTTCCTGACACTTTTGTTTAAAATCAATTAGTACATATTTATTTCTGGACTCTTAATTCCATTCCATTGATCTATATGCCTATTTGTACATTACTATACCCTGTGCTAATTACCACAGCCTTAAGTAGTTTTGATTTGGGGTAGTGTGTTTTCCAATGCTGTTCCTGTTAAAAAATTGTGACTATTCTAGATTCTTCATATTCCCATATGAAGCTTAGGATCAATTTGTCAAATTGAAAAAAAATAAAGCAGCTGTGATTTTAATCAGGGTTTTATTGAATCTATAAATTATTCATGGAAAAATTTTACCTTAAAAATACCACATTTTTAAATCCAAGAACATGGAACATCTTTCCATTTATTTCTACATTCGTAATTTTCTCAACAAAATGTTGTAATTATCAGGTTTCAATACTTGCACTTGTTATGAAAAATTTATTTCTAAAAGCACTTGACCCTCATTATGTATATATTCTGTACTTGTGAATTCACCTGCTTGCTAGAATATATTTTTAACCTTCAGATCAATACCTGTGGTGCTTTCAAAGTCATTTGAGTATATGTGGAGTATGGCAAAAAGATTTGAGTCACCCAACATATATCTGGACAGTGGAGGTCGAGCAAAGAAATGACCAGCCTTCTTGTTTCAGCTCTTGTACAGAGGTGATCAGTGGATAGAGAAAGCAGCAAACAATGCATGTGGAACAAGAAAACCCAGCTCTGTGGCCAGTGGGCAAGGGTTGAATCCCAACATACACATCTATTTATTTTGCTTCATTGTACCCACTGGAAATTCAATTTCAATATTGAATAGAAGTGGGAAGTATAGATAGGTTGCTTTCTCTGATTTTGGGGGGAAAAAAAGCATTTGCTCTCTTATAGGTTTTTCATAGTTAGCAGTTATCAGATTGAGAAATATCCCTTCCATTGCTGATTTATTTCAAGTGTTGAGGCATGTTAGATTTTGCACAAGGTTTTGTGTCTCTTGTGATGATCCTGTAACTACTGTGCTGATTCTGTTGATCTGGCATATTATCTTCAATGAATTTCAAAAAGCAAAACAACTTTGAATGTCTGGCATGAATCCTACTTGGCAATGATATAGAATTTCTTTTTAATGCTTTGCTTTTGGCATTCTTTGTTAAGGCAAGACTGCCTTTACAATTCCCTTAACCAGACTTTGGACAGACTTCTTTCCACCTCTAGGCTCCTGATTTTCCTCTCCTTGGAGTTTTAAGAAAACTTGTTTATTAGTCTCTGCCCCTTTGAGTTGTAAACCTGTTTTAAGCGTCCTGTGAGTTTTGCAACTCAGGATTGTCTTAGAGACCTGGAAGCCTCCTTTTGAAATATAATCAAGGAATATAGATCCCTTTTCTTTCAGTCTCTATGGAGAGAGGAGCTTAATTTATGTAGGTATTCTTCTCCATGTTGTAAAACTACCCCTAGAAATCTTGTCGTAAGATTATAGACCTTCTGAATTTGCTAATTGGATTCATACAAAAGAAAAATGTGAACTTTCTGATCTTTGTTTTCTGTGTTTCAGATTGTTGATCTTCCTGTTTTCTTCCTTTCCTGCCTACTTCTATGCTAAATAAATACTGATAGTATATCATTTTGATTCCTGTATTTATTTTAAATTTTTATTATTATTTTAGTGGTTGCTCTACAGACAATATGAAAATGAATATGTCACAGTCTACTTTAGGTTAGTACTAACTTTATTGCAATATAGAAGTTTTGTTTGAATACAGCCATTTTCTTCTCAAGCCTTTAACTATCGTTTCCAAGCATCTCTATGGTATAAACTCAATGGTAGAGTTTTTTAATATACTCCTGTGGATTTGACTTAAACATTCTGACATTTCATCTGAAGTTGGAGAACTTTTAGTATTTATCAAAAGGTAAGCTGACCAGCAATGTATCTCTCAGATGTTGCTTTTTGAGACTCTTTCATATATATTTTTAAAATATAGTTTTGCTAGGTATAGAATTCTTGATTAATAATGCTTTCATCACACTTTGAATATATTGTTTCCTTATCCCGTCTTTTCTGTGGTTACGAGAATTTAGTCTTTATTCCCCTGTAAGTGATGAAAATACATTTTCTTTGTTTTGGTGTTCAGCAGATTGAGTATGATGTGTATGGGTAAGAATTACTTTGTGCTTATCCTACCAATTCATGTGGATTAATTTTAAAAATCACGTTTAGGAAATTCAGGACATTTTTTTCCCAAAGTATTTTTGCTTTTATCCTCTGAATCTCAGATTCTGTTATTTATATAATGGGGTGTTTTATATTGTGTTAGTATCTCCAGATATTTGCACAAAAATACTTCTTTAATCTTTTTCTCCCTCCTCTGGTACAAATTTTCTATCATCTATTTAGCATTGACCTACATTTAAATTCAGTCATTTATTTTTTTCTACTCTCTCTCAAATATATTTTGAAACCCCCAAGTGATTTGTCCATGGCAATTATTATACATTTAATCTGTAGAATTTTCTGTTGTTTCTTTGGTTGTTTTGCAGTTTCTATCTAGTTTAGTTGCAAAAGGCTATTGCTTCTTCTGTCAAAACCATTACACCTCAAAGCTTCAAGGAAAAAAAAAAAACTAACTGCCATCTTTGAGTGAAGTAATTCCTACTGTAACAGTGATCCACTTCACATTTTGAATATAGCTCTGAGGCTTATTTTTAAAAGGGACATGTTTTCCTTTTCTTTTCTCTCTCCACCTCCCAAACTGGGGACAGGGAACAAAATTACCTTGAGTTATCTGTTCTCCACAGGAAGGAGATATCCACCAGAAGATCTAGGAAGTTGAATATCTCCCAAATTAGCAAGTGAGTGTTAACACACCATCAGGGTGCCCTGGGACCCCCTGTCAGGGGACACCTGGAATGTATGTAGCTTTTGAAGAGCTCCCTTAAAAGCCCCCTTTACCTCCTGATGAACAGAACCACAACCTCTGGGACAGGAGTCCCCTGTGTTTCTCCTTTGCTAACAAAGCAATAAAACTTCCTTTGCCTTTTTCTCTAAACCATGTCCTCATTATTGAATTGGCATCAGGGACAAGGACCCTTTGTTACACTATTTTAAATTAAAAATGCTTTATCACTTTTTTTTGAGTCTCTTACCAACCACTTGGCTATTTTTGTTATGGTGATTTTTCCAGACTACATAAAAATTCCTGAAGGCTGGAATTGTACTTTCCTCAGTTCTGTGTCTTTTGCACCATCTATTATATTATTTTTACACAATAGCCGTTACCCTTTGTAAAGGGTGTCGAGTCCTGCTTCCTCAGGTGTTGAAGAATAACGCCGTAGAAGCAAACCGAGGCAAGTGTAAAGTGGAAAATAAAGTTTTATTAAAGAAAAGTAAAAGCAGACTTCTCCCGGGCGGAAGAAGGGGACCCAAAGGCGGAATCCCTGTGGCGAGTAAATCCTGTCCTTTTTATAAGTTTTACTCTCTTGTTCCCTTCCCCCCTCATTCTTCCTCTCTGTCTAAGCCCACTTTTGCAGGTGAGTGGCAAAAGCGGAAAAGCAGATGGGCAGGGGAAGGGCTGAAGCGATAGCAGGCAATGTCCCAGCCGGTGTTAATTAGCAACTCTTTGCCTATAGTTCTCGATAAGGGCAGGTAAATCTGGTTATCAGTGGGTTCCGGAGATCTTTGATATTCCATTCCCCGGGGCAGTCTCCAACTTCCAGATGTAGGTGTTTTTCATGTCCTTCATTTTCTCGATTTGACCAGATTTCTTTTATTTCTACACTGACTACGTAACCGGTTCTGGCTACATAGCTGCTCAGCAAATAAGTTAATTAAATCAAGCTAAATAATTGCATTGTGGTTGTTGCCGCAACTTTTACTAATATCAACATTATCTCAAAAGTCCTAACCTTTCAGGGCAGTATAAAGCATTTAGCAATGTTAAGTATTATAGAGTCTTAACTGTAGGTAGATTACTAATCAGTGCATAATCTAGGGCTTCAGGGCCCTCACACAACCTAAGAACATCCTTCATGCTGCAAGTCAATTCAAAAGCTTCCCCTGGTGTTCTACAGATTACAACCTGTACAAAGATATGCAAAGCACTCTGATAGTAAACAAGAAGTAAATATACTATTTATTTAGCTGGAAGTTCAGAAGTAGAAAAATGCAAGGTTGACCTAGTTCCTATAGTTATACTTTCAAGTCTTTGGTGTTCCTGTGCTATACCCTCCTTTCCATACAGTGGTTTTTGAATGTTTGTTTTAATGTCTGGTGAACATCTCTCAACATAGAAAATGGCTGTCAATGGCTCAAGGTTAGCAACTGTACATGATGGTATCCTGTAATTTGTGAACATAAAGAGAATTTTTGTTTTTCTTACACTTATTCTTTTTTTTTTTTTTTTGATTTTTTGTGGCCTAGGGGATTGAATGCAGTCTCACACATGCTAGGCAATCTCTTTATGACTTAGCTACATCCCCAGCACGCATATTTTAAATAAAATATTTAAAAATATTTTCTAAAAATAAATTTATTTCACAGAAATCATGGCAAATCTACCCTTTTTAAAATTAATATGCATTTTGTCACATTCCAGTTTTTGCAGCTAAGGAAATGCCATTATTGAATTGATTTAAGTAGAGTTTCTGGACGAGTTATTCTGACCAAGGATTGTTTACTCTCAGATCAGTCAGAACTAAGCTTGGAGTTCTGGAGTTGGGTGAGGAGAGGGGTATATCTTGAATGAAGAAGAAATAGCAAGAGGAATCAAACAGACTATTTGATAGAAAGTACAGAAATTAGTTAAGCAACAACTATATGAATTATACATAAGTATTTAAAAGATGTCAAAGATTCATACTTCATATGCTAATAATTACTGTCATTAGCATAATGAATAATGTATCTTACCTTGCATTTATTCTTTCAAGATTTATAATCAACCATCTTCCTTCCCTTTCTATTCCTGGTTAAAATTGAGAATAACCTGATACATATCCTCAATCAGAATTTTATCTGTATTGTTTACTGGATATAATCAGATTGCAAATATTTTCAGATACAAAGTAAAATGAATACTGTAACTAATTATATTTGATAGTCATGTAGTGCAAACATTAAGGTTTAAGTCTGTTCAACTTATCATTTCTTTTACACTTGTTAGCATTGAAAGGCCTTTCATACTTTTAATTAGCTCTTTCTTCTTCTATTCTTGACAAGTGGAATATCATCAACTTAATAGAGGAAGATACTCATCCACCCGAAAATTTAATGAACTGACCAAGGACACAGAGTGAGACTGACAAAAATTTAATATCCATAGGAGCAGTGTTAAAATTGTCCTACCAAATCAAGCATAACATGCTCGATTTGGAATTCGGGGTCACATTAAAGACCGATTGCTCAGCAATAAATCTAGCCAATGAGGAAGCAATATTAATAAGCCATTAAGATGGCTAAACTTATATAACTGACCATGCAGCACTCGGTTATTATAGATTCTTTAATTTAAGGAGACAGTCATTATCAAGGTGTGGCAAAGTGGTAAAAATACACATTTTGATGTTAAGAATATATGTTCATGGTTAAATGAAGAAAGGTTGTGTATCATTGTTTATGCCAATTTTTCATTCACATCTCTTCAGTTCCTAATGGTCAAATATGATAAGAGGACATATTCTAGTACAGTAATTCTGAAGAGTAATATGGAAATAGTCATTTAAATATACCTATGATCTATGGCTAGGGTAAACATAAAAATTTGGAATTGAAAGAGAGTGCTATTTATATTACTCTAAGACAATAAACTTAACCTAAGTCTGCTCTGAGCAAGCAAATATGTGTCTCAACTTACCTAAGACCCAGTAATTTTGTTCTTGGGTGTTAAAGAATTTCATCACTGATCTATAGATGTAGATGCATGAGAATCAGCATGGGAAAGTAGATAAGTAAATACTTATATTAATAGTGAAATCTTAAGTAAATGAAATTAGCTAATTTATATCAATACCCAATCTTAACTATGGTAATTTGTTAATGTATATTTTATTAATAATTATATGACAGTATTTTGTTTCAAATATAAATATATTACCTACCTATTATTAATTTCTTTCTTCTAAGTATTCATATTCTTCACTCAATATCTTAGCACTTTATTACTTTGCTTACATCAACTTCTGTTTTTACCAATTTGCTTTTCATTTTGTTACAATATTGGGCCTTTCTTATTAATTTTTCTAAAGAGAATTGATTAGGTCAGTTTTGAATTTTATTGAAATTTTTGAGATTTCACTAAACCTAAAATGAATGTTAAAATTCACATTGGTAGGGTAACTGGCTCAAATATCCAGTAGAGACACAGCTCTGAGTTCAAACAAAGGTTTATTGACAGAGAGAGTCTGTCAGGCTGCCCCTCTGCAAGGCGCAGCAGCCTGTAGGAAAAACTTCTTAACATGTAGAACTTCTTAGTTATGTACAATGGAGTAGTTAAAAAATAGTTAGTTTGGCCCTTTGGTTGTTACTTGATGTCTTTGCTATGATTTCAGTAGTTAGGGAGTCTTTCGGGGTGGTCTACGGGGAAGGTCATGCCTGGGTGGGCAGGTGCTGATTTTCAAAATAGAGTTACTTTGGCCTAAGGACCTAACACACATCACTTATATTATTCAGTTTTCAATAGGAAAATATTAGTCTTTTATTTAAGTTTTCAGTTGTTATATTTCTCAGTAGAGGTATGTTATTCATCTTGTAGGATTGCAATATATAGCTTCAAAATCTTAAGTCCCCACAAATTATGATTTTGTCACCATTGTGATTTTTGCTGTTATAATTTCAGTTGAATGCATTGTTGGTTAGTAAAAAATAAAATAAGTGTTGAAAGTATGTAATTACAGAACTGCCAACCACTTCTGCCCAGTAATTCTGAGACTATGGTTTTGGGCACTTGACAGAGCCAAGTAGAAGGGATTGCTGGTTTTTTTAAATTTTTTTTTTTTTAAATTTTTTAAGACTCAAAAAAAAAAAAAAAAGACTTCAAATATAGCTTCATTGTAGATCCGTTCTTTTTACCTAAATCAAGAAAAATTCACTCATTAAAATGTTCTATTTAAAAACCAACAAAAATATGCACACAAAGCCATCAAGAATTTATTTAAATTTAGTTGTGGTTTAATTAACGCCCAAAGAGGTATTACCACATATCTGATACTTTTCTCTATAAAAAAGTTAGAACACAAATAAAGTTAGTGCTTTAGTAGATTCTAATGGGGAAAAAAAGAGGCAAAATGAAGATACATAATAATAATAAAAATATGCAATACTAAGCAGCATAATCTTAGAGGGTGATTCTCTGTGGAGACAGTAGAAGAGGACGCTGTGAGAGCATAAGGTTGAGAAGAGGCTTTACAGGAGCAGAATGAGGAATGTCCTCTTCAAGGAGGTTACAATTTAGTTGGAACATGATTGGTTAAAAAATGTAATTTACCAAAAGAGGAGAAGAACACTCTATGCAGAGAGGCAAGAGAAAAGGCCCTAAAGCAGAAATATGTTTAGCAATTTTGCAAAAAGAGAGAAAGCCACCTCAGTTGGACATTGGAGCAATAATGTAAGGGGTAAAAAACACCATTGTATAGGTAGATGAAGATTCTACTTCCTTCACACAAGATGAACATGATTTAATCTTACTTAAGAGATTTTTTTTTAATTTATAGGATTAATTGTTAAGTAGACACATGGAGATGTAGGTGGCTATTGAGGTAGCCAACCAGAGATAGGAAGGTTCTATAAACCAGCTGATAATATTGAAGAAAAATGATCAGATTCAGAATATTTTGGACATAGAATTGTTCACTGATTAGATATAGAGATTGAAGCACTGCAACAAACAATGACTTGTCAGGTTTTAAATTAAGCAATTGGGAATTCAGTGCAGTTATTTAGTGAAATGGAAAAGGTAGGGAAGTATAGGACTAGAGGAAAAGCTTCATTAATTTTACCAGGCATCAAGAGTGAATGACAAGTTGGGAACTGAATATTTTGGGTTCTGGAATACAGAACAAGCTACCAATCACATAGGGATGGATAGTTAAATTGTTTCTTCCTCTGTGCTATTTCTCTAGCAATTAATCACATTGGATTATTTATTATACAACTACCTAGAAATTCCATCCATTCACCCCATGTAAGATGGTTTCCAGTCTGAATTCAGTGTCCATATCTTACCTGTAATTAAGAAAACTGTGACACAGCATGAGAGCATACTGGGGTAAACTCCTGCGTAAATAAAGTTGTGAACATATTTCTACATTAAAGCTAAAAAAATGATAATATCACATTTTCAGTGAATGTTACAACTTCATCAGAATCAATGCTGGATTTCAAACTCCAACTTAAAGGTAAGTCTACAAAGAGGTAACTTCAACAAAAAGGCCAAAAAAAGCATAACTCAATCTTCCATTGAGGAAGTTTATGTTCAACCTGGATTGCCAGATTAACATTGATATAGTTGAATCACAATAATAACATTTAAACAAAAATGTCTTTTATTAGAAAAATATATATACCATGATAACAGTATGCCACAATTTAAAATATATAATCCTTAGGTATGTTATGTGTTTTAAAAGTACAAATAAATATTTGGAATGGTAAATACTAACATTGAAATCCCTTCTCTTTGTTTTCCTGATAGTGCTAAAAGAGAATGCAATTAGGGAGTTGTATATTAGAGCAATAGGACTGACTATATCTGTATTATTTTCTTTTTGAGAATCGTGGCTGGCATGTCTTGGTGTGATAGGCAAAGCAGTTGTAAATGTTTTCTATATTACTCTTGATTTTTTATATGAAATATTTCTAAGTAATTTTAAACAAAATTTTAAAAGTAGGTAGAGTTCTAGCAGATGCTAAGTCAGCAATAATTTGAGGGCCAAAAATGTGTGTCCAGATTATATATAGTATACCTATAAAAGAATACTAAGGACAAATAAAAATGAACACCCGCCCTGGCAAAATAGGCAGAAGTCATGTAAACACACTTAAAAAACATATAAAAGTCCTCTAAATCCATGAAAAGGATGCCTGGCATTATTAGTCCACAGAAAAAGGTAAGTAAAATTCACAACCACATGCCATTTCACATCTTTCAAATTGATTATTATCAATAGATTAATAATATCAAGTATTAGTGAGGATATGGAAGAGGGGGATTTTTCATATGTTGGTGGGTGTTATATAAAATGATGTACACAGTCATTTTGGAATGTTTTGACAGTTTCTTATAGTGATAAGCGTACACACCCTCTCATGCAATTCTACTTCTAGATATATGTCCAAGAGAAACTAGGGCATATGCACACACACAGATCACAAGAATATCTATAACAGTAATATTCAATGGACAAAATAGGAACAAACCAAACTTCTGTGAGCAGGATAATAAATAAACTGTGCTATACAAATACAATAAATTCTGTTTAGTAAGACAAGGAAAGAACCACTGCACTGACATACACAATAGTATAACTTAATGTCAAAACTACATTGGAACAACCAGACAAAAGTGTACAAACAACATTATGGTCCATTTTATGGTTTGGACCAAGAGGTGTCCTCTTGCACGTGTGAGACAATGCAAGAAAGTTATATATAAAATGATTGTGTTATGAGATTATGAACCTAATCATTGCAGTAATCTCCTGATAGGGATTATCTGGTGGCAACTGTGGGCAGGGAGGGTGTGGCTAAAGGAGATGGATCACTGGGGGTGTGCCTTTGGGGTTTACATTTTGTCCTTGTTGATCATCATGTCCTGAGACACTTTCCTCTATCACACACTTCCGTCATAATGTTCTGCCCCATCTCAGGCCCTGAGGAATGGAGTTGGCCACCTACGTATTGAGACCTCAGGAACTATGAACCCTAAAATAAACTTTTCCTTCTTTAATTGTTACTGTCAGATCTTTTAGTCACAGGCTAAAATATTCCAATTTATATGAAGTTCAAGAATGGACAAAACTAGTACATGGTATTGAAGTCAGAAAAATAGTAGATTTCTTGTTTTTTTTTTTTTTTTGTTTGTTTTAGGTTTTTTTTGTATTTTTTTTTTTTTTACTTTTTTTTTTTTTACTTATTAATTCATTGAACAAAATGTGATTCAG
>JAJEJO010003679.1:247670-306778 GCA_020662805.1 Glaucomys volans
CTCAGAGCAGTTCCAACTCCCCTCTGGAGTCAGCGATCTCAGGGGCTCGGGGCAGACCCCTCCCGGTGCAGCTGGATGCCAAAGGAAGCTGGAAACGGAACTTCTCCGCCAGATAAGCCGCCAAAATGGCGTGGATTAGTGGATTATTTCCAACTCCCTGCCGCTGGAAGTCCCAGGTAACCCGAGATGCTCGGTCTCCGCCTGGGAAGGCCACCGGCCGGTGTCGGAGCCGCGGCCAGCGACTCCAAAGCGCTTCTGGGGACCCAAACTCACCCGTTGGCTGGCGCAGACCCAGGTCGGCGGCTCCGAAGCAGCTGCCGGGCCGGCGCTACCGGATGGCAGCTGCCTGTGGCGGGGCCGAGCCCAGCCCCGCAGAGTTGGCTCCGGAGCGGCGACTGGGGATCCCCTATATGTGCCTTGAATATAAAATCTCGTTGAGAGTCATATTCCTGCTGTTTGAATCCCGAGCAAGTAGGAATCCACGGAGCAAGTCGGAATGCAGCCTTCCTCTAGTCCGCCATCTTGGATCCTCCTTGGAGTCAGTATTATTAATGGGCACTGTTATATCCTATCTATACTATAGGTGATGAGTTATCTCAAATTAAATCAGGTTATTCTGTTAGAAATTGTACTGCAAAACACCAACAGGCAACAGTCACAAAGTTTTAAAAGAAAATATAAAATGAAATTAACAAGGGCAAAAACATAATCAGTTTGTACAACAGTACTGATACAAAAAATATAATTTTTATAAATTTATAAATCTGTCATCCTCTACAAAAACTGATAATTTGTCAACTCAATCACTTCAAAATTTTCTTATGAATTATATATATTTTTAAAGCCTTTTACAACCTTTAGGGACCTTTTTATAATTTGCCCAAACCTTTACTTAATTTTGCATTTTATCTTTCTATCATGGAATCACAATAATCTTTACAATAAAAATTTATTTCTTTTGAACAGCACTTTCAATGGACTTAAATTTTATCCTGTAATTATTATTTTTATTGAGATAAAATTTGCCTTAAATGGAATGCAGGCATTGTTAAACACACAATTCAATAAGATTGGCAAACACATACAATTCATGCTCTATGTAGCAGTTGATTTTTCTTCTCATTAAGGCTGAGTAATGGACACTTGGACTTCTTTTCATTTTTGATATTAAAATAAAACTACTATGAATATTGTGCAGTATAGTAGAGGAAACATATAAATTTGGGGGTTAGGTAAACATCTATGTGTAGTATTCCTGGTACAAGGGTTTGTACAAACCCTTTCTCTGTGAAATTAAATAATTTCTCTGTGAAATTAAATAATCTTAATCAAAATTAAAACTTATCTCTCTGTTTTTCCTGACATTTCATTATGAAAATTTTAAGATGTAAAGGAAAGTTAGAAGATATCCACATATTCACTCTTTAGATTCAACTTTTTAAAATTTTCACTATATTTTCTTTTTTACATGTTTATTTCTCCATCTTTCAGTGCATCCCCTTATCTAATATTTAATGCATTCTAATGCATTTCTAAATAAATTTCAAACATTAATGTATTTCCTCCTAAATATTTCAGCATAAATTGTACAAGCAAGATTTCATAATTTGATTAAATGTTATGTTGCTTTTAATATGATATTTACATGTAATTCACAAAAAATGTTAAGTGTGTATTCACTGAGTTTTATCAACTGCATATGTATGTCTGTGAAAGCCATATCCCATCAACATATAGAACATTAGCATTGTCTCAGAATATTTCTCATAACATTTTCAAATAATCCAAATGCCCATCTCCACCTCTTGAAACAGCTACTGACTTGATTTTGTCTGATTGAGTTTATTTTGTTTATTCTAGATTTCTATATAAATATAATTATTCTCATCAGGGCACACTTCTTACATTTATTCTAATGTTTTTGAGATCCATGCATGGTGTCGTGTGTATCAGTGGTTTGTTCCTCTATATTGCTAAGTAATATTGTGGGCACCTGAACTATTTTTCATTTTAGGTGTTGAGATAAAGCTGCTATGATTATTGTACAGTATTTTAGAGGACACACATTTTAATTTTGGGGAAGTAAACATCTAGGTATAGAATTCCTGGCTCCTAAGGTTGGTACCTCTATAGTATCTTAAGAATTCTCAGAGAATGTTGCAAGTTTTTACCATTTTGCTTTCCCATTAGCAAGGCATGGCCTGGAAGTGAGAGATCTATTATTCTGCATCCTCTCCAGCACTTGTTGGTGTCAATTTTTCTTAATTTAGTCATTCTGTGGAGAATACATATCACTGTGGTTTTAATTTTCATATGCCTGATGACTAAATTAAGCATTTTAAAAATCCTTGTTCATCATGAATACATCTTAAATGTCATGTATATGGGAATCTTTTGCCTATTTTTATTGAATTATTTGCATTTCTGATGTTGATTTTATATATCCTGGAGAGTATTAAGTTATCAGAGAAATGACAAATATTTTTTCCAGTTGTGGCTTATATGTTCCTTTATTAACAGTATATTTTGGTGAGCATAAGTTTTTACTTTCAACCAATCCTACTTATCTGTTTTTCCTCTTCTTAAGTTAAACCTGTGTCTCATGTCATGCATAAAAATTAACTCAAAATAGATAAAAGATCTAACCATAAGAAATAAACCCTAAGACTTTTAGAAATAAACATAGGAGATATTTTTCATGACCTTGGATGGGATGAAAAGTTTGTAGCTATGCTACCAATAGAATAATGCATAAAAGAATATTAAATTCGTTTCCATTAAAAATCAGAAATTTCTACCCTTTGAAGTCTTTTCTGAAGTGAATAAAAAGATGAGTCACTTCTTGGAGAAAACTTGCAAATTGTGTATCTTATAAAGAGCTCTCTGTACATGAAACAAACTATCAAAGCTGAATAATAGGGAAACAACTTAATTTCAGAAACTGCCAAAATTTTTTAATAAGTATTTCACCAAAGAATACATGTGCATGATTAATAAACACATGATAATATGATAAATTAATTTGCTAATTAAAAACCAAATTTACAACCACTTTTTACCCACTAGAGTGTAACCAAAACTAACAAAACTAAGCTTTGGAGGAATGTGACAAACCTGGAACATTAAATATCACAATCGGTATGTAAAACAAATTTGGCAGGTCATTAGAAAAATAAACATTTATTTTTAAGTACATGACACAGTTATTGTAATCCTTCATCTTAACCCAAATAAACGAGGGCATATGTTCATACAAAGACTTGTACCTAAATATTCATTTTAGTGTTACTGATTGGCCCCAATCTGGAAATATCTTAAATGTCCATCAACAAGTGAGAGAATATACCATATGTGTGACATGCAATTTATCACTATTGAGCAATCAAAATGAACAAGCCATTGATATATCAAAACATGGATGGACCTGGAACTACTCTTGCCAAGTGAAAGAAGCCAAAACCAAATTCTATATGCTATATCATTCCATCTGTATGATCTTGCTATCTAATGTAAAATGATAAAGACAAACCTGGTCAGTGGCCATGGGGGTCTAGTGGGTGGGTATAAGAAATGCCTCTAAGGAGCAGGAAGGATTGCAGCTTTAGGCTAATTTGAGTTTTAGAAACCTGGACTGTGGTAATATTTGTAAATTATTTGTACAAAAGTCATTTAATTATACAATTATGATAGATAATTTTATGATACAGAAATTATGACTCAGACATTCAAAACAAAAATACGGACATGAAGTTTTCCACAGAAGTTCAAATACTATTGTTTTCTAGGACTTTAGGACCTCTACTAACTAATCCTTCTGATAGAAAAGTAAATGATTAAAGGTTATTGGGTGGAAAAATGAAGAAATATAAGAATTTCAACAATATAATTCTCAACAGACTTTAAAAAACAAGAAATACCTGGAAAAACTATACATTTCATGTGCATGTATAATATACAACACATTACATATTATATAATTAAATGCATATTTTATGATTATGTATCTATTAAATGTAAACATTATATATGTATCATATTTTTCCTTAAAAGTTATTTTAAGGAAATATTTAAATAATTGACTTTGTCAGCCAATTATTTAAATAAGGAAGGACTGAATCTGTAGGAGACTAGAAATAGACTATAAGATATTTTTAGACGACATACAGAATTGGAAACAACTAAAATAAAATGTTTTTTATCCTCTTTTCTGTAAATGATCTAAGTCCTAAAATGGGAATTAAATCAGAAAGACTAAATTAGGATGGAAAATTGTAGAACTGGTTTATCTCCATCATGTTCAGACATATTCAAAGGGATCTAAATAAACTGAAAAGCTGACACCTAAGATAGTCATATGGCCTTGCAGATGAACGATTGATCCCCAATAGAAAATACCTGAAATTATTACATCATCCAGGACTTGAGAGTCTATTAAGTTTGCTCCCAGACTCAGTAAGCAAAATGTTCACTGGGATATGCACTATGAATATTAGCACAAACATGTATCAATTTCCCAAAACCTAATCAATGATATTTCTCTGAAGAAGAATTTAGCACTCAATTTACTCTCTTTCACTTGACTTTCCAAAATCTAACAACACAAATGCCAGTTCCTTATAGATATGAGAGCCACTCTTTCTACCTTATAGAAGAACAACTCCTTTGGGCTTCTTTTGCTTGGAGAGTATGACTTTCTAATAATTCTAAATGATTACCCATGCTTCAAATTCTTTCTTTTTTTGTGACCACTATCACCAGAGCTGTTTATTTTCTTCTTTTCTGTCGCAGTTATTATCAAGTCTGTAATTAAAACTTTAAAATAAAATGTTTACTTGAAAAATTGTGTTCAGAGTTCTAGAAAATATCCTCCCTTTAATCATTTTATAGCTGGTATTTTCGTATTTGTTTCCCTACGACAAATACTGACAAATAATTAATAACTCCTTGAGAATTAGATAAAGTTCCCAATATGTATGAGAAAATAAATTTATTAATATTGTCAGAATAAAAGAAATCAAACAAGTTAAAATTCAGTTAACACTTTTGAACCATTACATAATCTTTCTCAGTAGCAAATTAAAACTAAAACGTGAGACACACACAGCCCTATCAGGACTATTTTTACAGAAAAAGAAATAATCACTCCTGGTACCAGAGTTTATAATACTCATTTTACCTATAGGCAAGTCATCAAGGTTATAAATCTATTCAAGTAAGTAATAATATATATATATATATATATCCCAATTTTATGATACATATTTATGTCACATTTCATTATCTATTACATATGCTATGAATATATCATATTTTGGTTTTTCTGTCATATAATATGATATGTGCTACAACATGAATATATCTTAAGAACATTTACATGAGTGAAAAAATCTGGACACAAAAGGGCACCTATTATATGGTTTCATTTCTGTTAAATATTCAGAATAGGTAAATCCACAGAGACAACAACAACAACAAAATCGTGGTTACCAGGGATTAGTGGAGGGAAAGGTACAAGGACATACTAGGAAGAGGAGGTGGTCGAACAACATTGTGAATACACTAAACGCCACTGAATTGTTCATTTGAAAATAGTTAATTTCATGTTATGTGAATTTCACCTAAAATGACATCGTCAAATTTTTAAAAGAACAGATGGAGTAAGAGCCATGCATGCTAAAGATCAGGCTTCAATTCAGGTTTTGATTCTTCTTGTGATCCCAGGAAGTTTGCTGCTCCTCAATCTAGCTTTTGTTTTGTTTCTTTCTCTGTCTGGAAAGCCCAGGTAAACTTTCTTGATTGTCTCCTTACCTACTCATCCTTCAAGTCTCAGCTGTTACCTCCCTTGGAAGTCCAGCCTGAACCCAGACTGCAGTAAGAGCGATGGTTCTGAAATCCTGATGACTTTCTCTGCATTTCAAGAGTGATTCTAATAATAGGATATTGAAATGTCTACTTGCACTCTTGTCTCCTCAAAATATTCTCAGCTATTTGAAGGCATGAATTAGACCTTAATGACTTTTACTAAGTTAACAGCATTTAGCATATCACCTAGTGCCTGGGTCACCTTAGGCTGCTATAAGAGAATACTGTGTACTAGGTGGTTTAAACAATAGAATTTATTTCTAATAAATTCAGTTCTAGAAGTCGGAAGGCTTAGCATAGGGTGCCTGCAGATGCTGGGTGAGGACCCTCCTCCTGGATTACAAGGCCATTCTCTTGTGTGTGCTCACATGACAGGATAAGAGCAGGGTAGCTCTCTAGCCTCATGTAAGAACACTAATCCCATCACAAGGACTCCACTCTGGAAGTCTAATTACTTTCCAAAGGCCCGACTTCCTAGCACTATCACACTGACACTAGAGTTTGGGAGGGCTAGAAACATTCTGTACATTATACCTATGGATAAAAGAGAGAAGAGGACAAAAGAAAGGTGCAGCCAGTTCTAAACAGGCCAGTATAAGTACTGACCTACTTAGGAGCCATTCCAGTCGAGTGCAGTCTGAGAATCCTCACTGGAAAGCAAATTAGAAGCAGGCTCTGGTGTGAGCTAAATATTCCATCAGAAGTACAGTTGTCATAATTTCATTTACTTCACATAAAAACCCTGATTACCCTTGAGCAATGTCTATCAGAGAAAGGAATGAAAGAAAGAAAGGTCCAAATTTTAATGAATTATTTCAGTACAAATGATAATGGGAGCCAGGCACATTCCTGTAATCCCAGCGGCTCGGGAGGCTGAGGCAGGAGGATCATGAGCTCAAAGCCGGCCTCAGCACAAGTGAGGTGCTAAGCAACTCAGTGAGACCCTGTCTCCAAATAAAATACAAAATAGGGCTGGGGATGTGGCTCAGTGGTCCAGTAACCCTGAGGTCAATCTCTAGTACCCAACTCCAAAAAGGTGATAATGAGAATCCAGTAACTTTCAAATTTGGTCAACATATTTGACGTCCTTCTCTTTGTGTCTTTTTTTATAGTTTGGTCATTGTTTTTCTTGTTTGTTTGTTTTTGTTTTCTTCATTTTTCAGTGAAAAATTAAATCTAAACTTACCTTATCCAACGAAAGCAAAAAGGTACTTCCCCTAACACAGGCCAAATAAAGAGGGGATATTTTTTAGCTTATAGTTTTGCATCCATCACCTGCCTCATTTTTTCTTTTCAGTAATTAGTTGTATTAGAGGAGATTATATCCAATTTATAGGTTATGGAGAGAGGTTCAGTGAAATCTAAAACCTTTTCCAAGGTTCAAGTGAATAAGTATTGGGAGTAAAAGACAGAATGGACTCAAGTAGGGCTTTTCTTCACCTGTCATGTAAGTTGTAATATTAACACACACAAAGAAATTTCTGAAGAGTTCATAGGATGGGAAACCCAGAAAAGGAAGAGAACTGGTCACAGGAGAGTGTTAGTCCGTCACCTGAGCAGTCTATTAAAATAGTCATGGGCTGACAACTTCAGTTAGGAAGCAAGGGTCTTCGAAATCACAAAAATACAAAATTGAATGCTAAGTTGCCATCTACTGGTTGTGCAATCTTATGCTAAGTGAATAACTTACTTGTGACTGGATTTCCTGATTCTCCAGGGAGTTTAATAGTAGCTATATTGTGAGATTGCTAGATTAAATTAGGTAACTAAGTAAAGTACCTCTCATACATTGGTACTCAGTAATTGTAATTTTTTTGTTCCATACTGTGGCATAAAACTTCATTTTTTGACTTAGAGTACTGCCAAAATGTTGATTTTTTTAGATGTTTTCTGATTTCAGTTCAAAGCTTCATTACACATAGAATCAACCCTAGAATAAAAATGATTTCATGACTTATGTTTAAGAAGGAAAACTTCAGTGACCTTTTCTTCATAAGATAGGCAAGAAATCATTTAAATTCAATTCAGAGTAAGTAATAAATTCAACTTATTGAAAATGCTTACATTCTTTGAAAGAGACGCAAATAAAATGAATAAGTAATTTGCTACTATATGAGCAGTATATTTATTTACTCATCTGAATCACATACCTAAAATATTATAAATCATTTCAGCAAAGGGAGCTAAGACAATTATTTTAAAATTTTCTTCAAGTGTAATTTGTATATGTAAGCTTTGATTTCTATGACAGACATCTTTATTTACGTAGTCCCAAGTCCTGTGTTCATATTAGGCAGAAAATAGTATGTGTATTCAACATACCACTATAGATAAATAGATAATATTATACATCATGTACAAAGTATATAATCTGTATATATATTCATATATATGAATGTATGTATGTTTGTGTGTTTATATTCATACCCACATCTGTATGATTGTGTATACACCCATATATACTCCATGTATATGGAAAGAATAGGGAATTTCAAATTAGAAAGCCTGTATATGGGATATTAAGCAAATTTCTTAAACACTTTGAATTACAATATCTCCTATCTGATGAATAGGATGATAATACCTAGATTGGAGACTCTCTGTGGGAATGAAGTGAATATATGAGAAAAGCAACTTAAAAATTAAAAGTATATATATGTTGCTGTTCCTTATTATTGTTCATTTTTAATCTGCTTCTGTAAGGAAATTTTTATTCTAGTGATCAAACTCAAAATATTCAGTTGACAAACCTGTATAACTCTCTTCTTGCCACATGCTAGAACTGCCAACCTAATAGGGTCAAAGAAGAGCCAAATTAAAGAAATAAAACCTTACTTTCTTCCTTTTGTATTTTCTTTTTACGATTGGATCACTGCCCATCTTCTAGGGGGACATGCTGCCTGCCCATGCTAAGGAAAGAGAACACCCTCCCACAGAATGGCTGTGGCCGGTGTGGGGTTTACCATAGCAGGCCGAATCCGACTCCTGTCCTTGCTCTCTCAGCATTGTTGACACTTGAGGGTTGTTCGTGTGAGCAATTCTGCAAAAGACTTTCCACAATCTAATTCATTTAAAGCTTTAAAAACCCTGTGAAGCATTTTGATTTCCTTATTACCATTATAAAGATAAGGAAATTGATGCTTCATGCGTTTGAGAACCCACAACTTAAAAAAGGTCAGAGCCAGAATTCAATCAGAGTTCTTACACCTTAGCCACTATATCAGTTTAGAGAAAAAGCTCAGATGATAAAGAAGTCAAACCTTAGTCAAGAGTCCAAACTCACCCAGAAGCAACAGGGTTTGTTAGGGATCTACCCAGTATCTGAGCCAGGATCTGCTATTTTTGACAATGTTATGGCTTGCCAAGGTCTCTTTACCCTGATCATGTAAGATGGAGGCTATGAAACACTGGACTATTTTCCCCAATGTACAGGAATTTTAAAAGGGAAGGAAATAGTGAACAAAATATTTTTAACCTATTTATTTTCAATTCACTGTCTGTTATTCACCAGGACAAGCCTTCAATTGTTTCCAAACAACACATCAAAAGCAAAAGACACACTAAATAATATGCTATGAAACATTAATCAATGCATTTTGAAGCCTATGTCAAAATTTAGCTAAAGAAAAGAAGTCCCTCATAAATACCTGATTATTTCAAATATGTTAGTAAACCTGCAAATGTTGGAGAAAAACAGGATAGCATACTTCAAGTTTGGGAACTATCTTACTTTTTTTTATAAAGAGTACTAGGTATTTACTTTATGAAACTTAAAACAACTGACAATCTTCTACACAATTTCTGAAAGAGACAAACAATCCAGTTTAGAAAAATTGACTTTGTGTTAAAATACGTATATATGAGAACAAGTTTTAAAAGCAGCATCAGTTGCCTCCTGACTCTGAATGGTGTTCTTTGAAGAACACTTGAAAGAAAATACTTGGTCCTTGCCAAGCAAGTAGATCAAGATTCTGTCATGTGGATACGAGTTTTGCATTAATTAAGCTTCCCATGTAAAAGGAGTAGTGTTTCAAAAAACAGAAGGTGAGATAGAAGTAAAAGCATAAGCTGGGTGCAGTTGTGCATGCCTGTAATCCCAGCACTTGGGAGGTTGAGGCAGGAGGATCGCAATTTCAAAGCCAGCCTCAGCAACTTAGCGAGGCCCTAAGCAACTCAGTGAGACCCTGTCTCTAAATAAAATACAAAATAGGGCTGGGGATGTGGCTCAGTGGTGGAGTACCCCTGGGTTCAATCCCCAGGACCAAAAAAAAAAAAAAAAGTAAAAGCATAATAATTTAAAGTATTCCTTTTTAAGTTATTTTCTTTCTTTTCTGTTGATATGTGTTCCCTCATCTTTCATTCATGTATCAGATTAGTAAGTAACTCAGAAATCTCTATTTCTTGTGGATATCTATATATAATCATAACAGGTCACATGGTTAGTATAGCCTACAATGTGCTTAGTTATTTTTTCTCTTTTAAATTTATTCACTATTGTTGGCAAAATTATATTGTCATGTTATATGCATGTACAACCATGTAACAAAGAAACTCACCATTATGAATAATTATAATGCATCAATAAAATTATGGAAAAAAGTAAGTCATGATTTGAGGTGCAGGCATAAGAAGAATGGAAAGGAGTTCCAAGTGGTTGTGCAGGCCTGTCCTTACATGCTCATGAGAGGTCCAACCCCATTCACCTTCCTCCTATGCAACGCCAAAGCCCTCATAGCCCTCACTGTGTTCTATGAAATTCTCATCGTGTTGACCACACAAGGTTCTTTTCACATTTTTTTCATTGAAATTTGTGGTGGGCTTCTGCCCCTGCCCAAACCCAAAACAGTGATGGGTTACTGATTCTCACATAGGGTGCCACCATTGGTGCAGATGGCACTGATTTTTCTGAGGTTACAGCTGATCCCTATGGAAAGGAGCTAACATTAATTACAGTTCCCAAAACACTGATTTCCTTCCCAGTCTCTCTTTCCCATCAAGGTTTTAGAATTCTGAAGTTGTATATAATGACTTCATGTGTACATAGCACAATAATATACATATACTACATATACCTATACCGAAGATGTATATAATGACATGGTTGGTCTTGCACTCCCAAATCCAAGAAATAGAAGGATGGAAGTCTTTTATCAGAGTTGCGTTCCTGGGGTTACCTATGTTGCTCAAACATGTGGTGATGTTAGGCTTTCAGTGTCCGAGATCCTTTTGAGGCCTCTCCCCTTCTATGGTTCTTCTTTCATTTTAAACCGAAGAAAGATTACCCCAGGGCAAACCATTTTGTAAGACATCCTATCCCCTAAATTCAGATGTACATGGCAGCTTGTGTTTTCTAGAAGTTTTTTCACAGTAGGAAAATAGAAAAAGTATGATTTGTCATTAACTTTGTGATAATAGGAACACTAGAATTGAATGTAAATATCATTGGTAACTATTCTCTTTTGAAATTCCCTAGAAACCCCACTAACACCCTCTTTCCCTGGGAGTGTTACTATTCCTTGAGCTCCTCCTGGGGATCAGCATTATTCTTGTGCATATGAGATACCTCAACAGAAAGGACCTTTGGCCACCATTGTATTGGACCTGAAGTTTGGCAACACAATCATAGAAGAAATTGTAAGTTGGGGCCATCTTATTTAGATATCTGCTTTCTCATTAACATCTAAAAAATAGTTTTTGATGTTGGATAAAAGAAACTTAAGCTTGGATAAATATGTTTTCTCTGTTTCTAGTGTGCCATGACCCATATTTGTAAGATACAAAGAGACACAAAATAAAAATAACTGAAACGTGTTGAGAGACTTATGATCCTTAAGCACTGTGATAAATGCTTATATAAGCTAACTCCTTTAATCACTGCTCTGTACCTGAGATGCAAATACATAGAGCTGAAGACATAGAAGTTCAAAATGTTCCAGAGATTTGTGTAAGAGCAAACAGCTGATCACTGCCAAAGCTTTATTTTGATTTGATGTCAGAATTTTCTTTCATTCTCATGATGTTCTCCCTCCCTTCATTCGTTCATTCCTTCTAGCTTTTTGCATATTGAAAATCCTTTGTTCAAATAAGGCTGAGGATGGAAGCATATCCCTTGGGTTTCTGAGGGATGCTGGCCTGGGGACTTCTAGAAGGAGCTCAGAAGTCAATTCATGGTCCAACAGGAGATGGGAGCACTCCCTACATTGCATATCACTTCTGAGATCATGAGAATATTTTATTTTTAATGGCTATAAAGAGTTCTGGGAATGTTATACTCTTGTCTAACCTGTTTTTGTCACCTTCCCCCACTCATTAATAAATTCTTACTCAGTGTTCATTGTTACAGGCACGTGCTTTGATTTGCCCCACAGAGACAGCATGATAAAGGAAAGTGAACTATCTATGCTGCTGAAATAGGTCAACCTTCAAGGAGGACATCATATCCAAAGCAGGGGCAGCAATAGACTGTGGAGAGGCCCAGTAAAAAGCACTTTTCAACCCAGTCAAAAGCAAGAGGGCATTAGCAGAAGTTCAGGGACTTTGTTCTCAGTCTGAACTGCCCAGACTTTGAACTTCAAGTTCTTTGAAGAAGCTTTCCTCTCCACTTATTCCTTTAGTAAATGTGAGACTTCAAGGAAAGGTGTTTTAATTCACTTTTCTCTGCTAATACCCATAACATTTCTGAAAATATGTATTATTAACCTCATTTTGAAGATAAAAATATGAGAATGTAACTTACCAACTTCTTGCCTCAGGGAATGGAAGATCTGTAACAAACATGTATTCTGAAGCCTATGATCTTAAGCACCATTCGTTATATGGTGAGAAGGCTACGAAGTTATTTACTGGTCATTTCTCAGTGGGGTTGCTTCTCTCTAGTCATATATACATTGATAGTTGGTCATGTTCTTACCTTAATCAAGAATTCTAATCAGAAAGAACACCACAAAGAGAATAATAGTTAAATTACCTAAGCTAGAATTTGCATTCAATCAAAAATCATTTATTGATTTTCTACTATGTAAGACTCACTGTGCTAAGTACCATATGAATCAGCACAAACTTGATAATAAAAATAATGCAAAAAAGAAATATTGCTGAATGGCTATGGGCTAACTTCCTGGATAGGTGGCCAATTTCAATCTATCACCAGATATCTAATTAAAAGAGAGAGAGAGAGAGACTTCTGTATCAATGCAGTGAGTAAATAAAAAACATTTAAATAGTATATGGGGTGATGACTCCCATCTTTTCTTTGTCATAGTTTTTTTCCCATTCCTAGCTAGAAGGCATCACACTGGAACACTGTGAAATAACCAGTAAGAATAAGCTATTGTTCATGTAAATTGGACTTGAAATTTGCTAATCTGAGACCTCAATTTTTTTTTTTCTCATCAAGGAGATCATTCTAAGTAAGGAGCATATCAAAACTTTTTCTTAATAAGCAGAGCATATATTCAGGAGCCACTGACCTAACCTGTCCACCTCTAACACCAAGCTCCTGTCCATTTCAAAAGCACTATCTCTTTCCTAGTCCCTCCACTCTCAAATCTGGTAATTATTTATTGGCATATTTTTTCTAAAAATAATTGCTAACGAAAGGCATATCTCTTATTCACCCCATTATTTTATTTGGCTTAAGGAAACACATTTAGGAATGGCAGAAACCAAATCATAAATATAGTCTGTGTTGATAAATATAACATAATCTCTATTACACTGAATACTGCAATCCCTAAGACATTACTTTCTGAATCTTGAATGATAGTCCAGCCCCAAATAGCATCTCCTTAATAGGGTGATTATGAAGATTAAATGAGTTGATCTGTGAAGAGGTTAGGACTCTATTGCAAGCACACTTAACCCTTAGATACTGCTATAATTTGGATCTTAAATTTCCCCCTAAGGCCCGTGTATTAATGACTAGGTCCCCAGGGTGGTGTTATCAGGAGGTGGTAGAACCTTATAAAGGTAAGGTATAGTGGGATATATTTAGGTCATTGGGGGCATTGTGATCCAAGGGAATTGTGGGACCTCTGCTCCCTACTTGATCTTTTTTATTTTATCTATCTATCTATCTATCTATCTATCTATCTATCTATCTATTTATTTTCCTGGTGATGTGTTTAGCAGTTTTCCTCTGCCACATATTCCCATCATGACAGGCTGCCTCAGCACAGACCCAGAGCTCTGAGGCCAATAAATCATCCACTATAGTCTTTAAAACTGAGAGAAAAAATAAACCTTTTCTCTTCATAAGCCAATTATTGAAGGTATTTCTTAAAGTTTTGGAAACCTGCCTAAAGAGGTACTATTTTTTTTCATGTGTTTTTTATTCTCAACAGAATGCAAAACTGTGAATAGTCCTCGGAAAAGATTACTGACTAAAGAGACTGACAATAATTTTATCACTTTATCCCAGCAAACATCATAAAATTACAGGTAGAACTTTCAGACTCTGGAGACTTTACATTTTAAGATTCCAGAATAAGGATATGTCCTCTCTTTTCTTTTCATCTCTGGAAACAGAGGGAGAATGAGATACAGACACATAAACTCTTCAAACTAGGACACATGATAGGCACAAGCCTGATGCATGACAAGCTTTGTCAGATCAAGCAAGAGTTAATACCAGGCCTCTTTGCTACTGCAGGAAGTGTAGAAAGGACTAGAAGAATCAGGAGAGTTCCAGGCCAGGTGTCTCATCCCTCAGGGCAAAAATCAGCACTTTTGTTAACAATAATCAAATCAAGGAGTATGTGCTGCTGAGAAAACTTCTCTAGATCCTGTTAGATAATGAGGATTATCGATGCTGGAAAAAATAAAAGAATTCACAGATTGCATCAGGGAAAGGATTATCCAAAGATGAAGCATGTTGGAGGTCTTTCATAAGCAAGCCAGTATTCATAGGTTTATGAAAAGTCTGGGATTAAGTGAAACTAAAACACCCACGTGTGTCTCTCCTCTCATTCTCTTGCTCTTTCTCAGGTATGCGTGTGGGTGCGTGAGTGAGCACACACACACACACACACACACACACACAATGTTCCAGGTTAAATAGTTTCTCTAGATCAGAATATTGGTTCTTCTACCTACACTCATACAAAATAGTTTCCAAAAGATGCAGATCATTCACATGAGAGTAATAATCAATCTTTAAAACTAGAGCTGAGCCGGGCATGGTGGCACACACCTGTAATCCAAGCGACTTGGGAGGCTGAGTCAGGAGGATCTTGAGTTCAAAGCCAGCTTCAGCAACTTAGCAAGGCCCTAAGCAACACAGTGAGACCCTGTCTCTAAATAAAATACAAACTAGGGCTGGGGATGTGGCTCAGTGGCCAAGTGTCCCTGAGTTCAATCTTCAATCCCTGGTTCCAAAAAAAAAAAAGAAAACTAGAGCTGAGAGCAGTCTGCAGGGAAAACAGGGAAAAAGTCATGATGGGGAAGGATGTGAAAAATAAGCTGGTCTTAGGAAAGAGATTGAAGAAAAAAATAAAATGGCACAGCAATAAAGGTCACTTTGAGATTTAAGAGCAGAGACCAAACAGAACTGAATAAACAATAAATGTTGAGTGAGCAAGACTTAGAAAAAGATCACAAGATACCTGAAAATGAAGGAGTTAATAAAGCAGAAGTTAAGAGAGTGACCTCCATGAAGATAACAGATGAAGAACAAGAAATCAACACATATTTCCATGTGTAACTGAGATGACCATTCGAAACTATAAAGAAAACTTAAACTTTGAAGTTGGGAGTCCAACAAGCCTCCAGAATAATTGATACAAAATAATAGATTCCTGGTAAGCTTTTATAATTTTAAAAATGACGGAGACAGAAATTCTTACCTGGAAAGAAGTCAGAAAAATAAGCTGTTTTCAGACATGTGTACAAAAACACTCTCCATGCTAGAAAACAGGGAGCTGGAAGCCTGAGATAAATGATCAGAGAGGGAATTGAGAAAATCATCAAGTCACAAAATCACAAAAAATGTGGGAATTTGAGCCTTCAAAAAAAATGGCTGGTGATTGAAAAAAAAAACTTTAACTTTAGAGGAAAATAATACAAGGCAAAAATTAATATTAAAATATAAAAAATCAAAAGCAATGTTACCAGCCAGTGTTTGCCCACAAACCAAATATTGTGGCATCACAATCTGGAATTCCACGACTTACCTCTCTGATTGATTGTATTTAGTGAAAAAGAAAACTCTGAGATAAACAAAAAGATTTTAAAACACTTTAGATTTTAGTTTTATGTGTTAAAAAACTGTTCTTAGCATGAGTGCCTAAGGGATGCGCAGAAAGAGGCAGTCATACAGGGAAGGGATTTATTCCAGCTACTGGTTCAGGACACACTGTACCAGCATCAGGTTCCAAGGACAGGAGGTGTCCTTTGGTACCTCCAAGGCATGACAGTCACATGATGCTGCATGATATGGGCTTCTTAGAAGTCCTGAACCTCAAGTTTCTGTGAATGGTAGATGGCAACACAAAGAAAAGAAATCTTAGCTCATATCCCTGTCTTTTCTGATCTTTCATGTTTTTCAGGTAAGAATTTGCAAGGGCTAACCATGAAGAAGGAAACACAATTTAAACCTGTTGTATTTTGTATTTGCTCTCTCCACCTGATGGGATTCAGGTTTTAGATATATGCCAAATAGAATCATGCAAATATCACACCAATAATAAACAAGATTTGCAGGTGGAGAAGCCCATGTACAGAAAAAACAAAACAAAACAAAACAAAAAACAAGTAGAAGGAGAAAGACTGTGGGAGAAAGGCAGTGAGGGAGGGAAGGAAGGAAGGAAGGAGAAAAGCTCAGGATCCCAAACACTTTTACTACTGTGACATGATCTTACAAACAGAGAATTTAAAAAAAGATGGTGGAAATATCCAATCACTTTGATAGGACTGCCTGAGGCTGACTTCTATGTATAAATTTCACAAAATATAGTCCTTGCAATATCATCTTTATCAATTAATATTTATTGAGCAGTTCCTAAGGTACATGACACATGAGCAGATATGATTAGCTTCCTGTTTTTTCCCCTTTTCTCTAGAAAATGAAGCCAGTACAACCTTCGAAATATCTGCTGGAGGGGGGAAATGGTTGTGCTCTAACAACCTGAACAAACATTACTTCAAGAACTAATTTTCCACTTATCTGGCTCTTGCCATCCATAGTTTCAATATCCTGTGATGTCTCAGAGCAATTTAAAATTGCAAGTCACTAAGTGTGAACTGGCACTGTTGGGAGTATATCTTGTGTCCATTTCATTTGTCTAATGTTTTATATTTTTAAATTCCCTTTAATAGCCATTAGTTACATTAGGCAAAATGACTGTTGTGTTTCCCAATTTACAGATAGAAATTATAATATTTAAATGATTTATGAGAGGTCTCCTAGTTTCCTTGGGTTTCAAACTTTCTGATATACATGCCTGGGTAAGTCAAATTATGTAGCAGACTTCTTAGTAAATGTATTTTTTATTTTTGTTTATCAACAGCTTACCATCCACAAGTTGAGAAAAAGGTACCAGAAGTATATGTAACAACGGTAAGCGTTTGTTGATATTTACTAAGTACAAAGTCCTCTGCTAGACATTTTGCATTTGTTATTGTGTTTATGGTCAGAAAAAAAACGGATAGGGTGGTATTTAGAATTTTCTTACCTTAGATGAACTGGCAGATATTTACAAAAATAAAATTGCATGTTAAGTGGTAGAGCCAGGATGAGGATGCAGGTCCTTGTACTCCAGTGCACATGCTCTGAACTCCTTAAATAGATATGCCCTTTTTATTTAGTGGACTCAAGTATATTAGTTTTGTACATCCGTTCAATCTGTACACTGTTTCAGATAACACTTTCCTATTTTGATTATTGGACCATATAGATTGTATTTTTTAAATATGTTGGTAAACACATTTTTTTTAAATTTACTAATTGATTCATTGAACACAAATGGAGTACAACTATTGTTTCTCTGCTTGTACACAAAGTAGAGTCACACCATCTGTGCATTCACACATGTACACAGGGCAATGATGTCTGTCACACGTTCTGTTATTATTCTTACCCCCCACCCCAATCCCACCCCTCCCTTCCCTCTAAGCTCTCTATCCTTTATCCATTCTAGCCACCCTTCCCCCCTGCATAATTCATCATCATTCACTTATCAGAGAGACCATTCGGCCTTTGGATTTTTGGGATTGGCTAATCTTACTTAGCCAACACAGTCTCAGTCTCCAACATCATGCATTTACCTACAAATGCCATAATTTTATTCTTCTTTATAGCTGAATAATACTCCATTGTGTATATATACAGCAGTTTCTTTATCCATTCATCTATTGAAGGGCATCTAGATTGGTTCCACAATCTAGCTATTGTGAATTGAGCAGCTATGAACATTGATGTGGCTGCATCAATGTAGTAATCTGATTTTAAGTCCTTTGGGTATAGGCCAAGGAGTGGGATAGCTGGGTCCAATGGTGGATCCATTCCAAGTTTCCTAAGGAATCTCCACACTGCTTTCCAGAGTGGCTGCACTAACTTGCACTCCCATCAGCAATGTATGAGTGTACCCTTTTCCCCACATCCTCGCCAACACCTGTTGTTGCCTGTATTCTTAATAAGAGACATTCTAATTGGGGTAAGATGAAATCTTAAGGTGGTTTTGATTTGCATTTCTCTTATAACGAGGGATGTTGAACATTTTTTTCATGAATCTGTTGATTGCTTGTAGATCTTCCTCTGTAAACTGTCTGTTCATTTCCTTGGCCCATTTATTGATTGGGTTATTAGTGTTCTTGGTGTAAAGATTTTTGAGTACTTGGTAGATTCTGGAGAGTAGTGCTCTGTCTGAAGTATGTGTGGCAAAGATTTTCTTCCACTCTGAAGGCTCTCTCTTCACATTGCTGATTGTTTTCTTTGCTGAGAAAAAGCTTTTTAGTTTGACGCTATCCCAATCATTGATTCCTGCTTTTATTTCTTCTGCTTTGGGAGTCATGTTAAGGAAATCTGGTCCTAGGCCAATGTGATGAAGATTTGGACCTATTTTCTCTTCTATTAGGTGCAGAGTCTCTGGTCTGATTTCTAGGTCCTTGATCCACTTTGAGTTGAGATTTGTACAGGGTGAGAGATATGGGTTTAGTTTCATTTTGCTGCATATGGATTTCCAGTTTTCCCAGCACCATTTGTTGAAGAGGCTGTCTTTTCTCCATTGTATGTTTTTGGCTCCTTTGTCAAGTATGAGATACCTGTATTTATGTGGGTTTGTCTCTGTGTCCTCTATTCTGTACCATTGATCTACCTGTCTATTTTGGTGCCAATACCATTCTGTTTTTGTTACTATTGCTCTGTAATATAGTTGAAGATCTGGTATTGTGATACCCCCTGCTTTGCTCTTCTTGCTAAGAATTGCTTTAGCTATTCTGGGTCTCTTATTCCTCCAAATGAATTTCATGATTGCTTGCTCAGTTTCTATGAGGTCCGTCATTGGAATTTTAATTGGAATTACTTTGAATTTGTATAGAGCTTTTGGTAGTGTGGCCATTTTGACTATATTAATTCTGCCTATCCAAGAACCTGGGAGATCCTTCCATCTTCTCAGACTTTCTTTAATTTCTTTCTTTAGTGTTCTGTAGTTCTCATTGTACAGGTCTTTCACTTCTTTTGTTAGATTGATTACCAAGTATTTTATTTTTTTTTTTTTTGAGGTTATTGTGAATGGGGTAGTTTTCCTAATTTCTCTCTCAGAGGATGCATCACTTATGAATAAAAATGCATTAGATTTATGAGCATTAATTTTATATCCTGTTACTTTACTGAATTCATTTATGAGTTCCAGAAGTTTTCTGGTGGAATTCTTAGGGGCTTCTAAATAGAGAATCATGTCATCAGCAAATAGGGATATTTTGAGCTCTTCTTTTCCTATTCATATTCCTCTAATTTCTTTGGTCTGTCTAATTGCTCTGGCTAGAGATTCAAAGAAAATGTTGAATAGTAGTGGCGAAAGAGGGCATCCCTGCCTTGTTCCAGTTCTCAGGGGGAATGCTTTCAATTTTTCTCCATTTACAATGATGCTAGCTGTGGGCTTAGCATAGATAGCCTTTACAATGCTAAGGAATGTTCCTACTATCCCTATTTTTTCTAGTTTTGAGCATGAAGGGGTGCTGTTTTTTATCAAATGCTTTCTCTGCATCTATTGAAATAATCATGCGGTTCTTGACTTTAAGTCTATTGATGTGGTGAATTACATTTATTGATTTCCGGATGTTGAACCAACCTTGGATTCCTGGGATGAAACCCACTTGATCATGGTGCACTATCTTTTTAATATGCTTTTGTATGGGATTCGCTAAAATTTTGTTAAGAATTTTTGCATCTATATTCATTAGGGATATTGGTCTGAAATTTTCTTTCCTCGATGTGGCCTTCTCTGGTTTTGGTATCAGAGTGATATTAGCTTCATAGAAAGACGTTGGAAGGGTTCCCTCCTCCTCTATTTCATGAAATACTTTGAGGAGTATTGGAATGAGCTCTTCTTTGAAGGTCTTGTAGAACTCGGCTGTGAATCCATCTGGTCCTGGACTTTTCTTTGTTGGTAGGCTTTTGATGACTTCCTCTATTTCATTGCTTGACATTGATCTATTTAAGTTGTGTATGTCCTCCAGATTCAGTTTGGGTGGCTCATATGCCTCTAGGAACCTGTTGATGTCTTCCAGGTTTTCTATTTTGTTGGAGTATAAATTTTCAAAATAGCTTCTTATTATGTTTTGTATTTCCATAGTGTCTGTTGTAATATTTCCATTTCCATCACAAATTTTAGTAATTCTGAGTTTCTCTCTCCTTGTCTTCATTAGCATGGCTAAGGGTTTATCAATTTTGTTTATTTTTTCAAAGAACCCACTTTTTGTTTTGTCAATTTTTTGAATTGTTTCCTTTGTTTCAATTTCATTGATTTCAGCTCTGATTTTAATTATTTCCGGTCTTCTACTACTTTTGGTGATGGTCTGTTCCTCTTTTTCTAGGGCACTTAGCTGTAAGGTAAAGTCATTGATTTGTTGACTTTTCATTCTTTTGTTGAATGCACTCCATGCAATGAATTTTCCTCTTAGCACTGCTTTCATAGTATCCCAGAGATTTTGATATGTTGTATCTTTGTTCTCATTGATCTCTAAGAATCTTTTAATTTCCCCCCTAATGTCTTCTGTTATCTATGTATCATTCAATACCATGTTATTTAATCTCCAGGTGTTGGAGTAGTTTCAGTTTTTAACTTTATAGTTGATATCTAATTTCATTCCATTATGATCTGATAGTATACAAGGTAGTATCTCTATGTTTTTGTATTTGCTAAGAGTAGCTTTGTGGCATAACATATGGTCTATTTTAGAGAAGGACCCATGAGCTGCTGAGAAGAAAGTGTATTCGCTTTTTGATGGATGAAATATTCTATATATGTCTGCTAAGTCTAAATTAGCTATTGTGTCATTGAGTCCTATGGTTTCTTTGTTCAATTTTTGCTTGGAAGATCTGTCCAACGGTGAGAGAGGTGTGTTAAAGTCTCCCAGTATTATTGTGTTTTCGTCTATTTGGTTCCTGAAATTGAGAAGTATCTGATTGATGTACATGGATGCACCATTGTTTGGTGCATAAATATTTATGATTGTTATGTCTTGCTGATTTATGCTTCCTTTAAGCAGTATGAAATGTCCTTCTTTATCCCTTCTGACTAACTTTGGCTTGATGTCTGCTTTATCTGAAATGAGGATGGAAACTCCTGTTTTTTTACTCAGTCCATGTGCATGGTATGTTTTTTCCCAACCTTTCACCTTTAGTCTGTGGGCATGTTTTTCTGTGAGATGAGTCTCCTGCAGGCAGCATATTGTTGGGTCTTTCTTTTTAATCCAATCTGCCAGTCTATGTCTTTTGATTGATGAGTTTAGGCCATTTACATTCAGGGTTATTATTGAGATATGACTTGTATTTCCTGTCATTTTAGCTTTTTTTGGGCTTTTAACTTAACTTTGTTACTCCTTTGGCTATTTCTCTAGGGTAATTCCTCCCCGTGTTGACTGAGATTGCTGTTTTTCGTTTCTTCCTCTTGGAATATTTTACTGAGAATGTTCGTTGGGCAGGCTTTCTACTTGTGAATTCTTTAAGCTTTTGTTTTGTCATCAAATCTGAAGGTAAGTTTTGCTGGGTATAAGATTCTTGGTTGGCATCCGTTTTCTTTCAGAGCCTGAAATATGTTGTTCCAGGCCCTTCTTGCTTTTAGTTCTGGGCTGAGAAATCTGCTGATATCTGTATTGGTTTCCCCCTGTAGGTAATCTGATTCTTTTCTCTCGCAGCCTTTAAAATTCTATCTTTGTTTTGTATGTTAGGTATTTTCATTGTAATGTGCCTTGGTGTGGATCTGTTGTAATTCTGTGCGTTTAGTGTCCTGTAAGCTCTTGTAATTGATTTTCCATCTCATTCATCATATTTGGGAAATTTTCTGATATTATTTCCTTGAAGAGATTATTTATACCCTTGTTTTGTATCTCTGTGCCTTCCTCAATCCCAATAACTCTTAAATTCTGTCTTTTCATGATGTCCCATATTTCTTGGAGGTTTCGTTCATGATTCCTAACCATCTTTTCTGTTTATTCGACTTTGTTTTCAAGATTAAATATTTTGTCTTCATTGTCTGAGGTTCTGTCTTCCAAGTGGTCTATTCTGTTAATTATGCTTTCTATTGAGCTTTTAACTTGGTTTATTATTTCCTTCATTTTCTTGTTTACTTCAAGGATTTCTGTTTGCTTTTTTCTTAGAACTTCTATCTCTTTATTGAAATGATTTTTTGCTTCCTGCAATTGCTGTATTAGCTGATTATTCATAGCCTGATTTGCTCTCTCGTCACTTCATTCTCTTCCCGGATCATTTTAATTATGAACATTGTGAACTCCCTTTCTGTCATTCCTTCTACCATGCTGTCTTTGGGTTCTCTTGACATATCGTCTAGGTTTGCTTGGGACATTTTCTTCCTGTGCTTTCTCATGTTGTTTGTGTATCTTCCCCTCTCGAAGTGTGAGTCTGAGGGATTGCAGTTTCCCTGTAAAGCCTTATAATGTCCCTGCAGATTTCCAATACCTCACTTTGAAGAGATTATTATTTGCAGTTCCCCATATAAACAATATGTGTCCTTATACCATATAGAACCATTTAGATATAAACTGCGTTATAGTATACAGATATGAGTACAAATTATCTGCTGCATAATTGATAGGTTTACAATAAGGACCACAATTTCAAATGGTGGAAAAAGAAAATGCTGAGTGGTTTATAATATAATGTTAATGAGATAGGAAGTGAGTCTATAGAGTAACTATGTCAGAGGAATAGTGAGAGCGGAATTAGAGGAAATAAGTTTTTAGCATGAGAAAAGAGAATGGGTCTCCAAGGACACTGCTGTATTAGAGCATGATAGAATGATAAGGGTATTAGTAGGAAAGAAGTGGGAATGTAGTAAGTATATTAGGAATAATCGTAATATTACTAATTAGACTAAAGAAAAAAAGAGGAAGAAAGTTCTGCCGTAAAATTATATTGTACTATTCGAACCTCCTATTGTTCAGTAGTCTGATGCCTGTCAGGCGCTTGGTAATGCTGTGTCCCAAGAAGGATGCTGTCCCACTGCCTCCAAGTCAGGGATAATCAATGTTTGTGGGCTAAGGTTACCTGCTGTTGTTAGATGGTCTGCGACAGCATGGGTGCCAGCCTGAGACTAGACCAGGAACAGGGTGCAGGCCTGGGTTTGGAGCTGGATATGGCTGCAGATGGCTTGGTGGGTATGTGCTCACAGCTGAGGCTGCCCAGGGTTCAGGCCTGAACCTGGCCTAGGGATGGTGATTTCCCAGCGGCTACTGGAGTCCTGCGCTCACTTGCTGGCTGGCGCCCAAGCCTGGTCAGTGACTCCGAAGCTGCTGCTGGGGACCCACACTCACTTGGTGACCCTCACTCACTTGCTGGCTGGTGCAGGCCCAGGTCGGTGACTCCGAAGCAGCTGCAGGGTCCGGTGCTCCCGGGTGGTAGTTGCCCGCGGCCAGGCCGAGCCCAGCCCAACAGAGTTGGTTCCGGAGCAGTGACTGAGGACCTTTTATATATGATTTGAATATAAAATCTTGTTGAGAGCCATATTCCTGCTGTTTGAATCCCAAGCAAGTAGGAATCCACGGAGCAAGTAGGAATGCAGCCTTCCTCTAACCCGCCATCTGGAATCTGGTAAACAAATTTTTAAAATGACCAAACCTCACTGAAGAATCTTTGTTGATTATTTTACATTCTCTAAGTGTTCTGGTTTCATCTTAATTCAGTGAACATATAATGTAACATGTCCTGCATAGAAAGAACTTATACATGAAGTTGTGAGATCTAAAGGTGAACGAAGCAGATTTTCAAGTCTGTAGAATGAGAAGCTTACAACTGTAAAACTCCAGTAAGCAATCTAAGTGGAAACTGAATGTTTATTTTCTTATTCATTTGTTATGTTTATGCATCTGTATGATATATGCCAAATAGAATCACGCAAATATCACACCAATAATAAAGCCTCTTTTCTGCCTGTGGAACAGTGCCAATTTCAAAAGGAGCTCCCAGTATAGAGCAGTAAAAAGTTTTGAGAATTCCTTGTACTGTTCTATAAGCCAGGATGCTCTAAAAGACAGGGCTATAACATTTTATCACCTTTCTTATTGTAACACCATGTTATTTCTCCCATAATGTCGTTTTTGGCAACAAAATTTGAAGAAGAAAATTTTACGAGAAGTATTCATGGCAATCGTAGATTAACACTTTCATTATTAAGTTCTTCAGTGTTTGCTTACTTGTAGGTCTTATTAATTGATAAGAATAATAATGACTTACCATCTAGTTTTTTATCATAAAAGTTAATGTCTGGGGTTGGGGATGTAGCTCAGTTGGTAGAGGGCTTGCCTTGCAAGCACAAGGCCCTGGGTTCAAATCCCAGCACTGCAAAAAAGAAAAGTTAATGTCTATTTTTTTCACAAAATATCTAAAACATAAAACCAAAAAGTGTGTACCTTGTGGTATAAAGAAATAGAGGGTGGGGTGGGGTAGGGAGCTATCACACATATTCTATGAAGACATTGACATTGCCCTAGAATCATAGATTAAGTATGTGACCCACTCTACTGCATTCATAGCCTTCTTTGTTTTGAAAACTCTGCCTAAGAAAATAGCATCATTTTCTTGCAGTTTCTCAAATCATTTTTGTAATTGCAAGCATGAAATAACGTAGAAGCAGCACCTTCTTATTACTTCATTTATTGATGTATGCAATCAACAATTAATTAATTTTTTCAGTGCTGAGGATTAGACCCAGGGTCTCATTCATGCTAGAGTTTCACTCCCAGCCCCATTTTAATATGTCTTGAGCACCCTGTTGCAAACATTATGGGTAACAATGAGTAGGGTCAAACCTTCCCTGCCTCATTACAATGAAAGCCAAGACAGGAATCCACGTGAGTAAATAGGACATAATAACATGAAGCCATGGGGTGGTCGAGGACACCAGGAGAGTTCATTTGCAGAGCAAAGAGAGGCACTGCTCCACATGGCACTGCCATGGGTGCTGCATTTGCATGAGTGTGAAGTGCTGGCGGGGCTGATCCTACAAGCTGAGATGTCAAGCATGAATCTATGTAGCCAGGCCACGTTAAAGGAGGAGGAAGCGAATGTGGATAATCCTTCACCTAAAAAATAACTCCAGCAAAAGCTGAGGACTGAGTAGTCTATGTTCAGGACACTGGGAGGAACTGAATGGAGTGGTACAAGAAGTGAGATGAAGTGGTAGCACTTGTTCAGAATTCAAAGGTCTTTGGAGGCTGTGTAATGAAGTGCTTCATAGCTGTTGATGACAAGGGTGCCCCTTAACCTAACAGCAATGGGGACCCTTTAGTGTACATGGGCACGCAATGTGATATTTGTCCTTGAGAGAGGTTGTTTTGACTGTAGAGCAGGGAATGAGTAGAGGCAGAAGCAGGAGAGGAAGCAGGGAAGTCAGTAAGAAGCAGAGCGATTACAAAGAAAGCAAAATGATCTGCATTAAAGTTGTGGTAATGAGGTGGAGAGTTATTTACCCAGAGATTGTGTGCATGCACATGTGAGTGTGTGTTTGTGTGTGGATTGTTATTACAGATAAATAATTTCACATAAGTAGTTTTGGAAGTCTATGTGTGTTTCTTTCTTTCTGATACCATATGCTTCAAAGATTAAGTAAGTTATTTCATACAGTGATCACCAACCCATGTAAGTGTTTCATGAACATTAATTATCGGTAGTTCCACTGCACAGTTTGAAGACTGATGGATTAGGATAAGGAGATAATCAAGTAATGCTAGAGATCAGCAAAGTACCCCTGCTAAGAATTTGGGTCCACTTTGAGCAGTGTTCAGGTCTGGGGTTCTAAGTAGGTGCAGCCTGGCACTGTGCAGAGAAGGAGAAGTGTTCAGTGGATCCACAGGGAACATTGTAAATATATAGCTGGGTCAGAACACACTCAGTTCTATTTTTCCTACAGGAATACTTCAGCAGGAAAATCCTGCTTCCCTGTATTGAAAGAAGATCTGTTGCAGGATTACTCAGAACTAAAATAATGGGCTGTAGATTATCCTCACATTTCAATAGTTTACGGTGTTCCTAAAACCCAGAAACTCCAAAGGAAAATGGGTAGTTTAGCTCAATGGTTCCAGTCTCCACAATTCACAGAAGTGATTAGAGTGTTGACAGCCTCCTATGGTGTAAAACATAAAAATCTGTAGTCTGGTGAAATGTTGTCGAAAACCTTGAAATATTTATCCCAATACCAAATGGATAGTACTTCATATTGGTTGCTTGAAAAGGACTTGAGATACACCATCTCCTCTCGCAGAGTGTTACCATTAGTTTGAATAGAAATATAGATTAAACACTTGACCTGTTCATTTTAAATCATTCAACAGCCCTAACCCCACTGGTTATTTTAGAATAGAGCTCATTAAAAATGTACAATAGAAGAGATCTCAAAATCTACTGTGAAATTGTTAAACACAAAATAAAATATTTAATCAAAATGGATGTATAATGCACCAATTCTCAAGTGGTAACCAAATATAAAATTACACTTATCTTCCCTTTTTCATTTCTCTTTCGTAGATTAATTCATCCCATGGATAAGGAGATACAGCACAGCTGGGAAGAAATGAAAAGCTAACAAAAGAAGCTCAATGCAGTTAGTGAGTTGATTATACAAAAATAAAGTTATCAGTCAGCAAAAAGATAGGGTCCTCACCTTTTTCATAAAAGAAATTTTGTTTTGATTTTATTTTGTCCCTACTTATGACCAGGGACAAGATGTCACTGTCAGTGTTTTAGTGAGCTTATACTTTTGACAACATAGAGGGAGAATGTGAGACCCCTGATAATCAGACCCAGAGACAATGGATGGAGGGAAAGAGGAAGAATTAGAGGGGAAGCAAAAGAAAGTCATTGGAGGGATGACTCCAATGGGAGAAAGAAGGTGGGGGATATCTTATGTAGGAACTACAACACAGTAGTCACTTAATAGATGGAAGAAGTGAGAAAGGAAGGTTGACGAATTAAAAGAATGGAGGAGAACACATGGCACTCTTAAGTCTTGATGTGGAAAGAACATTTTGCTTTGGCAATTTATCCCCATTCTGCTCTCTCTTCTAAGACAAGGGCATTCCACCAACCATCCCACATATGCAAATTGTCTCTCTCAATATTGTCTGCATTGATATCCAATTTATTATGTTTAATTTGAAATTCCTGCTTCTCTATAGTCAGTCCAAGTGACTTAGGGCTTTTTAAAGAGTTTACTTAATTTGCAGTCTCTGTTACCAATACTGGAGTAAAAAGCATGCTTCCGCCCCTTTTCCTGGAGGGGAAATCCAGCTGATTCAGGCACTGATGCCCTCAGTGGCCTTGCCTTTCTCTCTTAAGGACATGGTCAGGTCTAACACTCAATTAGTTGCAGAGAGCAGATTGCTCTGCAAGGCAATAAACATCACAAAACCAACACAGAGACCAAAATTGAGAGTGTGCCAGAAAAGAAAAACTTATCAGAAAAGGGAGGGGAAGAAACTTTCATCCCTTTAATAAATCAAGAAGGCATAAGATGCCTGTTATTTCTTTTGCAGGCAGAGGTCAAAAGCCCACTATTTTTCAAGTGAAAAACATACTATCTTTTCATTTCAATTAACCTTATAAAGCAGTCAATAAATATTTTTGAAAAATATTTCTGGCAGCTCTAAAGGTAGAAATTGTTTTAAAGGAAATTTTTATTAAGATAAATGGAGACCTGTGTTGAGTTTTGTGCTCAATCAAATTTCCAAGTCGAGCATGTGAAAGATGAGGTTCTTGAAAAGTACCTCAAAGCCTAATTTGAAGACCCTGCTCATCTCCTCTGAGGCACAGGTAATGTCCAGATGTGTTTTTAAGAGCAAGGCCAGTGTCCTGAAACAATGACCAAGTTCTGCACTTCTTCTGAGACAGTGAAGATGAAAGTGTTATAAATGGCTTGTCACTTTCTGTAAGTTATGTGCATTTAGTCTTTAACTTATCCCAAGGCAAAGCTGCTGCAGAATACTGTGATTATGAAACTCACAATTGAGAAAAACGACACAATATTAAACTTTACTTAATGTAATTGGAAATCTGAGTATTATGATGGGAAGGGTTTTGTTATACTTGTTATGATGGCAAGGTTACCATTACTTAAAGATGTTTTAAAGTTTTATTGGGAAAGCAAGAAATGAATTGAAGAGCTTGGTATATGAAAGGGCCTAGAGAAATTTAAAAGATATGTTTTCTTTAAAAAAAAAAAACCCCTGTAGAAAAACAAAACAAATAATATCACTACTTTACTTAAGGAGTTAAAATCCTACATTTCATGAAATTTTTAAAATTCATAATATAAGTGGAGATCTTTTACACAAATGGATGTACTGATTCCAATCCTCAATGGACATATGTTTCAAGATTGATCCCTATTTATAGAATATTGAAAGCATGACATTATAATTAAGACAGTCATCATTATAAATGAATCATTTAATTTTAATGAGTGCCAAAGACATAATTAATTCAGAAAACAGAATGGAATCTCAAACAACTAAATCAATCTACATTGTCATCATTATGTATGCACTTTCTAAATAAGGCTAAGTACTAGAGATTTAAGATATAAAACATAATATTGGAATTAAGTTGTAGAAAGTTCTTCAAGGATTAAGATTGGAATTGATATGGTCTTTATACAAATAATGACTTTTTTGTAATAACAAAATTATTGCCCTTATTGGAGTAGAAGATGCTAGACACAGTGTTTTGGAAGTTCATTTACAAATGGAAGTTTCAATAGAGACAGTACTTGGGAGGTACTGAAGGCCAGACTGTTGATTTTTGCCGAAAACCAATGTGATTTGGTTCCAGGTACCCAGTTTTCTTTGTTTTGTTTTGGGTGATGCTATATGAGTTATACTCATGCTCGCTTCTTTTGACTCCAGTTCTCATAGAGGCAGAGAGAGAGAGAAATGAGAGAGAGAGAGAGAGAGAGAGAGAGAGAGAGAGAGAGAGAGAAAGTGAGAATATGAGAGAGGAAAAGAAGGAGGAAAGAAAGTTGAAAGGTTTTCCTGCAACAACTGCCCCTTGATGTTCAGATGTGTAGTGGTTTGCAATGTCCCAGTAGCTGTGCATTGAGGGTGAGGGTGGTGTCACGGTATAGCGGTATGAAATGTAAGAACATTCTCAAACTACTTATATAACCAATCCCAGGAACGGGAACAATTCAGAAAGGGTTTAACAAGGATTTTTCTCCAAGTTTTAAAAGGACCGTCCTGAGAATGTGTAGGAACATTTCCATTATCACTAATAAAATCATGGTGCACAGAGAGATATATAGGTGCTTAGATTACAACATAACAACTAGAATTCAGCTTAAGCTCTATGGAATTGACAATAGATAAGGCTACCAGCAGTTCTTGGAATTTATTAGACTTAGGATCTGACACAAAAATAGCTGCATTATTAATCCATTCTTTTATTCATTTAATAGATTCTAGAAGAATTATCTTATGAAAGATATATGATTACAGTACATTAGGATTGAAATAGAAATGATGGTGTGTGTCCTGCCCTTAGAAGCCTTACAGACTAAAGAGGACAGAGGAGAGATGAATCTGTATAAATCACTATTGCACAATGCATCACATCAATCATGTCATGGCAGGCATCAGGTAAGGTGCTGTACAGTTTTACCTGGGATCAAGAATATAAGTAATAACAAGTGTTGACAAGGATGTGGTAGAAAAGGTACATTCATGCATTGCTGATGGGACTACAAATTGGTGCAACCACTCTGGAAAGCAGTATGGAGATTCCTCAGAAAACCTGGAATGAAACCACCATTTAACCCACCTATCTTACTTTTCAGTTTTTACCCCAAAGACCTAAATCAGCATACTACAATGATGAAGCCACATCAATGTTTATAGCAGCTCAATTCACAATAGCTAAACTATGGAACCAACCCAGATGCCCTTCAACAGATGAACGAATAAAGAAAATGTGGTTTATATACACAATGGGATCTTACTCAGCCTTAAAGAAGAATGAAATTCTGGCATTTGGAGGTAAATGGAATGAGCTGGAGAATATCATGCTAAGTGAAATAAGCAAAACCCAAAAAACCAAAGGTTGAATGCTTTCTCTGATAAGTGGATGCTGATGCATCACATGGGGGTGGGGGTAGTGAAGAATGGAGGAACTTTGTATTGAGCAGAGGGAAATGAGGAGAGAGGGTGGGGAGGTGGTTTGGAGTTGGAAAGGATGGAGGACAAAGACAGACATCATTACCCTATATACATGTATGGATTACATGACAGGTGCAACTGCACCATATGCAGTCAAAGGAATGAGAAGTTGTCCTCCATCTGTGTACAATGTGTCAAAATGAATTCTACTGTCATGTATGACCAATTAGAACAAAGTTAAAAAGAGAAAGAAAAGTTGGTTATAGTTACTGTACTTGCAACATCTTGCAACATAGGTGTCCCTTCAATAAGAGGTGGTGTTTGAGCTGGACTTTTAAAGAGTAGGCGAAACACTGGTTGGGTGGATGCGCTAACCAATCGCTGCAAAGGCAGAGAGGCAATAGAGACAGAAATCTACAAGTTCTGGAATGGACATGAACCCAAGATGATTAGGAAAACATTTAGAACTAACTTACACATGCCCATTAACTCATAACTTTTGTGTCTTGGTACCTACCCTGAGAAGCACTAGCCCACATGAACAAAGAAACAAGTGCAAGGATTTTGCAGGCTTTTAAAATTATTTTGTTAAATGAGAAAAATATACAAAGCCCAGAAAACATATGGCATTGTTTGTGCAAAATAATTGCACATGGGAACTTGATTATGGATGTACATATATGATTGTACACAAGTTCGTGTTTCTTAGAGGAAACAAATCAAATTAATAAGATTGTTTTCCCCTGAGGATTGTAACAGGATGGGGGTAATAGCATTAATTTTTTTTATGAGAATGGATTTGCACATTTCTTATGTAATCAAAAACTAATTAAACTGTAATGGATATTAGAGTACATTTAGGTAAATAATATACTTTTCTCCATATAGCCAAAAGTGGAAGTACTCACATTTTCTTTTTCTTTTCTTTTCTTTTCTTTTCTTTTCTTTTTTTTTTTCAGTCTTCTGGAATGACTTTGGTTTTCTTTGATTCTTACTGATTACATGCTTAACTTTGGGTAAATATATTTCTTTTCTATTATTTTTCTTAGTAAATTGTGGTTAATGGTACTCTTTCTTAGAATCAAATTTCTTAAAGGAATTTAATATAAGGTATATCATAAATACAAAGAGGACCTTATGGAGACTAAAAACAATGCTTGATTGCTATTCATTTTCCCTCTCTTAAGGGCATCTCTTCTTGGAATGTGGAGGCTAAATTTTTCTCCGTCACTTTTCCAGGGGTCAGGATGAATCCAATTCATAGTAAACACTGCTGGGAGAGGACAGGTGAACACAAATGCAAACATGATAAGGAACTCTGGCCAAAATAGCCTGATCATTTCTGTCAAAAAGTGCAGGAATCCATTCCAGGTGTCCAAGGTCAGCCCTCCAGTTTGCATCTCCTGGTTAGTCATGGCCTCTATCAGGACTGCAGGCTTTTGCAGAGTTCCTAGCTGACTGACAGGGCCTGTGCAGAATGATTTCACTCCCGACTTCCTCCCAATCTTAGCACTCCTGCTTTGGGCCTTAAATGGAGACTGAGGACACTATTAGTGAAAGTGGTAGCTTGATGCTATGGATAACAATGACACAAAGCACAGGAGGAGGCACAGACAGCCACAGAGAGGAGCCCTCTGACGAGGTGGTGGGATTCTTTCCAAATGGTAGAGTCCTATTGCTCCATTATATTTTGGTGATATTTAGAGAACTTCAGCAACTACATTTGAGATGGAGAAAAGATTAGCATGCCCTTGAATTTTATTTCAACTGTAAAATATTTAAGACCTCCTCATATATCCTTCTAAATAATGTAACTTACCTTTATTAGACATCTTAGCTTAATTCAACCTTTGGTCTCTTAAATTCATTTTGTCTTTTAAATTATTAAATTGCATGGACAGAAAAAAAAAGTTTCCTGCTATCCTAGACCTTGGTCTGGTTATAGTGTCGCTCTTATATCTGAAGTACTGCCCACTAGTCAGGAAGAATGCTGGGAAAGCAATTTGCATAACCAGAAACCTTGGCTTTCTGATTTCCCCAGAGAGGCACATAAAGATATCAGTGCTAACACAGCTCTGTGTGGTGCCCAGTGGCTACATTGTCCAATTTCTACCAGACCCTAGGAAAAATACCTTATATGGCACTTCAAGCTGGTAGCATTTCTGTGTGCTATTATAGGAAAAAGCTGAATGCCAGAACAGGGAGATGTTTTGTGGCATAACTGCCAAAGGAATATTTAGACAAGAACATTTGCTGATCAATATGTTTTTACTATAGATGTTATTTTCATTTTTCACAAAGGTAGGGAATCTGCTCGGCATCCTGAAATTATTTCTGCCTCTTTCAGAGATTTACTTGTGAATATGGAACAAAACACAGAAAAAGCTCCTGAATTAAAAGAACATTTTATTTGATTTTATCATATGTGAGCTTGTATTTACACTATCTGCTATTCAGAGCATACAGAGTGCCATAATGTGGAAATCTGCTTCTCTGGCTGAGTCTAACAGTCTGAGTGCGGTGGGTGAGGCTGGTATGGGGACAGTGTTCCAGCTAGCTCTATGGTGGAAAGAGTCTACAGTAGAGGGGAGTAGATTATAACAACAGAGCTCTGATTTGAGGAAGAAAGGGCCACAAAGAAAAGGAAACAGAAACCACAGATGAAGAAGAAAAAAATGAGGCTTAAACTGCTTGTGCGACAATGATACCCCAGAGAAATTATGTCTCTTCTCAAGTTTTGCTTTTGTGCTGATATGTGTACATGACTGTAAGTTAAAGTTACTTACATTAGAAGAGGAATAAAGGTTCTTCTGTCCTCTTTCTAATGCAGAACCATAATTACAGGAATGGTAAATGCCTGTATTCCATATATGAATATACGCCAAACAAGACCTGAATTAAGCTAAAGAAATAGAAATTCATCAGGACATTTTGTTCCAGATGCATGGGGAAGTGGAAATCTTTGTCCTTGGAAATATTAATAAGATAATACTCAATAACAATGTTTTTAACACTTTACTTCTTACTAGACTAATGGTCAGGACTAGACTAAAAAGTTCATTAAGTAATTTTAATGTCCCTGTGATTTTCAGGCCAGTACTTAAAATCAGGGACTATTTCCCCCAGAGTCCACTAGTGAATTTTCAAAGAATATGAGTATCAGTTGGAATATTCTTGCCACCCTCTATCCACAAAATGAAGTTGGTCATTCATAAATAGGTAGTATAATTTAATAGTTAAAATAATAAAATAATCATATGTCAATTCTTCATGTAAGCTGCAAGAAAGAATTGACTTTTCTCTCTTCTCTTAAGATATGACATGCTAATCTCTTCAATCTTTTGGTTTCACAGCCATGAAGAACACTATAAATCTGTCTGCATTGGGAAATTAGTTAATTACTTCCTTATTTAGTATGGGTATAAAATGTTATACTACTCTCATTAGAATAAAAAGCCTTGTTTTGTAGGACATGTGTGTGGATATGCAAAAATAGACATAAATTAAAACCTACTTTCATGAAAGAATCCAGAAAGCCTTGTTGATATTTATTAATTTTTTTTTTAAATAGTGAAAACAGAGTATGGCCTCCAGTATGGAACTGTACATGACGAGACAGCTAATTATATTCACAATGAAATCTGATAATTGCAACTAAGTTAATATTATGTTGCTATGACATATGTCTTAAGGGTATTTAAGGTTGTTATTTGCTATCATTCCTGCATTCTAAAATAAGCAGTAAAAATATTGTCATTTCAGTCTAGAAAATACATGATCATATTCTCATTCATTGCTTTCCCCTTAAGACCACTGGAAAATCTCTTCCTCATTTTCTCAGTAAAGACCCTGTACTGATTTATCCATAGGGTTGGAAAAGTGACTGAAGACCTAAGCAAATATTTTTTGCCTTTTTCCCATTCTTCTGTTGCCTTGTGAAAAATACCCTTCCTCATTCAAATGTACTAAAATATTTCCCCTATGTGTTCTTCCAGGAGTTTCAAGTTTGAGGTTTTATGTAGAAGGCTTTAATTGGTTTGAGTTAATTGCTATAACTGGTAAGAGATTCTAGTGGCGGGAAATGGGGAGGGGGGCTTAACAATGGGTTCTTGGTTACCATTGGATAAGAATAAGTTTTGGTGTTCTTGCACAGCGGAGTAACTACAGATAACAGTTAATTACTCTGTATTTCTAAAAGCCAGAAGGAATTATTTTTATTGTTATTATCATCAAGAAATTATAACTGTTTAATGAGATAGATATGTTTAACCTGGCTTAAGTATTACAAAATGTATTGAAATATGTATGCAATGTGTATTGAACATCATATTACCTCATTAATGTGTACAATTTTTATGTTCTTGTGTAACAGCTGAAAGATAAATTTATTAATAACTTTTTTTAAAAAAAGAAATCATGTGAAAGGGAGAAAAGATACTATTTTCCTGGTCCATATTCTTGAATTTTAACTTCCCATTGCCACAAATATTCTTTCCATGAACTCCTCATGAAGGTGTTGACAAACATCTGTTGACATTGTTATAGTAACAATCAAAACAAGCTGCTCTAAGTAGAATGGAATTTTTTGGTTCAGCTGAGCTGTTGGGTTCATTAGGTACACTTAACACTTGAAGTAGCGTATCAGAGGTTAGACCACATGTCTTCTCCCTATGCTGTCGATGATAACTTATGTCAGACTTCTCTCCCACCATGAGTACCTACGAAAGAGTAAACACTTCCAGTGCAGGAGTGTTCAGACACTGAAAAACAGGTAGTGCCAATTTAGTAAATGTGATTCCTGACACAAGAGAGATGTGTGCTAACCCCAACATAAACCCCAACTTTCCACCTGGAGGCATTTTACAGACAACAACATAATGATAGGGGGTCTGAGAAAAGCATGGTAATAAGGCTGAACTGAGAAAGCAAAAGTGTGAACTTAGGTCCACAGCAGTAGCTGGAACTTGCAGTATAGGATGTTGGAAAGGAAATTACTGCACAAAGGAGGAGGTCCGTGCATCTGCAGGTAGATCTAGTTAAGTCTTTAGACAAATAACTAGCTATATAGAGGATAAAATTCCATGAGTTCTAGATAAAAATATACACACAAAACAGTGACTAGGAATCTGAGCACTAAATAGAGACCACACAAGGCACTAAGAATAAGGAGAGAACATAAGAATTCCAACCTGAGAGAAAGAAGAGAACTTTCTGAATACTGGCAAGTTCTCAGTTCAGATTTCCAAGGGTCCCATCTTAAAAACATTGCTGGAGACATTTATTAGGACCTACCCTGAATTTGCCCTAACAAAACTTAAAAACAAGCCTGATAATATTATAATAATCAGTTAATGTAAATTAATCATCTTTTAGAAAAAAAAATCTTCATAGTTTTTATAAGAAGACAACAAAATCCAGACTTGGAACACTGTAGGACTGATTTTTCTTTAAAAATTTAAAAAACTGATAGATAATCATAAAACCATGGCCCATGATTAAGAAAAATAAAAAATAAAAACAATTTGAACAGAATAAAATGAAGTATATAAGCTATGATATGAGATATATTATATCAACATTTAATAGATTTTAGAAAAAATAAATATCTTGGTTGAAATAAGGAGACTCTCAGTGCAATAATGTGAAATAAAATGAAATACCCAAGAGATGAGACACATATTGAAATTTTCAAACATGGATTTTAAAATAATTATGATTAATACCTTAATTAAATAGGAGAAGATATGGCTAACATATGTGAAAATTTCAGCAGAGAGACTGAAATTAAAAAAGTCTCAAGAAGAAATGATGGCATTAGGAACAAATGTAAGAGATGAAAAATTCTTCAAAAGATTCATCAGCATACTGGAAGTGACACAATAAAAAAAATCAATAATCTCTAAGACTGGTCAATAGAATTCACTGAAGCAGAATTGAAAACCACAAAGACAGTAAAACAGATATTAAACACAACAAAGTGCATTCAATATTAAAGGTTCTGTTATTTCATAAGTTATAATTTTACATGTAAGGTGTAGGGAGGAGAAGAGAAAATATTTTTTTCAAAAATAATGGTCAAAATTTTTCCAAATATGATGAAACTTGTAAGAGCAGAGATCAAAAGATATAAAATGTGAAGAAAACTCTATAAAGGTATATAACTACTGCTTAAAAAAATTGATACAAAGAAAGTTTTCAGGGTCAGACAAGAACAGGAAAGATGGCAGACCTCTAATCAAAAACATGTAATCGGGGCTCAATGACACAACATTTTTAAGTGCTAGCCAAAATTATAATAAAGAAATAAAATCAGGTAAGTTATAATTCCATTTTCAGAAAGAATAATTCAAAAATAAAGGCCAAATAAGTTCTTTGGAAAGTACACAAAAGCTGAAAGATTTATTACCAAGGAGACAGGCTAGAAATACTGAAGGAAGTTGTTAAGGCCGAAGGAAAAGGATATCAGGTGAAAATCTGGACCTGTCTAAACCAAAAGAAACAGAAAAAAAAAAACAAAAAATAAAGAAATGGGAAAAAATGTACACCAGGAAATGGTTATATGTAAATAAGCATAAAATAATTTTTTCTTATTTTGGTTTTCTAATGCAGAGTATAACATATGCAGAGGTAAAATAAGAAACAATAGGAAAAGTAATAAGTAATCCAGGCTGTAGAACTTATACTGTACTACTCTGAATATAAATATATAGTTCTTACACCACATATTAAGACATATTTGAACATGGGCTCTGGTAAGTTAAAGGCATGTTGTAAACCCCAGAAATTCCACTAAAAGAATAAAATGAAATTCTGGAAATAATAAACAAGAGTAAAGATAAGATGCAATCATGAATCATACCAAATGAATTCCAGAATAAGAGAGAAAATTTCACAAAGAACTCACAAGAATAAAGGAAACAAATAACGAGATGAGAGTTTGCATGTCAAATCATGTAAGCAAAACAGAAAATATAAATTCTCAATTTCAGAAATCAAAGAGATGTTATCACTATGTGTCTACAAACATCAAAAAGATAATAAACTCTAATCATGAATAAGAGATGACGACTCAATTGTCATGAATCATGATAATAAGAGTTTATTCCAATAAGCGTGCTTACTAACTGTAGTTCTTAATGTCTGTGTGTGTCAACGTGAGGTCTCACACCTCAACTTAACAATGATCACATCGGAAAAAGGAAAAGAGTGCATAACTCATTCATATTTTCCATTAGTATATTTCCTTAGAGAGTACAAAATCCATCATGTAAATCTATACACTTTTAGTTTAAAGAAGAAATGATGATATGAGTCCAATTAGCTATTTTATTAACTATCAACAGCACTGAGGGGAAAAAAATGAATATGGAACTTGATGCTGAACAAGGTATTTGCAATCATGAGTAAGTGGAAATAATATTGACTCCTTGTTTCCATCTATCATACGTGACATCCTAAACAAATGTTTTAATATAAAGATGGGGGAGGATATATTTCAATGTCTTTTCCTATTAATTTAATTAAAAATGGGACTGAGTGCAATAGAATGTAAGATATACCTTTGCCTCAAAGTGATTGAGTAACCATCCACACTCTGGAGATTTTCTGACAAATAGTGTTCAATCCAGGCTATAGAACTTATAGGTAGAAATTAAATTAGAGTATGGTCTTTGGGGCTTTCCACAAAATTCACTCATCTCTTTATGTTTTCAAAATACTTTCATTAAGCATCCTAATGCTTGAATTTTGAATGTTTTATTATCATAACATTTTCTTCATGGAAAGAAATGTAACATGCTAATTCAAAAAACTCTTTATGATTTTAGATCATCTTTTTTTCCTCTAAATAGCTGAGGGGTTCTATTTGGTTAAACATGATGGATTTATATTCATAGTGGAAGATGACATGGCAGAAGAAGGTCGTAGAGGGTTGGAAAAGATGTTATATTCTTTTATTCTCCAAATGATTGGCATAATTTTGCTTTTCCTCAGACTTATCTCATTTTCTTTAAAGACCCATTGCTTTTTCTTTTTGAACCATGATACATCTTTTAAGACTCAAATTTATATATTTTTTCATGAAGATATTCTGATAACTCTCAGTCCCCTAAATTGGAAAGAAAATTCTCTTTCCCACCCTGATCCACATTGTAAGCATGTTATTACTTAGGATATTTCATGTAACTATTCATTCAGCTACATGCTGTGTTTAAGACTTTGAGTTATCATAGTGTGAGATCAATACTTTATAATCAGATCCATAGAGTACCTGCAAGAGATCAAGTGTCAAATCAATGAAGAAATATAAATTAATGAATGTAAAACCTGAAAATTCTAAGTATTAACTTCATATTCCAGAATCTGAGTTACATTTTTAAAATTGTAATTTTAGGGCAATTTTATTAACCTATATTTATACACTCTAAAAATCACATTTTTGAAGTACCCAATTCAGTGTGTGCGTGTGTGTGTGTGTGTCTATGAAGAGAGGGAAAGAGAGTGTGTGTATGTCATTATTACTACTATTTAGTTTTAAAACATTTGTGTAACTTTTAAAAGAAACCCCATAGCCCCTAGTAGTCATTCCCCATTCCCATCCTCTCTCCCTAATCTGCTGGCCACCACTAATCTGCATTCTATCCTACCTATTCTGGATGTTAATATAAATGGAATCATATAATAAGTGTCTATTTTGACTTGCTTCCTTAATTTATTCATGATGTTTTCAAGGTTTATCTGTATTATAGCATGATCTGAAACTATTTCTCTTTATATTGTTACACAATATTCATTTTACTGATATCCTACGTTATGTTTGTCCATTCATTAATAGATAGATAATTAGGTAGTGTCCACTTTATAACTACTGTGAATAATGTTGCCATAAACATCTGTAAACATTTTTATGTTTTTATTTCTCTTCTATATGTACTTAGGATTGGAATTGCCAAGTGATATGTTAACTCTATGTAAAACTGTCTGAGGAAATAGCAAACCCTTTTTCAAGGTGTCTGTACCATTTTATACTCCCACCAGTAATGTATAAGCATTCCAATGGACTCATTTATCATTTTTATTTTCCTACTGGGTATGCAGTTGTATTTCACCATGTTTCTGATTTCCATTTCCCTAAAAACTGATGATACTCAGCATTATTTCTTGTGCTTAATGGTGATTTGTGTATCTTCCTTAAAGAATTGTCTATTCCATGTCATTGATGTTACCTAATTGCTTTAATAGTTATTTTGTGTGTGTGTGTGTGTGTGTGTGTGTGTGTGAATTCCTTGCTATCTTCTACTTAAAAGGTCATGCCATCTCCCAATATTAATAGCACTCCTCTTCCTCCAGCTCCTTCTATTCTGTATTGACTTTTTATAACTAAGCTGATGAAGCTGATTGAGATTATTCCACAACTTTTAATGGGTCTTCAAATCTGCATATTTTCAACAATAAAACTTTCTCTTATGTTCATTTGTTTAGGACAATTAATTTTAAGAGACCTACTGTTTTCATCTGATATATCACATTAAATGGAATAGTTACCCTAACGCTAAGTTCTTTGCTCATTTGTCCATTTTTTTCACAATGGATTACGAATTAGTTGTTCTGAAGGTTTAGTAAAAACATTATTTGAATTTTGTTTAGCTTTATTTACCCCCACTTCAAAGAGTGATCTCAGGAAGATACACTGTACTTGTACCAGAGAAAGCAGTAGCACAATCACATAAAGACATCTTTCGTTGAGATTCCACACAGTTGGTTATCACAGAGTATTTAGACAAGTAAGTAAAATTCCTTCCACCATGTGACTGCTACTGCAAAGGAAGTGTCCCATGAGGAAATGCCACCTCCCTAATGCATTCTTTTCAGACACATTTCCATATGAATGACACTGAAAAAAAGCCATAAGTGAGAATGGAAATTAAGTGAACTTTTGAAATCTGGGTTTGCTCCAAAATCTAATGACTTTAACATCGCTCAGTTGAGTGGTGTTGTTCATGGACAGTTTGTTCATATTTTTAAATACATCACATTGGTGGCAAGAAAAGACAAAATTGTTTTGTAAAATGACAGAAGTATTTGGCAAAATGCAACCTGTGATTTTATTTTCCCGCTATCATCCAACAGATTGAGGATTTTATACACCAGGCATAGATAAGGACTTATTGGAGATTTTCTTCCCAGCTGGTTCTGCATTCGCCAAGCCCTTGAGCTATGGCAGAGGATTTAAACAAATAAAACCAAGGATGACAAAAATAACCACAATGACAAAAAGGTAAATATTCCTCTATTGTCATGCTGCCCTAAGACTGTCACTTAAGTGTCCAAACAGCTGTGCCCATGTTCAATTACCAGCTAACCAAAAGTAAGTCAGCTCATACAGCTCAGTGTATCAAAAATATAAATGAGGGATTACTGTGGGTAAAGTGATTTCCTGAATCCATTGTACAGCAGTTTGTCTCAGTTATCCATGGGAGATTAATTTCCCATGATAATAGTGTCATTAGTACTAGTAGTTTAGCAACAGTAGTAATAATGCATTAGAATTTATTAAACACTTGGGTGCTATTTTAAATAGACAGTATCACATTTAATCCTCATAGCAATCCTCTGATGCTGGTACTATTTGAGGCTGGTACTATCTCAGAAGGAGTTTCCTAAGTGGCCTAAATTAATAAGAACTGGAGCAGGGATTCAAACCCAGTCAAGTGAGATGGGAAATCAACCACTGAACTGAAGTGCAGCAGTAACTACATCTTCCAATACCCCAAACTCTCACCTATGGGCTGGATAATTTTCTCCTTACTTTAGGTGTTATAATTTAGCAAGGTATTGTACTTTTAGCAAGATATTGAATCCAGCTTCCTTCCCAAAGGGAGAAAACAGTACTCCTTAATGCCAGGGAGAACCCAATCCTATTCTTGTGGGGCTTTATGTCTGTGCAGACTTTCTATGACAAAGGTGGAGAACTGCTAGAGAACCACAGAACTAGAATTTACATGGCCACCATCAGTATGAGACAGATGAATTCACAATATTCCCATTTGAATGATTCTCATCTTGTTCTCATATAAGGAAAAAGAAGATTTTTTTTTTTTATATTGAGTCCAGGTAGGAGAATTAAAGGATTTCTTTTCAATTCATTGTTGATTGCAGATGAAATAAAGACATGATAAAAAGTATGGAAGAGAAAAATAAAAATATAGACTCCCAAAATGAGCATCAGTGCAGAACACAGAACACATTCTCTGGATTTCACAGCCAGAAAAATCCTGGCAAGCAAATTAATTTCTGTATTATTCCAATCAAGTGGTGCTAAATGGATAGCTAGCTGATTCTCTCCAAAAATGGCAGTCTTGTTCTGGCCCTGAGAGATAATGCACAATCCCAAAGTACAGAGCCATTTCAGCTGACTCACAATAAATGATGTACATTAAGTTATTGTCATTGTGAAAGAAACAATTACATTTTCCCCCCTGTGGCAAATCTAGAAATCCATAGAAGAAACCATTGGCTTGCCTACATGTAAAAAGCATTACCCTTGTTGTCAACATTTAAGACACAGACCAACTGATTTTCAAAACAGGGCATTTAGGATACATGCAAGGAGATTAGCTCTACTTGCTGGCAATGTAATTACTCTATTTATTCATTTTATTAATCCAATAAAGGAGAACAAGATAGGATGTGAAGCCAGACAAGCTTTAAAGGGCATTGAAAAGCCAACCTGTCATTTTTCGAAACAGAATATGAAGCTGAGGAGCACAGAATTGGAGGCAGAGACCTGTCTTCCATGGAATTAGAAACCAAGCAGATCTGGAAGTGATCATTCCTAGTCAGTATCTTTTGCAGCCCTGAATTGGTCTGTGAAGTGATTCATCTTTGGGAAAGACTGGTGATCACTGCTTTCTGGATAAGAATTAGCTTAACTCTCTATATTCCTATTTTATAAGTTGAAACACACATCAGAGACTTAGGCTATATAGACTTTTAGAAGCTATTTAATTCATATTTCAACTCCAGGGCAGAAATCTCCTGCCAGAGAAATCCTGATTGATGTTTATCTAGTTTGGTCAAATATTGTTTTTGATGAATCAGTTTTAGTTTTGGAAATATAGTACTTAGTATTTTGAATTGTTTAATAGTTATAGCATCTTCCCTTAAAATGAGCTAAATTCATCTCACTACAACATTCATTTGATCAGGTCTAATTCTTGCTTAGCATTTCATATTAATTTGAGTTCTTTTTGTTTTATTCATTTCTATTGTGGATGCACAAAAGTTATCATTTTTAAGATTTTGGATTTTTTTCCTCTAAAAATAATCACTCATTGAAGAAGAAAATTACTGTAGAATTAATATATTTATGTATATAATGCATCACAGTGAATGACACATGGTATATTATTGACAGCTTAGTGTGCTTACAGAAATTAATCACTTCAGTAAAGAATGATGAATGCCCTAGTGGTATAATGGCAGTTGAGAGATGCACGTAATCAGGGTTCATATTTCATAGAGTTCTCGTGTGGAACACTTTGTGGGCCTCCTTCTACCTCAGATATGCTCTAAATTGCCAATTGTTTCTTTTAAAAAGTAGTTTATAAATAAATTTAATGCAGCAATTTGGAAACTGTCTTATTATATAGTCTTCAAAGTTATCTGCAAGTCTTTTTTCATATGAAGCTTTATCCAACCAGATCTATATTGCCATGAACTTATTACATCTTGTTTTAAAATACAAATATCAGATAATAGCTCTTATCTATGTGTATCTTATAGATGTTAGGCCAAGAGGTGCAACCAATTTTGTATCTTCTCATACTATCATATTAATTATATATTTCATTTTTAAGTGACCAATACCATCTCCCATGACATTTTCTGTTATGAGATTAAATAGATCTACTCCTATAATTAATATCTGCATTTTTCTCTGTTCCTGCATTATTGCTTCAACTTATGTTTCTACTCACTGGTTATACATGGTGAAATGAGCATCTGAAGATCTAAATATGGAAATGCCTCGTACCTTGATATATATGCAAATGTACAGATGCAGATTGCCTATAACAGATCAAAGGCATAAAAACAATAAAATAGTAACAAAGGTAAGCACAGCAATAAAACTATTATCTCTTCTGACAGACTAATATTTAATGACTAGAACTGATGTGATTTTAATTTTCTGAAACATTTTCACATATGCAATTTATATCCTTCCATTGGCCATAGGGTTGAGGTCAAATATCATCATTTTTATTCTACAAATAAAAACTGAGTCATAAAATGTTAAATTAGCCAGTTACACAAAGCAGTAGAGCCAGAACTAAGAACCATAGTATTGATGTCTAATGTTCTTTAAATGTATTACTGTATAATCAACATTTAAGTGTCTGTGTGTGGTATGTACATGCCTAAAACCAAAATCATTACCCTTGATTGTATTATTGACAAATTCATGCCATTGGCTAATAACAAAATAATAGTTAAGTAGTAACCCTAATCATAGGTAATACTAATGTTATTTGATCAGTTAAGAGAATGTTCAGTACATTTGACTATGATGAATTTTTTAAAAACCACAAAAATAGGCAGTGTATGCAAAAGTTAGTAAGTGTAAATTCAGAAGTTTCTAATTGACTTGTCTTGTATAAACAATACTGAACTTTACATTTCTTGGCAAAATTTCCATGTTTAATAAAAATTAATCATTCTGTAAATAAAGCTATGTGAGCACTTCAACTTACTATAAAGAAGCTTAAAAAAATCAAACCACTTTAATTTTCATTCTTTTCTTTGACTCAGTTCTAATAGGAGAACTATAAACTTAGACTTTCAATAAAATCAGAGTCTTTGATGTGGCCATTTATTTTTAAAAGGCATTCTGTAGCATACCAATTGCTGAATCTAGAAGCTCTCCATTAATATTCCATTTAATAAACTAGAAAGCCAGACACATTTATTTTAAAGTTCAGGTTTAATTAAAAGATAAGACTAGAGTGACAGAATGGCAAGGAAAAGAGGGATGTTGAATTTTTTTATTTATTATTGTAGAGTAGCTGCTTTTATTTTTAACTAATCTCCATTAATGTCAAATCAAAAGGCAGAACTTCTTCCAGGCCTTTGCATTGGCCTTGTTACTTGCTTCCCCTAGGAAATTACTATGCATTTACTCATTCTGAGTTGAAATCCAACATGAGCCCATTATTGCCTCACTGAAAGTGCAAATAGTAGACATAAAGTTCATTTCCTACACTGAAATGCATTCATTTATTCATTCAGCAATATTTGCTGAGCACCTATTATGTATTTACCTCTGTTTCAGTTAGTGGAGGTTGACAAGGCAACACCCACATCAGAATTGAAAAAAATTCCAGTGTTAGAGCTTCAAACCTCACATGATTCCCATAGAATCATAAAGTTTTCAAATCACTGACCAAATGTCACTTTTGTTAGATTTTTGAAAAAATTCTGTTAGGAAAGTCAAATACTATAAAGACGTCTATTCAGATCTCTTGCCCTCTTGATTTTTTTAGGTCTAATGTATTCTAATATAAAGTTCTACTCTAAGATCATTAAAGACAAACTAAGATAAATAAATCAAGGTAGCATATAAACTTGGGAAAAACTGTATTGTGATAGTCCTTAGAGAACAGAGTTGTATCATTGTTTACCGAGTTTTGCAGGACAGTTCATAACTGCAAGACTTCCTGGACCATTACAATCTGGTGTTCTGTAACCATAAGGCCAGCAATGTAACATGGGCAGGCTGACTGTACTCTGCCTCTGCACTTGGTTGTTTACCAGAACTTTGATGGAAACCAAGTTAGTAAATATAGGAAAGCACAAAATGATAAATTCTCTTTCATAAGTTTAGAAGACTGACTGTTGGTGAAATGCTAAGAGCATAGACTTCAGGATTTAGCAGACACAAATCCCTGCCCCATCCCCATTCTGCTATAAATGGGCAATGTGAGAATAGAAATCTTAATTATTCTCTCTAAGCTGAAATTTTCAATAATTTACAAAATTGTGGTAAAGAATGTATAAATAAGTACACAAAAAAAATTAGATTAATAGAATCTGCTATTCAAAATATCATTAACATCATTACATCTACTTTTCTCCTCCTCTGAGGTCTGTGTATTCTCATTAATGCATAAATTTCTTTCTAGATTTATCTGGGAACATAGATGATCTGTATTTGTATAATACAGTCTATATTTTTCTTTTTTTTTGCGGTGCTGGGGATTGAACACAGAGCCTTGTGCTCGCAAGACAAGCACTCTACCAACTGAGTTATATCCCCAGCCCTATATTTTTCTTAATATAGAACATAAATTGGTTAATATTCTATTTTCATTATTTACACTTAGCCTACTCCTTAAAGAACTTAAGATAGCCAGAGTTGTATGCTAAGTCTTCTTAGTATAACTGAGGTTCAGAAGAGAATACCCAAGGAAAGCACATAGCATGTACTTTGTTTGCAGACACTTGAAGTGAGTTAGAGGAAGAATTTTCACAGGACCGTATTCTTTCTAGGACACAGAAAAAAAAAAAAAGATCTGGAATAAAGAAAACCATGACTCATTAAATAAATTTTGTACTGTGGCAGAATCCCAGAAATTTGGCAAAAATTCCCTTTTATAGTTAAATGACTTTCTTGAACTACAGTTAAGGAGGAAATTATGGCAAAAGTTTTTGCTTAAGAGATACTCACTAACACAATGCATAATCTATGGTTTAATAAAAGACAGAGATGCTGTTCAAATACATGAATCCATTATTGAATCTTTATAAAAGAGAAAGTCCATTATTAAATTGTAGCTCAGTGAGAAGCTGAGATAATTATGCCTTAGGTTGTGCTGCATTCTAGTAATCTAAATTAATATAAGAATAGAGACTTAAGAGAGACTTAATGGGCATGTGATCTCCCCATCCAGCTATTCTTTCTCTCAAATATCATATGTCTTAAGCAAGCACTTGACAGGTGTTAAATTGCAGTATATTCATGATTGAATTCTCTAACAGGTACCTGTAGTGCTGATAATCTATTGTGCTGGTTAAAGTGTAAGCCATATGCTTTAATCATTTCTGACATAGGCACTACATACAAAAAATGAAAAGGCAAAGCAGACAGGTTTTCTCTTAAGGCTGTGGTAGTAGAATCGGGGTGGGCAGGCACTGACCCAAGGTCAAGTGATTACAATTAGACCACTTCTCCCCCATCTCAGTCCAGCCCTCAGGAAAATTTCAAGGTAGGCCCTTGAAAACTCTTCTCTCCTGAAGTCTAAACCTCTTAGCAGAACCAAGGAAAGGCTACTGTTAGAACTGATGGCCCATACTTCTTTTGATGGTATTAAAACCACTTCCTCTATATTTAATTCACCACTGGGTTTTAGATCATCAGAAAGGCACTCAAATCCATTAGACTGCATATGACTAAGACTGATTCAGGTCCTGTTCTTTCTACTGTGCTCTCTAGAACCCATTATCTATATCATCACGACTGTGTATCTGCTCTCTCCCTGAATTTTCCCTTCTTCTTCTTGTGCTCTAAATGTAATGTAGATGTTCACTAAATATCTCACAATTAGTTCCCATAAGGTACTGTTATTGTTTTCTCAGTAACACACCTATTACTGGATCTGTACTTGGGACACTTTTTCACTTCTCAATGCTTCTACCCTCTTGTACGGCAGGATAAGAAGACATTGAATAATTTGCCTTAAGATTCATCATCTGTGTTTCCTTGACGTCCCCTCCATTTTTCCTGGGTATTCCCTCTTTCACTGAAGATGTTTTGCCCTTTGCCATCGTTCTTTCCCCATTCTGATTTCTGACATTGTTCTTGGAATTTAAAGAAATTTGTTCATCTCCCTGTGTCTCTCTTCCTTGTGCTCCTCTCTGTGAATGATTTTATTCTCCACCCCATGTCAACTGTTCATTCCCATGGTCATTTACCACTGAGTGTCTTCCCAGTTTCTAGTGGACCTCATAAGGTTCATTTCAAGTATTACATTTTATGGCGCATCCCACCAGTATTTCATATTCCTTGACCCTTGTCACTTCATCACCCTCACATCCTCAGTTTCACCTTTGTCCACTTATCTTCCATGATTCATCTCTACTCCAGTGCATCTTCCCATGTACTCAGCTCTCTTAGTCCTTTCTCTCTCCCCTCATCATGTTCTAATGCTGGAAAAGCCTAATTCTGGTTATAGCTTATTTTTTCCTATTTCCTAACCCCATCCAAATATTTCACACAATGACAGAAATGCTAGGGACCTGACTGGAGTTTTACAAATCAATGTCTTCAATGTCAAGAGGGAAGTCAGTGCTACCAATAGTTCTATTTCTCTTGTCAATCCATTCTCCTTCTGTGCCAGGAAACTATTTCATACTTCAGCTTATGGTCTTGATTTCTCTTTAATAGGGAATAAAAAGAAAAATGAAGAACACTGCAACATGATCCCATGACCACATCTTTTCCCTAGGCTATAACATTTGAATTTATTAGCATTATCTTCACAGTTGTAGTGGATAGCATCTCCTTATTGCTATTGAGGAACCCCTAGCTTTTGCACTGGATCCCATCTATGTTTGCCTATAGAAGGATGTGGAAAATAAGATGACCTCTTCCTCCAGAATTTAAAATTATACTGTGATATATCTTTCCTTTTAACACACATGTGTTTTGATTCCTTTTTGTCTTTTTCAATGCACAGCTACAATTTATCTGTTCCCTTCAAAAGAGGTGTCTATATTCAGTGTTTATTTAATCTCCCTCTATTGCCTCTTGAACTCCCTCCAACTATGTCTCCATTTATGCTCTGGAATGGTATTGCGCATGTTAGCAAAGTCCTCCATTTCTCTGCCTTCTCAACCATCATTCTGCTAATATTCTGGGTGACATTTGCTGTAGTTGAGTGTATTATCCACTTTGAATCACTCCTTCACTTGCATCAGAGACATTTCACTCCTGATTCCCACATATTGCTCTGACCATTCATTGCTAGTGTCCCTTATTTAAACCTGTTCTTTATCCTAATCAATAGAAGCTGGATACTGTTAAAGATCAGTCTTCTAACTTCATCCCTCATGGATCTGTTCTCTCTCTCTCCATGGTCTCATCTGATGCTTTAAAAGTACCTACTTCCTTATACATAATTTATTCAAATTTAGTCACAATTTCCCCTCTATTTCACATATAACTATTTATTTTATATAGCCACTTGTATTTCTAGTAGGCTTCTCAGATATAATATGAGCTCTTCATTACTCTCCCAAATATAGTATTTTTCATCATCTTTCTAAATAGCATCACCTCAGATCAAAAGCCTCGAGATAACTGACCCTTCATTAGTAGGCACTACACATACAGAATGGTGAGTAAATCATATTTCCATAATTTGACCTCTTATCATCTGCAGCACAATTGCCATTCTTGTTCAAACCACCATCTTGTTTCATGCAGAATGCTACAATAGCCTTTTCACTATTTATTCTGTTACCACTTTGAGCTCTCAGTCCACTCTACTCTCAGAAGCCAGAGTAATCTTTTAAGGCATGATCAGTTCACATCAGTCCAAGTACGCCAACACCTCTACAACTTCTCACAACACAGAAAGTAGAATCTGCAGATTTTTCCCACAACTTAAAAGCTACGTACTGAAACCTCTGGGCATCTCTACAGCTTCAAGTTTTCATAGTCGTACCCACTGCCTTGGGTTCCCAGGGTCCAGTCACCATGTCTTTTCTATTCCTCAGTTTCTCCACTAGTGCCTGCACTTCTTGCTTCCTCTGCTTGGATCTCTGCCTCCAAAATTCTGTGTGGCATTTCCCTCTCTCCATCCAGGTCTTTGTTTCAATATTTCCTCCCTAGGAGAAACTTTCCTGGCCACCCTAAGAACTAGGAACCCCCATACTACTCCATCTCCTTATACTCTTAATTTTTCTTTATAGCTTGAATTTCACCTAACTTTTTATATCTATACCATTTTTTTTATCTCCTTATCTCAATACAAGCCAATCTACTTATTCCCCAAAATATGAAAATAGCAACTTTTTCCTTTCAGAACTTCTCACCCCCACCAATTAAAAAACACACTGCAATCTTCAATAAATATTTATGATGAAAAATGAATGAATGGAGAGAAGGATGAGTGAGTTCTGGGAAATAGGAGTGGTTCCAGATGCACAGAGAGAGTCTGGGGCTCAGCTGGGATTGAGGAAACTGGAAGTTTAATGAAAGAATTGGAGAGCCAACTGGGAAACTGGAGAAAGTACTTCAGAATCAAGGAATATAGCCACATTTTATCCAGTATTCAAACAAATGTATGAGTGTTCATCCAGGGCAGAGGTGTCTACTCTTGGCTCTGATTTTAAGTGGTTCCCCAAGATAGAAAGATATAGACAGATTGGCATATAAGGATTGCTCTGACTGAAGGAGGGTTTTTGGTTTTTTGGGGGTTTTCTTTGGACCTTTATTTATTTATATGTAGTGCTGAGAATTGAACCCATTGCCTCACACATGCCAGGCAAGCTCTCTACCCACTGAACCACAACCCCAGCCCCATGGAGGAGGGTTTTTAAGTATCTGCAATTACAGCAAATATTTAGAACATCCCTTAAGTTCTCACAGGCCTAAACTTAATACTAAATCTGGAAAGAGGAAGTTGGCAAATAATAAGAGAATATACCATAAGATATCATACCACACCATAGCCATACCTAGTCCACGGATTCAGTTACTGAAGGATATATACTTAATAATATTTTCTTAGGTGACTACATCACATTTTAACTATGAAATTAATATTTGAAAATATTCAAATAAGACTTTATAATTTTTAAGTTATAGGACCATCCTCCAAAAGAATCATAGCTTCTTGACAGTCCTACATCAACCTAGAAAAGAAAAGGGGTAACTAATAACTTTGGGACTTCACTAGCTCCACAAAGTCAGGGGAGTATATGAAAGAAGAAAGTGATGTTCTAAGCTGATTCATATAGACTCAGATTCATATAGATCATAAAAGCCTATTCCAAGTATGTAGTGTAAGAAGAAACTATTGGAATACTTCCACAGTTACACAAGCATTCTGACATCCTTGGAAACTCCATTTTTCTACCTCAAAATTTCTGGAGTTGACTTATCTCTCACTATTAGAATTAAAATTTTGGCTCATGTCCTTATCACATGTGCAAAAGTCAGTTGACAAAAAGGTTAACACCACAGCTATGTAAGAGAGTTGTCATTGTGTACCTATAGATTACCCACCAGACCACGGAATGCATAACTTTTTCCTCTCTTCACTGATTTATGAAGATAAAAGGTCATCAGCATATAGCACCTAACTCATTGATGGTTCCATTGAAGTGAGCAATGCTCAGGCTAGGAGAAGTCATTGATCCACCTATAATTTCCTGGTATGAGAGACCACTCTCACATTATTCCAGGACTCTTAACTGTGCAATGGGTCATGGAGTGGTGTAGAGAAGCTGGATTCCAACCGAGATGTCAGATGATCCCATTCTACCTTAAGGTAGAAACTCAAGGTTCTTTCTTATATGTTAAACTGTTTCCTTCCTCCTCCACAAACTCATATATTAAAGTCACAACTTGTGGTACCTCAGAATGTGGTTGCCTTTGGAGACAGGTCTTGAAAGTAATAATTAAATCAAAATAAAATCTTTTGTTGGGTTCTAATCCAACATGACTAGTCCTTATGAGAAAATTTGCAAAGATAATCACCAAGAAAAGACACTATGAGGGTAGAAGAAGAAGGTGGCCATCTACACACCAAAGAAAGAGGTTTCAGAAGAATCAACCCTGCCAATTCTTTGACCTCAGAATTCTAGCCTCCAGAAATGTGAGAAAACAAATTGGTGGTGTAAGCTACCTATCTGCAGTATATTGTTATAGCAGACCTGGAAAATAAACATTCCTTCCAACATTCCTTCCAATGTGTAATGCACTCTGGTAACAGTAGCTATGACATATTGAGTAGTAAATGGAAGGAGTCAGGGAGAGGTTCCTGATATGTTCCAGCTTGCTTGCATAGATCACTCCTTTCTTTTCATTTATCCCTATGACTTCCATCTGCATTATTCAACTAATAGCTACACATTTTATTTGGTTTCAGTAATTAGCTACATACTTTAAACTTACATGGAACTTTTTTTAGTCGATAGTCATTTACAACTAATTTCCTCACTGATTATTAGGTGAAGAAAATAAAATCCAGTATTATCCAAGGCAGGGAATCTCTAAGTTCCATTTTGATTGTGAACAACCATACAAGCGAGAAAGGCAGCTATTGTCTTCAGCTTAACTCTATTAAAATTTTGCCTGTAAATTCCTTTTTTCCTTCTGATGCTTGCCAGCTCTAACCACTCAATCCATCAGCCAAGGCAGAACTGGTGAAAGCAACTTCCAAAGGGTCTGTCGGTGATATCAACTTCAGGGGCTCTGTCACAGTCGGTATTTGACTTCAAAAAACATCAAAACCCAAAGCGTGATTGATTTTATTTCACATGATTTTATTTATTTATTTTTCTCAGATGACACAATAACCAAGAAAAGACGGAAACCACTCATGTTGCTTTCTACGTTCCCAGCTGAATTATTAATCTTTCTGTCAAGTCTAATTCCTGACCCTCAATTTAATTCTATTTCAGCAGCTGATGCCTCTGTTAGCCTCACTGCACTCAGATTCTGTTGCTCCCTTGGCTATAACCTGCTGAGAAACTGTTTTTTGAGTACTTAGTAGAAAAGCTCTACACTTTATTGACTCAAATTTTAATTTCAAATACTATTCTTACTGATCAGGTACTTGAAAATAAATGTCCTGAGAGGCTTTCCTCATGGCTGGAAAGGTGATTGCCAAATCTCACACATATCCAAGGACATAAATTATATGAAAATCTTTCATTCCTTAAACCATTTCATTCCTGGTATCACAAATACAATCTTGGAATAATCAATGGGTTTTCAAGGTGAAAATAAAATTTCAAGAAAGCTGAGGGAAGAAATATGTAGGGGCTGATAGGAAATACAGGCGAATGTCAGATTAAACTAGTGCTGAATGCTATCTATTATAACAGGATGAACATTAATAAACTAAAATATAAATTCGATTTCCATGAAAATAAGGAAGAACCTAATAATTAACAAACCTACTCCTGGTTGTGTGAAAGACAATATAACTGAATGAGATGACATCATACTTTGGGGATTGCTAACTTTAGCACACTCGTTACTGATGAAACTATGATATATTGAGATAATTAACTAAAGTGCCCTAACTCTTATTACTATGTTACCACTGATAGTTTTATTCCAAGGTGCATAGAGCAGAAATGTTTCAGGAAAAAGTTCTCCGGCAATGCTGAGGATATGAATCCATAAAATGTATCGCTTACCTCCCCTGATGAAAATTAAAGCAAAATTATTAGTATATCTTCTAATCCAATCTCTTCCTGAATGACACCTACATAAATATCTTTAGAATTTTTTCTCTCAATTTCTTTCCTCCAATCAGAGAATGTAAACTACTTCAGAAGCCAGTTCATTCTATCTTTATTTGGTTCTAAAAATTAAAGAGTCTGTTCTTACAATGACCATTTTATAATTCTTAGTGCTACCTGTTGATACCACGAAATCACTGGAAACCATATAATAAATATTCTCCTGCCTTTACTACTTGTTGGTCCTTGAAATTACCTGAAGTTTTTATTTTTAGCCTTTCCTCACTGTTCCCTCTCTTATTGCTGTTATGAAATGGTTCTTCCTTCATTTCATATCTGATCACATTCACTCATTGGGACATGCTATGATGTGTTTATATCTTTGAAAGTTGTTTTGGCTGAAGATACCAAAGCATCAATACTTTCTAATACGAAAAGTTTCTTTTCTGGTATATTTTAATGTATTTTCTTTTGATGATTGTCAATTAAATCATGTAGCAAATATTGGGTCATCTCTAGGTTGGCCACTGAAATTTAATGATGTTTAAATCTACTATCTCTTTTCTCCAGAGCCAATCAGTCTAGAGAACAATGCTGAGTCAACAGACAATTCTAATATGGTGTAACGGAGAGAAAAACATCAAATACTGTAAGAATCCTTTCGAAACCTAACAGAGCTTTAAAGAACCCAAAGAGACTTCCCAAAGGAGCTAATATTAACCATAAATTATATTGAAGGAGGGAATGTCCACACAAAGAAGGGCTGGTGATATCTCCCAGAGAAGATGGAGAGGAGGGAAAAACAATGGGAAGTAAGAAAAGGCATGGTTTATTCTGACACCTGCAAGGATTTTAGAGGTTCTGAAAAGCAGGATGCGCAGTTTGTGTGACCATTAACATAGCTGGACCATAAAACATTTGCAAGCCTTGGCAAGCAAGTTAATTTTCTAGGGCTCCCATAGAAAATTATCACAAACTAGGTGTCTTAAAACAATGGAATCATATTCTCTCACAGTTCTAGAGAAATTCAAAATCAAGGTGCACATTCCCTCCAGAGTCTCTGCAGCAGAATCCATCTTGCCTCTGGTAGCCCTGGGTGGCTTCTGGAGTTCCTTGGTTTCTGGCAGCCTAGCACTGATCTCTGCCTCTGTCACAACTTGTCTTTTTCCTCCGTCTCTGTGTCTCTGTGTTCTCTTCTCTTCTTATAAAGACAACAGTCACTGAGCTTAGGGCCCATCCTAAATCCAGGAAGCTTTCATTTCAAAATCTTTAACAAATCACATCTGGAAAAGACTATTTACAAATAAGGTCACACTCCAATCTTCTGCACATGCATGGATTTGAGGGGATGCGGTTCAATCCAGTAGGGTAAACAACTGAGATTTTGTTATTATACAATGCAATACTATTGGTGGGGTTAGATAGGATCTATAAATTAGAACTAATGGAAATATATAAGAGCATGTGTAAAGAAAACTGTAATATATTTAGTTTGAAAAAAAGATGCTTAAAATATCGGAGACAGTAATATGAGGATTTTAAATGGCAATTGATATACAAATCTGAACTTCGGTAGACAAATCTATATTGTATGATGATGATATCAACATACAATGCCGTTTTTTTCTAATGCCGTTTTTTTCTTACTTAGTGTTAGGCTACATCCAGAACTCACTAACTCACAAGATCCAATTCTTAAATATTGAAAACTTTTGTGAGGATTTGATAATCTTTGGTAGCTTGAAATCATCTAGCACAGAGATATTTGTAGTGTGGGAATGGATAAACGTCACCAGTCAAGTGCCTTATATTGTTTTCCTCTGTTCTGTTTGCTGGAGAGCTACTGGTTACATGCAAACCAGTGAATTTCACTCATTCGAAAGATAGTGAACACTCTGCACCCTCCCCAGAGAAATAGCACACAAGTTTTGAACCTGATACAAATAAAGGAACTCTGATATGAACAGTGCTTTAAGATTCAAGATGAGCTGGGCATAATGGTACATGTCTGTAATCTCAGCAGCTTGGGAGGCTGAAGCAGGTGGATCACATATTCAAAGCCAACCTTAGCAACTGGGTGAGACCCTGTCTCAAAATAAAATATAAAAAGGGCTGTGGAAGTGGCTCAGTAGTTAAGCACCCCTAGGTTCAATCATTGATACAAAAAAAAAAAAAAGATTCAAGATGATCCAGGAGAAAGTAGTTGATGGCAGAACCATAGTGGAAAATGATATTCAAAACAAAATAGAATAAAGAAAAATCTATAGACAGAGATAAATGCAGTTAGTGGTGCAAAATACAGGACAGGGGTAAAGCAGAATGAGGGAATGAGGTGATATTTTCTGCTCTATTTATCAATAACACTGCAGTTACATTGATATGTCAGGGATAGAAATCTGATTGGAAATGGGGTGAGGTAGGCTTTCAGAATGAATAAAAGGAGGTTAGGAAGCATGAAGTTCAGTGAAGATTACTCCATAGTCTTAGGTGTACAATAATTGAAAGAAAGTGCTATGGTCTTAATGTTTATTTTCCCCAAATTATATGTTGAAACCCTGATTTCAAAGGTGATGTTATTAGACGGCAGGACCTTTGAAAGATGAACAAATCATGAGGAAAGAGCTTTTGTTAATGAGGTCAGCCTCCTTAGAGACCTTTAGAGAGACCCTTACCTCTTCTGCCATTTGAGGACTCAACAAGAATATGGCAGTCTGAAACCCAGAAGAAGGACCTCACCATAACCCAACCATGTTGGCACCAGACTTTTAGACTACAGAGCTATGAGAAATGAACTTCTATTGTTTATAAGCTACCCAGTTTATGGTATTCTGATATAGCATCCCTAACAATCTAAGACACTGGGAGTGGCCATAATGCAGGTAGAATGTGAGGAAGCCTTTATTTGTAAGACTGAAAATGAAAATTCATTTAAGTACTAATGGATAGTGCCAATGGAGAGAAAAGTTGAAGGTGAAAAGTTGAAGGTGGAAGAGAAAGGATAATTTGAACCAGGATTCTAATGAGGTAGGAAGGAATGGAATACAAAGTACCACTAAAGAGCCTATTCTTTTCCTGTCTCCTATTAAATATGGGCAGTTATTCAAAGACATTTTATTAATTTTATATTGTTCATAGACTTCAGATAGTACAACTGCATTTTATTTCTGTAGGTCAGAATTTGTAATGGCTAATTTTATGTGTCAATCTGTTGGGGCTAATGAGTGCCCAGCCAACTGATCAAATGTTATTCTGAGTCTGCCTGGGAGGGTGCTTGTGGATGAGACCCTCATTGTTAAGTGCAGACTAAGAAAAGAAGATTGTCCCTCTTAATGTGGGTCCACCCCATCCAATTAGCTAAAAGCCAAACTAGAACAAAATTGTTCACCCCCAAGAGAGTAAGAGAAGTCCTTCTGACCATGATTTGATCTGGAACACAGGTTCTTTCCTACCTCCAGATTTAAATGGAAGCATTAATTCTTTCTAGGTCTTGAGCCTGCTGACCTTTGAATTTAAACTTATACCACCAGCTTGTTTGATTCTCAGACCTTCAGAGAAAGACTGAAACTATTCATTCACAACACTGGGTCTCCAACTTTCCCACCTCAGATAGTGGGACTTGTCAGTCTCTATATTCATATACACGCAATCTTTACAATAAATCTGCATTCTGTGTACAATACATATTGTGCATGTGTTTGCAGAAGTCCAAATTACTACTCATTGGGCTAAAAAAATATACTTGCAGTGCTTCACCTCTTCTAGGTGTTCTAGGAAATAATTCATTTCTGTAACTTTTGTAGCTTCTAGAAACCTAGTGAATGATTGGCTTAATATAGTCAAAATTATAAATACTTATATAAGAAGGAATATACTTACACAGAGAGAGAAAGAGAAAAAACACTATATACAGAAAACAGGAGAGCATTTATGAAGCAAATGTTCTATAATTAACTTTTTGGTGACAACACCATCTTACTATCAACCAACTGCTAAAATATCAAGAAGTGTCCAGTAAGTAGACACATCATATATTCTTAATAACAGCCCCAATCTTGGATTTGAATTGTTTCTAGTTTTTAAAGGCAATAAAATTTAAGGAAATAAAAATAAATAGATGCTTTCTTCATTCCTCATTCCATTTCTCCACTTAGTAACCCATCTGTTTCTTTTAGACTCTTTTCTCTTCCATCTAAATCCTCTAAACTTTTTAAAATTAAACGAAGTTCTTAATTTTCTATGAAACTTTCACTCTCCTGTCAAGACTTCCTTCTTTCTGTGATGTCCAAGCATCCCTTGCCTTTCTGATTTTTAACAATATCTTATTAGCGATGCTTTACTCTCTGTGTGTGGCTGAGGTTTAACATGGACAATACCTCTCAGGAAACAGTTAAGGACGGAGTCAGCATGATGTCTGAATTTGCATTTCTTCTTCCATCTTCTATTATGCATATAAATAATAACTTAAAAAAGCCTTGTTTGGTTTTGTGGTACAGCCTTTCAGCCCCAAACTGAAAATTAGCAGGCATTCAAGAAATTTATTTTGTTAAACATGCATATTCTCAGATAAGTGTGAAGGACTCAGCCATCTGTTTGTTTACAGTAAAATACTCTCAGCTAAAATAGGTATCACTGAATTTTGCTAGACAATTCCCTGATCAGTTCTGTTTGAATAAAGAACACACAGGCAGAGACTAGCTTTCTTCCTCATTTAATCTCCAGATCCTAGAGAAGCATCTATCTTAGAGCAAGTTCTCACTGGGTATTTGTAGAATGAATGCATGATTGTTTGGAAAACAATCAAAATATTAAGAAAGCTTAAAATATGACAGGCTGTTTACTTTTTTGAGTAGGTTAGCAAACCTGTGTCTGTCTAAATTAAATGATACATTGATTTGGCAAATTGTTCTTTATAATATATATGAAATTGTGCTTCAATGTGATGTTCATTCTCTGTCCTTAGAAAGTCTTAGTACTGGGAAGGAAGAAAACCTTCTTTAAATGTTGGTGAGGGGCAGGAAGCAGAAAAGAAGGAAGAAAGGAAGGAGGGAAGGAGGGAGGAAGAAAAGAAGGAAGGAAGGACCAAAACATTTCCTATGTCATATATAATATTTGCCAAGACAATTTTAGTTTATTTCATGAGAAAATAGCTAGGGACAGCAGAATTTAAAACAATAGTAAGTAGAGACTGAACCTCAGGATCTAACATTTTCATTAGAACTTACAAAGATACAGCCAAAAGGTGATGTGAGAAGCTAGAATATGATTAAGAATAGTGAGATAACTTCATCAAAGTGTTAGAAATTTATTTTGAGTTCACTTTCTTAAAATTTTGGTTTAAATAAGTTGTTATTTATTATAATTGAAATAGGTATGAAGGGGAAAAAAGAGTTTAGTGTTATGGTTAAGTCCTTTTCCCCAAATGAACCTGTAATAAGGGAGGTTTACTTACCAAGTTTCTTCAGTCCTTACTAAGAAAAACTTACACATTTTCTTAAGGAAATACACTGAGCAATGGTATCAGTTTTAACAGTGCCTGATGTAATCAAGTGATGGAAAGGTGAATCATTAATTCAACAAAATGTCAAGATTAGAGTGAGAAGATGAGATACTGGCCTTGGGCACAAAATTAGGAAGACAGAAAAAAAAACCACATACTTAATATTTTAATACAGTATTTTTGAAAAGAAAAATTTATAATGTACAAAATAGCAAAACTAAAGATAAGGATATGACAATATTAAGCCAAGTTGGATCTAGAACAAAAGAAATATGCCTCTATATAAATGATTTAATATATTTTTTAATGATAATGTTTCTTCAGAACATTAGATTAGTTAAAAATACTGGAGAATTGAAAATTAGGTATATTAAGACTTCTAATGCTATTTTAAGCTTTCATATTTTCTTTATTCTAGAAAAGATTTTTATAGAATTTTATGTGTTTTTTTCCAAAA
>JAJEJO010003679.1:306878-377153 GCA_020662805.1 Glaucomys volans
GATTTTTATAGAATTTTATGTGTTTTTTTCCAAAAGTGGATTTTGAAAGTATTATTGGGCATGCTTTCATTAAAATCATGAAACTACAAATATAGCTTTATATACTCATTGTTTAGTTTATAATTTTGATGTTCATGTGTGTGTGTGTGTGTGTGTGTGTGTGTGTGTGTCTGTAAGCACCTTCTTTCCTCAAGATCTCATTTGGTTTGGCATAGAACTGAATTTAGAATCTAATAATTGTATTTTGATATTTTAAAGTACTTCCGTAAAATGGATTCATCTGAATCAGTTAGGGAGTTTGAACACACCTGTATATTTTGCTGCTGAGATGATAAGTCTGTGCCTCATTTGCTTCTACCTCTATCCCAAAGAGAGAGAACTATAATAAAACTGAGAAAACATGCCAAGAACCACTAATTGTTTATGGTTAATGTTTAAATCAACATTATCACTTTTATAAACAGTATTTATGATTAGGGACCATTTAAAGGATATGCCTCTTGATGGAAAGTCAGAAAACATATCCAGTTTATTATCAAGAAATTCACCTTGCTTGTCTATTACTCTCTATGCTCACGAGAGGCCACAAATAGACATGATAGACATCGAATTGGACAAAACCTAGGAGACATATCCTCTATTAAAATTGCAACAATGGACAGCTTATTACTGGCACCAAAACTTCAGAGAGCAAATTTACTACCTTTCAGGTCCAATACCTTTCCCTGGATATTCCACTAGAATGTGCCAAGATGCTTCATGGCCAAACCAGACACATCTGCTGAGTGCCTAATTTGCATTCTTGGCTTTGAGTCTGAACACCTGGTTGTGGGTGATTCCGGCACCTCCCGTGCTTATCTTCCTGGCATCTCTGAGAGGCTGATAAACCCATGACATTGAAGAGAATCAGATGACAGGGAAACAAAATTTGAATTTCATTCATCTTGGCTTGAAAGCAGGGTTCTGTAACTATTGTCTTTAGTTAATACTTTATTCTTTCACACTAGTTTTAGATGTACAAAATAACTGAATGGATAAGTACAGAAAGCTCCCTTGCTCAGAGTCTCCTTTTGGGCTAGTTTGGTGCATTTGTTACAATTAATGAATCTATGTTAGTGTTAACTCAAGTCCATGGGTTATTCATGCCTCCTTAGTTTTTATCTAATGTCCTCTTTTCTGTTTCAGGATCCCATCCAGCATACCGAATTGCATTTGGTTCTCAAGTATCCCTGGGCTTCTACTGGCTGTGACAGTTCCTTAAACTTTCTTGTTTTGAATGGCTTGACAGTTTTGAAGAGTACTGGTCAGTTATTGTATAGGATGCTCCTCTCTGGAATTAGTCTGATATGTTTTCCTCATGATTTCTCATGGGCTTTGAGGAGTGCAATCACAGAAGCAAAGAAGAATTTTCATCGAATCATGTCAAGAGTACTTATTACTAAGATGATTCATAACTGATAGTGTTGATTCTGATCACCTAACTGAAGTAATGTTAGATTTCCTCACTATAAAGTTACCTTCTTTTCTCCTTTCACAATGTGCTCTTTGGAGATAAGTCACTATACCTACCCTACACTTAAGGAGTGAAGAGCTAAGCTCACCTGCATTTAGGGTGGAATATCTGCATTATTTAGTTTTAAATCTTCTGTTTGGAAATTGTGCCCTTTTGCCATTTATTAATTTATTCAATCATTTGATTATTTATTTACATCAGAATAGTAAGTAGTAAATATTTTATAAAAATGTTTTATAAAAATTTAAATTTTATAATGTTATGAATTTTATAAAATTGTGAGTTGTAAATTATGAATTGATTATAGATTTTTAGCTATAATTAATTGGTGCTAATTTGTTTATTTGATTGCTTAAGTTGTTCCTGCTTTCACCATTAGGAACTCTTTTAATTGGCTTCTGAGCCCTTTCCCTATATCAGCATATTTTTTTTGAGCACTTTCATTCTGACACTGTAAAACACACTGGGAATTTTACACATTCCCTTCCCTACCCCTGTAATGAGTCATTACTCCAAATGTTCTTGGATGGTTTTTTCAGAAAATGATATTAGAATCCAATGTCTAGGTGCAAGGTATGTTTGTTGTTTTTTGAAGTTATTGCTTTAGGCACTCAGTTTATACAACAAATAACTATATGCATGTGTGTTTCTATTTCCATGTTTGTCTATAGTGAGTAAAACATGATTTCTTCTGGATATCTCCAAATCTTATTCATTACAAAATCAATCATTCTCACCTCCTGCCGCTACTTGATCTCTAAATTTCTTGCAACAAAGAGCAATCTGTCTCCTTCCATTCACCTTTCATTAGCTCAGTTTTTCATTTCAAGTATACATGCAGCGCAGCATTAGGATTGCTAACCCTTAGTTTCATGGGAAGCAACTTTAACACTGCACATGTGCAGGTCTTTTGTTCTTTAATTTTATAGACTGTTCTTTTCCAAAGCTACTTAAACAGGCACATTTTCTCCTACTGACTGCAGAGAATGTTCATTTGTAATACAGTTAGATATTCCTTTGATGATCTGCATGCTTTCTGGGGGCTTCTCAATCTCCCAGAAGTTTATGTTAATGTGTTATTAAGGTTCATTCATATTGCTATAAATTTCTACAGGCTTTTACCAATGTGAAAGATCAGCCATTGCAATTCTGAAATGATAGTTTTGCCATTCCTCCAAAAGGGAAGTCTCCCACCTCAGATCTCTGTAACAAATTACCTTTTCTAAAAAAAACTCTTTATATAATTTTGCCTTTTCTATATGTCATATAGTTGAAATCATATAGAGTGTACCTTTCAGAAATGCATCTTTCTCATATTAATAAGGCTTTTAGGTTTCTTCTTCATGTCTGTATATAGAGCTCAATAGCTTAATTTCCTTTTATACTGAATAATATTTCATTGTATATGTGTACCAGAGTTTGTTTACCCACTTACCTACTGAAGGACATCTTGGTTGTTTGCAGTGTTGGCAATTATGAATAAGCTGTCATAAGCATTAGTATGCCAGTTTTGTGTGTTTTCAATTCAGTTGGGTAAATACCTGGGAGTGTGATTATTGGATAATATGGCAAAGCACATTTAGCTTTGTAAAAGGTACTGTCAACAACCTTTCAAAATGGTTGTAATATTCCGTGTTTTCACAAGCAATGAATGAAAGTTCCTTTCACTCTGTATCCCCATCAGCATTTGTTATTGTCAGCGTTTGAACTTCAGTAATTCTTATAGGTATGTAGTAATAATTCTCATTGTTTTAATTTATAATTTCCTAATGAAAAGTGACATTGAGCATATTTCACAAGTTTATTTTCAGTCTGTGTATTTTTATTTGTGTCCGTTTAGATGTTTCATTCATTTATTAATTGGGTTGTTTTCTTTCTCACTCTCTGAATGTTACAGATTCTTTGAATATCTTGGATATACATTTTCATCAGGTATGTGCTTTATAAAAAAGATTCTTCTAACCCAGTACTTGTCCCTTTATTATCATTAGGATGTCTTTTGTAAAGTAGAAGTTTTCCATTTTTATAAGGTGTAACTTATCAGGGATTTTTGTGTGTGTGTGCTTGTGGTATTGCACATAAAAATTATCATCAAAACTCATTTCCTAAGTTTTCTCCAATGTTATCGCTGCAAATTTTGCAGTGTTTGTTTTGCATGTAAGTCTATGATCTGTTTTAAGTTCTTATGACAGGTGTAAGAGCTATGTGTATAGACTCATGTTTATAACATATGGATATTCAGTTCTTGCAGCAGCATATTTTGAAGAACAGCACTTTCTCCATTGAATTCCCTGTGCTGCTTTGTGAAGTCTTTTCTAGATTCTCTATTCTGTTTCACTGATCTATGTCTCTATTCCTTTGACCATACCATGCTGTCTTGATCACTGCAGATTTTATAGTAAGTCATCAAGTCTGATAATGTGGGACCTCCAACTTTGTTCGTTAGTATTATATTGGTTATTCTAGCACTTCTAAAAAAATTTTCTTGTTTGTCTGAAATTTATCAATTTTATTTATTTATTTTTTTAAAAGACCCAGTATTTGGTTCCATTTCTGATAATTTTTTGCTTTCACTTTTATTTATTTCTCCCCTTTTATTATTATTATTTTTTGTCTGATGGCTTTATGCTTAATTTCCATTTTCCCTACTTTTCCAAAGTGAAAATTTATAATATTGATTTTATATCTTTCCTCTTTTCTAATTTATTTCTTCAGTGTTAATTGCATCCACATTTGCTTTCATTTCTACCAGCAAATTTTGGTAGCCTGTATTTTGATTTTCATTTAATATAAAATAACTTATATTTGTTCTTGAGACTTCTGTCTTGGCTCATGTTTTGTTTAGATTTTCTTAAAGTATGTACAAAAAATGTAAATATGGTTTTGGCTTATTCTGAATGTCCCAAGAGGAATTAAAGTTTAGAGAATGCAATATCAAAATTAGTTTCTCAAGTAAAAATGAATACATAAAATTCCTCTTTTGCTTTAGAACATCATAAAAACTACAATATTAGGCAATAATGTGAGCCCATTACATAGTACTTTGAAGGCAAGAACATGAAGAATTAGACTACTAGATTATTGCAACACTTTTTGCAGTTTCACCGACATAATGCACAAAATCTTATTTCCTATTAAAACATTTTTATTAACATGGATCTCATTTGCATTAATGAAGACCACCTGGAAATTTGTGAAGTGAAGAAGTTTGCTTTTCTCTTCACTATCTCCTCTAACAGCTGGGCATTATATATATGGGTGTGTGGATGTGTGTGCAATTTTATTTGATCTGATTGAACTTAATTGCCTTTAATATAGGCTAGCTCTTGCTTTCATTATTAGACTTTTTCCTTAACATCTTAAAAACCCTAAAACATCAGTGACCAATTGAATTTTATTGCCTTAATGATCAAATTGGCCAACTGTCGAACTGATGTCTTGGAGTTTTTTCTGAAATTTGGTTTCCAAAAAATGAAAAAGTTCAGATGAAAAACTGGGTTCTTAGGAGCTACAGAATGTGCAACAGAAAGAAAATAATGAGGAATTTCCAGGAACAAAACATCTATGAGAGTCATGAAACTGCCAAGAAGAAAATTCAATCAAGGATTCAAATAAGAAAAAGCATACACACTCTGTGCGTGTGTGTGTGTGTGTGTGTGTGTGTGTGCACATGTGTGCATGAATGGAACTCTGAAGACCAAAGAGAATTGTTTAGAAAGAAGATCTGCAGAGATATTCTGAGAGTTCATTGCATTTCATCGCATCCGCCTTTTCTTTAAGGATTGTTGCGAAACCTAAGAACCAGCTTTTTGTTTTAGAGAGGAGAAAGTTGATTTTTAAACTAATGGGGCCCTACAATTCTGATATTTCCAATTTCAGGGAAGCTGTAACTCTACCCCAAATAAAGTTTTATTGATATTTCACATAATTCATTTCACACATACTTTCCCAACTAGACTGAGCTCTTTAGGACAGATGAAATTATTTTATATATTAATTTTCCTAGCACATCACATGGAATTTCAAAGGCATAATAGGAATGTGATCAATGTTAAGTAAATGAATCTATATTTCTGCTTCTCAATATTTGAAATCTGTGTTCCATTAATACATACGTAAAAAAGGTCTCATACATGTGCCTCCACCAATGGAGATTTTGAAAACTTATTCCTATGTCCCTCACCCATATAACCTGGATTATACTCTTTTGTATCTATTTGATATCTGCTCTAGAGTCACCCAAGTAATACATACAAAGCATATATTTTATTATGTCATCTCCTGCTTTAATCTGTATCATGAATTCCAAATGCACTCAGGAAAACCTCTTCTTAACCCTGGAATGGTCCCAGGCTTACTGGATTGTGTCATCTGGATCATTTTCCCCCATGCTCATCATTATATGGCAATAACACACACACACACACACACACACACACACACACACACACATACATTTGAAGTAATGAATACTTGTTAAATGAAGATTATTGGACATCCTTCTGTCACACATTCAACTTATCAACTTAGCGATAGATAAATAAAAAGTGAAACAAAGAAGCTGAATTTCTACCCAAACTAGTAAACATTAAAAGTGCAATGAGTTGAACTAATAGAGGTCAGAGTAGGTCACAATGCAGAGTATAGAAGTACAGAGGGTGTTGGGGACAGTTTTGCCAGGGATTCATCAGAATGTCTTCCTAGAGCTATGGCCTTATTGAAAAAGTCTTGACAGAATGGGAAAGAGTGGTTGACAGTCACCCTATTTCTTGCACATAGAGGAGAGAAGAAATAATAGAGTATAGCAGAACTACAAATTTGGACTTGATCTCACAGAGAGTAGAAATTGTGGCTGGAATTAAATGAGGAACCCAGTGATCACATTTTTGACTCTCAGAAATCCTCTGGTCCTGTGGTGGAGAAGAAGTTGAAAGGTGCAGAACTAAAGGCAAGAAGAGCATCTGATTTGTTTATGAAGCCACTGCAATAGCTAAATGAAAAAAGAGGACCTTTGAATGAAGCCAATTGTACTGGAAATTGGAGGAGATACAATAAATCAGGAAGGTGGGATCTGGGGATTGGGCACTGTCACTTCTATTCTTCCAATATTAGTCTTCTAGAGCTGCCATAACTAAATACCCCAGACTGGGTAGACTACACAACAGAAATCTATTTTCAAACAGTTCTGGAGGCTAAAGACTGAGATCCAGGTGCCCATGGGGTAGTTTTTCTGGAAACCTCTCTCTTTGGCTTGCAGATGGCTGCCATCTTGCTGTGTCTTCACATGGTCTCTTCTGTGTGTGCACTCTGAGTGTCTTTTTCATTTCCTATAAGGGCTCCAATCTTCCTGGATTCAAACCCAGATTTATGCCTTTTTTAGGTATGTTTACTTCTTTAAAGACAAAATACAATAACATTGGAGGTTATGACTCCATTCTATGAATTTTGGGGGGCACAATCCTGTATGTAACACTGCCTCAGGTGCTTTCTTTATAAAACAATGTCGCATGTGTCCTATTTTATTGTCTTCAACCATCTTTGCCATGTCTTTTACCATTTTTTATAATCTTTTCTATGCAAATAGATGGCCCATGTAAACTTTTGATTTCTCATTAGCCCTGCACTCATTTTCCTTATTTATTCTTGAATTCATACCAATCCTCATTTTCTCCAGCTGTCTAATCCTACACTTTTCTTCTTTTTCTGCAAAACTTCCCATAAAAAATTGAGTGTGAGCAATATCTGAACTGGGGGCAAGAGAACTTGAGGGAGTTCACAATGTTAACTTTCCTTAGTAACAATTTTCTAGGACTATACACAAATATAAATTATCTTTGCAGTTTTTTTTTAATATGATCTGAGTATAATTGCCTGAATTCTCCAGGAATTAAAATGAATTATTTCACCTGAAGAATGAAATTTTCTGATAGAAATATGAAGCTTATTTATTTGTGCATGCATCATTGGAAACAATCATCCCCTTACCTCAGCAGTGACTTAGTTCTTGACTATGGCTTATTCAGGAATTTTTCATGCTTTGTTAACAAGCCATTAGCTCTGAAACCAGTTCATTAGTCCTGACTTTGAAAAATACTTCCTCAGACCTCACTGTTGTTTGAAGTCCTAATAATCACAATAGGGTGTTTGAGAATATACAGATTAGGACATAAACTCACCTTAATCAGTTATTGTGGAGAATATGCTTATAAAGGTATTCTTATATGTAAGTAACATCAACACTTTCTAAAAACAATCTAAGATAAGGTTGCACATACAAATATAAAGTTATAATGGCTTAGTGACTCTATCATTTTCTTTCCTGACCTGTTCCAGCTCAATTTTTATATTCAGGGTTGTTGTTGCTGCCATTGTTGTTGCAAGATAATTAATCTTCCTTAATTTCCTTGAAAGTGAAGATGAACGCTTTGGAATTGAGCATTGGTGATATGCCATTGGCCTTTCCGGTCGTGGCAGCTGTCTCCAATGCTACCATTGTCTTCATTTCCTCCTCTGCCTCCTCATATTTCTCCTCCTTCCCTCTTCTTTCTTTGTTCTTCTTTTTCCCTTCTCTATCCTTCCTACTGATTCTTAGTGGCCATTCTCTTGATATACATGGCATCCATGTTAGTTACTTTATGTAGTCTGCTTTTTTTTTTTTTTTTTAAATTAAATCCATGTTGTCTGACCCAAGATAGCCAAGAAAGATGGAAGAATGCAAGGCTAAGTGAGGGGATAATAAACCCAGCCTGGCCACTTTATAGTTGTGATGCAGCTTTCTTATCATATCATCCCTGCCTTCTTGAATTTACGTGGTTCCCATGAGGCCACTGTGGATGACTGTCAGGCTCTAGCCTCCTCATAAGTCACTTGGCGATGTGGCATTATTAATCTCCACCACACTGAAAAGTTGAAAATAACTTCTTTCTTTCTTCCCGACTTCCTCATCTTGATGCCATTTCTCCTAGTTACGGCTATAGGTTAGAAACAATAAAGATGGCACGTCATACAGTCTGTCTCTGGGCTCAAATTCCCATTCTGTTTAGTAGAATATAATGGATCAGTATCAGGATGTTCCTGACTCTGCTGAATTCCTATGCATGTGTTTATGTTCTCTGGATTCAAGCAAATGAGAATTAGTGAGTCCTTTTGAGAGATATGGCTTTACTCCTTCAGTTCCAGAATAATAATTTGAATTGCATTCTTCTTCATTGGGACCAATTTATACCCTTATTAGTTTATACCCATATTTTATGTTTTGCTGTTTAGAGCAATTTATCACTTCATATTGCACTTCATGCAATTTTTTTTTTTCCTGTGTGGTCATATCTTTAAGTTTTTGTGTGGTGTCTTTACCAATTCTATCAAATTAGGTAGTTAGCAGTCAGGTTAACCATAATAATTAAAGATATAGCAAGGGATCTGGACATAGTCAATTTCCAATCAGAGAAATTTATTTTGGGGGATACCAGGGATTGAACTCAGGGGTACTCAATCACTGAGCCACATCCCCATCCCTGTTTTGTATTTTATTTAGAGACAAGGTTTCACTTTGCTTTGCTGAGTCTGGCTTTGAACTCACATCTTCCTGACTCAGCCTCCCAAGCTGCTGGGAATACAGATGTGCAACACCACACAAACCTCAATAAGTGAATTTTAATTATTAAATCAGATGTGTGGTAAACCTTTGAAGATCATAATGTCTTTGTAGTTGAACTACACTAATATTATCTCTTTTTCTTCTTTCTTTTTCACCTGAATGAGTTCTATATATTACCAATGACAAAAAGAACCTGGGAATTCATATGGGTTCAGGCTATATTTAACCAGTAAGAGACAAGTTCTGTTACATACCAAAGTATATAAATAATTTAAATATTTTGCTAATATAATCACTGGTAACTCTTAGATTATATATGTCTTATTTAGCTGGGCACGGTGGCGCACGTCTGTAATCCAAGAGACTTGGGAGGCTGAGTCAGAAGGATCGCGAGTTCAAAGCCAGCCTCAGCAACTTAGCAAGGCCCTAAGCAACTCAGTGAGACCCTGTCTCTAAATAAAATACAAAATAGGACTGGAGATGTGGCTCAGTGGCCGAATGTCCCTGAGTTCAATCCCTGGTTCAAAAAAAAAAAAAAAAAAAAAAGTCTTATTTATATTTTCAAAGTTATGTTATTATTTATTCATTCGTTTGTTTGTTTGTTTTTGTACCAGAAATTGAACTCAATGGCACTTAACCAGTGAACCACATCCCCAGCCCATATATAATTTTGTATTTTGAGACAAAATGTCTCTAAGTTGTATACAGCCTCCCTAAGTTGCAGAAGCTGGCTTTGAACTTGCAATACTCCTGCCTCAGTCTCCCAAGTCACTGGGATTACAGGTCAAAGAACTTTTATTAACTTGATATTTGATTTAATATTCCTCTGGGGTAGGCAAGAGAAGTGCAATTGCTGACATTTTAAAAGTCAATAAAGAGAGTCAAGTAACGTTTAAGTGATTTACATAAGGCTACACAACTGGGAGCTGAAATGAGCATTTATTATATTCTTTTAGAGAACAATTATTACTGCTCCATAAATAGAAATGAGTTTTCTGTGTGTTCTCTCTCAAGGTTAAAATAGTTACTAGAAGACATGGACCATGGGAAAAGAAATGATCAAAATAGCATGAATAGATTTAGTGTTTAAAATTGCATCAATATGTTCTTTACAAAAAATTCATCTGATCTGGGCATGGTGGTGCACACGTATAATCCTAGCTATTCAGGAGACTGAAGCAGGGAATCTTAAGTTCAAGGCAATCTAGGCTATTTAGTAAGACCTTGTTTCAAGTAAAAAAAAAAAAAAAAATTAAAAGTTGGGGATGTAGCCCAGTGGGAGAGCACTCCTGGGTTCAATACCCAGCATCACAGCAATAGATAAATTAATAAATAATCATCTGCAGAATTTGATCAATAAATATATACATAGACAGCTTTAGTATTCATGTTTAAGCAACAGCATTTTGCCAGTCAAAAATCAATAGTTATTTATATTACATAAATAATATTGTCAAATAGTTCACATAAATAGTTCATTTTATATGAAATAGTTTTTTATGAATTGCTCACAAATTTACCTATATTGTCTCTCTTGCGAATATTATTATGTATTACTATTTTTAAACTTGCTTCTGTGTGCTGTGGCCCTTATAGATAGTACAAATATAATGGTTATTTTTGACACTTTCCAACAGTAGCCTGGCTGCTCTTGTCTGTGACTCTAATTACAAAACACACTTTTAATCTTACCTTTGATACTATCCAGTTCCTCATCAGTAAGAAGAAATTTGCATGAAAAGATATTACCCATGTAAATGTTTCCAAATTATTACAAGGGAAAAAAAGACCACTGAATCATTATTGAGCTCATTAGAAGAAAGATGCTATGTAAGTAGAAAATATTATCATATTGTCTGACAAATGCCATTAGTTCATTATGAAGTATAGCATTCAATTATCTACAACATGCAGCAGAAATGAGAGGCTTTGTTAGATTCTGCTAAAATGTTCTCCTAAAATTACTTTTTAAATCTATCTGGCATTACACTTTTGTCATTAAAGAAACAATGGGCTTCACTTAATTTAAAAAAACTGTTTCAGGATAAGCTGATTGGAAGGCTTGAATAGCACAATGAATAATACCTACCTCAGAATACAACTTCTGTTGCTCTGTAAAGATTATAGTCATGACAAAAGTAAGGAACAATGGCATGGTTTACATTAAATGACACATTATTAGCAATAAGTGTTCCATACAAAATTAAGGACATGTGGGTATATATTATAACTGCTATGAATACCATTATTTTAAAAGCTGAGAAAAAATAGCTAAAAAGCAAATAAAAATTAATACGTAATTCTCTCAAAGTCTTGACCAAGTGAAATTTATCCTAGGTATGCAAGGCTCCTTCAGAAAACTTAAAATAATCAATGAATTAATCTCTGATGGAATTAATTGAATGGTAACTGGAAGTAGGGGGTATGTCTGGAGGAGGTGCGATCTTGGGGGGTGGCTTTGGGATATATATTTGGATCTGGCAAGTGGAGTCTCTCTCTGCTTCCAGACCATCATACCAGCCTCTTCCTTCCACCATACTCTTCTGCCATGATGTTCTGCCTCACCTCCAGCCCTGAGGAATGGAGCTTTCTGTCTATGAATTGAGAACTCTGGAACTGGAACCGTGAGCCCTCAAATAAACTTTTCTTCTCTACAATTGTTCTGGTTGGGTCTTTAAGTTACAGTAGCAAAAATATTGACTAAAACAGAAATTGATATCCAGAGTGGGGTCGCTGCTGTGACTAACCTGACCACATGGTTCAGAAACTTTTTGAGATTTTTGGATTTGGTGGGAGGAATTTTGAGATGCTTAGTAGTTCCAGCTAAAAATTCTTTAAATCGTTGTAAGCAAAGCTTAATGGCAAATTCTGGTGGGAGCAGAGAAGACCAGAATGCCAATAGGATGGTGAACAGTGAAGAAAGGACTCAAGAGGAAAAGAAGGATATTTTTGGAATTTGGAGTACAGGCCATTCTTGTTATGTTCTGTCTACATTTTGCCCATGTCCTGAGACTTCCTGTGAAGCTGATTTTAAAAGCAATGGACTTCTTAATTTGGCAGAAGAAATGTCTAGGCAGCATAGCATTCAGGTGATGTCATGGAATTTGCCGGCCAAATTTATTGTGAGAATCAGGAGCACAAAGTAGAATGGAAGACTTGAAAAACTTGAACTTGATAAGCCAGAGTAAAACTAGGGCTAAGGAAGTTGTAGTTGTTAGAATCATTATTGCCACTAAAGAAATGCTGAAGACTTTGCCCAGATACAAAAAGATGGCTTGAGGGCATCTTAGGAATTGGTGAGACCACACCCATCTCAGGCCCAAGGGAGTAAAAGTGAAAATTCTCTTGAGAAGAGACCAATGGAGAATCCTCCTTACAAAAAGAGGTGTAGGTAATTCTTTCAATGTGCTCAGCCTCCCAGATACTCAGAGCCTGCTGCAGCCAGGTTCCCTGGAGGCTTGGTTTCTGCTTCTTAGGGCAGCAGACCTTGGCGTCAGCCTTGTGCTGGTTCTGCAGGAATGCAGGGTGCTGGAGTTAGGGGTTCATGGAGGCTTCCACCAAGATTTCAAAGGAAGTCCTGAGACGTCAGGCCAAGTTCAACAGGGTTAGAGTCCCTGCGAGCAGTCTCTGAGAGGGCAAAGATGGAGATGTGAGGAGAAAGCAGAAGCTGCAGTGGAGACCCTCAAGATTAAGAAATGACAGTAATATGGGACATTATCCGAGGAAAGCTGTAGGAATTGAGCAGAGACAAGCCAAAAGAAAGGCCACTTGGGCTGTAACCAACATGGCCACAGTGGCGGAGTTACACAAGCTCTTTGGAGAGGACACCATGTCATGTGCTCCAGGTGCCAGATACAGAACTAAAGGACCTGTTTGCCCAGCAGGATTTCAGTCTTGCTTTAGTCCCATCTCTTCTTTTTCTACCGCTATTTCTGTGAATGCAAATGTTTACTCTGTACCTTTATATATTGGATACTTGTACATTGCTTTTAATTTTATTGGAGATCACAATGTGAAATTGCCTTGATCCTCAGAGAAGACTTTGGACTTAAACTTTGAGCCTAGTCCGAATAGTTAAGACTATGGGGACTCTTGGGAATGGACTACAGGTATTTTGCATTGTCAGATGAGTGTGAGTCTTTGGAGGCCAGGAATAGAATCTTATGGTTTACATGTGAGATGTCCCCCAAAAGCTCACATGTGAGATAATGAGAGAGGGTTCAGAGGGGAAATGATTCAGTTGTGAGAGCATTAAAATAATCAGGAATTAATCCATGATGGGATTGAGTGGTAACTGGAGGCAGGTGGGGTGTGACTGGAAGAGGTGGGGCATTGAGGGTGTGGCTTTGGGGTATATATTTTGTATTTGGCAAATGGAGTCTCTCACTGTCTGCTTGCCAATCTTCATATGAGCCACTTCCTTCTGCCACGCTCTTCTGCCATGATGTTCTGACTCACCTCCAGCCCTAGGAGTGGAACCAGCCTCCTAGGGACTAAGACCTCTGAAACTATGAGCTCTCAAATAAACTATTTTCTCTCCTACAATTGTCCTGGTTAGATCTTTTAGTCACAGCAGTGAAAAAGCTCACTAAAACAAGTATCTACAAACTACCTATAGTTAATGTTATACACAATGATGAGAGACTCGAAACTTTCCTACAGAGATCAAGAACAAGACAAAGATATTCCATGCCACCACTGCTTTTCAATATCACAGTGGTAATTCTGGCTAATGCAATAAGACAGCAAATGAATAAAAATTTACACAGATTGAGAAAGAAGATATAATTTGTCTTTGCAGAAAATATCTATGTAGAAAATCTAAAAGAATCAATAAAAAACTCCTGGATTTCAAAAGTGATTGAAGTTGTAGGATATAGCATTAATATACAAAGTCCATCCCTTCCCTATATGTCAGCAATGAAAAGTAGAATTTTAAATTAAAAACAGAAAGCCATTTATTTTAGTATTCAAAAAGTACTTCCAGAAAATATCTTAAAAAATCTAATAAAATATGTATAAGACATTTATGGAGAAAACTACAAAAACTATAATGAAGGAATTCAAAGAAGGATTATATATGAAAAAATATTCTACATACACAGGTAGGAAGATTCAATATTATCAATATGTCAGTTTTTCCCAACTTGATGCATAGATTCAATGCAATACCAATAATAATTCAGGTTTTTCGGTGGCTATGAGCAAACTAATTCTAACTTTTACATAAAGCAGCAAAATACCCAGAACAACTAATGTAATATTGAAAGACAAGAGCAAATATGGAGGAATGACATTTTCTAACTTCAAGACTTGCTATAAAGCTCATAATAGACACACATAAAAATATTAAACTAATCTTAAGCAAAGAGTCAAAGTCAATGTAATGGAGTAAAGGTAGTTTTTTTTTAAAATAAATGATGCTGTAACAACTGGACATCAACATGGAAAATAATGATCTAGATGGGAAAGCATATACATATATATATATATATATATATATACACACACACAGATAAACATATATATATGTACACACCTTTTGAGAAATTAACCCAAATTGATCGTAAACATAAAGCAAAACACAAAACTCCAGAAGATGCTGCCTTAGTCTGTTTAAATAGCTGTAACAAAATACCACAAACTGGGTAAGATATAAAGAACACAACTTTAATTTTCATAGTTCTATAGGCTAGGAAGTCCATGATCAAAGTATCAGCAGGTTTGTTGTCAGGTGATGTGGGGGTTTCAGCCACATCCTGCATGGATGAGGGAAGGGTCACCTGCCCAGAGGACAGTGTGCCAACAATAAATCAATTATTTACCAGTAAACTTATCTAATCAATAAGCACACAAGAGCCAATACTCTTCTCAAGTGGAAGGGACCATGACAGATTGGGTCATACCAGATCTGGCCTCTAACAAGATCGAGTAGCCCACCTTACCTTTATTTATAGTCACACAGATAAAGTGGGCCAAGACCAGAAGGGGCTTCGTCTATGAAGAACGGGATGGGGTGGAGTTAGTAAAGCCATTTGTTTAGGGAATAAGAATATCAATCAGATCGTAAGCCATTCTACACAGGGTCACCTACTTCCCAGGTGATCTGGAACAGTCTATCCTGGCTGACAGTTCCTGGGAGTCAGGTCTCTGAATCCCATGGCTCAACCAAATCTGATTCTGCTAGATATGGACAGTTTTCCACAAGGTGAGACCCTGCTTTCTGGTTCAGAGATAGAAGCTTCTCACTATCCTGAACTACTGGAAGGACAACTGAGCTCCCTGGGGCCTTTTATAACAGCACTAATGGCATTTATGAGGTTTCACCCTCATGATCTAATCACCTCCCAAGGTCCTAATACTAGCACACTGGCAATTAGGTTTCAATATATGAATTTTGGAGGACACACAAATACTCAGATTATAGCAATAATATAAGAGCAAATCTAGATGACCTTGGGTTTGATAATGACTTTTTAATATAACACCAAATGCATAACCCATAAAAGAAAGACCTGATAAACTGAACTTCATTAAAAATTAAACATTTATGTTCTGTTAAAGACACCATCAAGAAAATCAAAAACTGGGAGAAAATTTTTGCAAAATATTTATCTGATGAAGGACTGTGTTCTAACCTATACAAAGGTCTCATGAAACTCAACAATTAAGAAAAAACCCTGAATCACACGGAGCCAAAGATCTTAAGAGAACTCCACACAGGAGATATAGACATATCAAATAAGCATATGAGAAGATGATTCATATCTGATGTCATCAGTAAAGTTAAAAATAAAGCAATAACAAGATAAAAGATAAAACAATAATAACCTGTTCAAACGACAAAAATCTAGAACACTGACAACACCAAATGCTGATAAGATGTAGAAAAGCAGAATTCTCCTTCACTGCTGGAACCATTTGGCAAGTTGCTTTTTTCTTTTTTTAATAAAATTGAATATACTCTTACCATGGAATCCAGAAATTATGTTCCTTAGCATAATTGAAATTGAAAACTCATGTCCATGTATGGTAAATGGATTTCCTAGCAATGAAGACTACATTTGTTTTTCTCAAAACAAAGTCAGTTTAATGAAGACAAAGAACTCATCTGTCTTGTTTCTTACCTATCCTCCACATCTAAACCTGCAGCAAAACCTCAGTGAACACTTGTTGAAGCAAAGAGGGTTTACCCAGCCTTGAATGTTACCACCCATTCTTGTTTGTTCCCAGATAAAAAGGAAGGTGAGAAATAAAAAAATGTCTAGCCAAGAATTGGGGTTTGTTTTAAAGCCATTGTCATTTTGACAGTTAATAATGCTGTGAGTGAAAAAAACAAAAGTATATATTTTGTACTGACTTTCCTAAAGTCAAAACCTCAGTCATTTGGTATGTTAGTGATTTGAATTGGATGGGTAAAGAATTATTTTGCTTAGATGCTTTCTGAAAATGTTTAGAATTTCATTTCAGTTTTAGAAACACTGATGAATGCAAAATGTTATTAATATCAATTGTGCTAAATATTTTTCCTGGCGATCACCCTGTTAAAGAAGTGCACCTGGCTCATGGGCATGTAAATAAGGATTGAATAGCATCTCTCAAGATTCATGCCCAGTGGAACCTTATTTGAAAACAGGGCATTTGCAGATGTAATTAAGACAAAGGCATTCTGAATTAGAGTGTTCCTTAATCCAAAGACTGATGTCCATATAAAATGAGATGTGAATGCAGAGACAGAGAGAAAACCATGTGATTATGGAGTAATTCATTAGAATTTTGAAAGAATAAATTTCTGTCATTGCAAGCTATTTAGTTTATATTCTCTGTTGCAGCTTCTCTAAAAAGCAAATACAATAATTGAAGCTAAATTGTCTCTATGGAGATTCTGCCCATGACATCTCATGATGCTCAAAACAAATGAACTAAATAAAGTTTTGCTACTGTGTTTGAAGTTGGCATAAAGAAGGCAGTCTTCTAGCTGTAGCAGGGAGTGCAGAAAGCTAAAACCTCATTTCAGTCCTACAGCAGTAACTTTTCTCTTTCCTTTACTCCAGATTATGAGCAGAGACTTTTGTCTTTAATATTTAATAACATGTGCCTAGCTTAAGCAATGAGTTTTTAATATGTGCAATAAGCAGAATGTATTCAACAAGTAGAAGATCACCTGGGTAGTGAACAGATTAAGGAATTCAGGTTAAATCCGACTTTTCTTGGCTGATATGAAGGAATCAATATCTTGAGGACTGATGGGCCCATATGCTGATACTGCTTTGTACAGACTCAGGATCTTACTCTCCATTTTCGGGATTGCTCTTCTCTGCTGTCATGGTAGGCATATATTTTCAATTTCTTGGATAACCCATGAAGGCTACACAGGTAAAACAGCAGCCCAGTTATATTTTTCCCAAATAATTTCATTGAATTATTTGACCCAGAAAAAAAATTTAACTCAAAGGACTCCAAATTTTTGTCTGCTTGAACTCATGCATTAATAACCAATTCTTGGTTTCTGAAATTTTCACCTCAAAGTAAAACACCCAGAGGAAAGGGAAATAAGCTCCCTATAGAGAAAGAATGAATAACAGTTCACATTCATTTTCCCAAATGCCATATGTGCTGTGGATTTGGTCTGCAATCTGGAGCTAAGGCTATAATGGCCCCTGCTGGGTAAAACATCCCTAAGAACAGACATTTGTTGGTGCACAACTGAGGAATGCAGACACTTGGCACTCACAGATCATAGCCTGAAATAACAGTGAGGGTGTTTTAGAAATAGGTTGGCAACTTTTCAGCATTATGCAAAAAGTGGTTCCAGCCTTTGGAATTACGTTATCACTCAGAAGTGGCCACATGATTTCTTATCCTTTTCTTTTTTCTCTTTCCTGTGCTGGGATCAAACTATGCATGCTAGGAGAGCACTCTACCACTGAGCTATACCCCAGCCCAGATTTTTTTAAGTGCCCCTCTATACCGTTCTTTCATGGTTTTTATTGTGAAAATGTTTCCAATTTGTGATTATAGGTAGGAAGAAAGAGATTAGGATGCTAATTTGTTGTTATATAATGAAAAATAAATTGGCGTGGAATTATTCACACTCAAAATTCCCTGTTTTCTGAATTCTTCCTACGATATGTATCTCCCACTCACCCGCATATATTCATATTCATTCATACATGCATACATATGTACATTCTATACACATACGCAGTTATGTACAACATATATGTGTACACACAAAATACACATATATAATTTTAGATGTTGTATTTAAAAAGATTTCTAAGACATATTTTATTTTTGTATCTGGTAGACTTGACTATTTGTATAGAGGCAGTACTGTGAGTTTTGGGGAGGGCAAGTGCTGGATGAGAATTCCTTGCTATTGTATACTGAATACTCACAAAATACCAAAAGGCGTGTGAGTCTTAAGTGTGCAAGCTTACTCTTTTTTATTATGGCTCTTAAGTCCATATGAAAACATAACTGCACTACTGAGAGTTGTTTATCACACATTAAATGCCTCATACTTCAACCACCTAAGCTGCAGAGGGATATCACAGACAAGTGGTTTTCATGGTGTGGTCCCTTTCAAGAATCCAAAAAGTCAAAAATAATTTTGCAATAATTTTAATGCGTTATTTTAACCAATGAGTTTTCTAGAAACTACATAGTATGTGATATTTTAACAGACTGAATGCAAAAGTTTGTGTTTCCACTCTGTGTCTTTCCTCTCCCCTCCTTTCTCCATCTCATCACATGCAAGGCAAGAGGAATGATTTCTTGGGGCTCAGTTTGATTCTGGAGTGCTAAAGAGACAGAGTGGAGTCCAATGAAATGCAGAATTCCTCTGCATTTGTTCTTTAGCTCTGTCTTCAAATCAGCAAAGGAGTCAGGGATTCAGAAAGAAACCCTTTCTAGGAATGCTGTAACCTACAGTTGAGGATTTTATTCTGATTTTTAGAAAACTAAATGTGATGGTTTAAGTCTAGGAGAGTCAGATACTTTAATGGAAAGCATAGTACAATGTTTCATTAGTAACCCATGTAGTTTCATAACAAGTTTCTTATCAAAATCGTTAAACAAGCATGGCTTTTAACACAAATGCAATTGTCAGATTTTGCTAGGGACCAGGAGAGTCAGCCAAGTGAGAAATCTGGATGTTATGCTGCAATTATTGTGAGCTAAGGAAAAATTCCAGAATAGAATTCAGGGTAGAAGTGGGACAACATGGAAAAGGGCAGGGAAATGGGGAAGGGTAAATAATATAACATTAAGCAAACACCATTCTACTTGGATTTTAGTAATAATCCCTCATGAGTTTATACATGTTTAAATGTGTTTGTAAATGGTTCTAAAACTGTATGTCTAATTTAATAAATGGATAATCTGCAGAGACATATTTATAACTTTGCTCTCTGAGGCTACCATTTACATATTATAGGGCTCAGTGACAATGATGTGTCCTTGATAAATTTCAGCATTCTCTTTGAAATAAAACAAAACTCTTCATCTTAACTAGCTCTTAGAATGATTGTAGGCACCAGATTAGAAATATAGAAGTGCTGCCTATGCTTTAAGGCACTGCATAACTGCAAGATGTCATCATAACCTTCCCATCCTTCTTCACCAGGAGCACATTCCAAGTTTAATGTCATTACTTTATTGAATATTTTCTTGCTGGAAGTTACTACATGCAGTTACATTTAGGCTCTTGAATTTTTATTTTAGATCTTTATTTAGTGATTATAGGGTACTTCAAAAGCCACAGAAATGGCAATTCTCACTTAAATGATGAAATAATTTACAGAATGACATTCTTTCTACAACATCGCCTTCTCCACCATAAATTTATTTTCCCTTAATGGATATTGAAGTGATTCACTCCTAGTTTCTTTAAGAGTCATTAAAAGTATTTATTGAGGTATATCTCATATTGTAAAGTACTTATACTTTAAGTAAATGCATTTTTTTCCACACATTTTCAACTGTGTAACCACCACTCAGATCACGGTTTGATAATTTTAGAAGGGCAGAAGGCTCTTTTCTGTTCTCTCCTAATTGCTAGCTTCAAATATGAAGACTAATTAAAGAGAATTTATTTAAAATAACAAATTCACTTATGATTAAACTCATTCTTATTTACATGCATTAGATAACTTTGATTAGAAATCCTGTGTGCAACCTATGCCAGTCAACTAAACTACCCAACAATCTTCTGTAATCAGTACTATTCTAGATGCAATCGTGTCTCTCTTCTATCTCTATGTCTATACCTATTGATCTATCCTGTTAAAAAGAAAATAGCATTTAGCAAAATTAGAATGTGGAAAGAGTAACAAGACTGACACAGGAAAACAGAAGAGTGATGCATTTTTACATTCTCTATTCATTAGGTAAACAAATACCTTTCGGTATATTCAGTTGCCAGTATTTCAATGCCAAAATTGTTTTCAGTAACAGAAGGTATTGTTTAGGAGAGGATAGAAAAAAAAATAAAACTTTGAGTAAAAGAAGACCATCTGTCACTCATGGAAGAGTGAATGTTGCATTGAAATTTGAAAGTTTGGTTGAATTTGGGATACAGAGAATAGAATACTTAAGGGTAATGGAAAATTATAAATAAGGAAGTCATTTGAGTCAATTAAATAGCAAAAACGATATATTAAATATAAATAACTTGGCAGAAGCAAAACAGATATCCTGAGAACTCCTGAAAATTAATGCTGATAAGACTGAAACAACTTCAATAAGACCTTGTAAGTAAAGTGGGAATATTGAGTGATGGAGAGCTGAGAGTTATTGAAAGGTTTGGGGATGAGGAGTGATATTATCAGAGCAGTATTTGAGCAAGCTGGATGTGCAAAGACCAGAGCAAGGTAAAATCTAGAGCAGAGGATTTTGCAGGGATCCTGCTTTGAGATGGGTGTGCAGGCAACTGAACGGAAAAGACATGAAAGAAAAATCAGCAGTGTGACATGGTCATAGACACTATGCCTTCAAGGAGACAACAGAATTAAAGGTAATGTTTAGCTATTGCATCAGTTGGCTGGAATTAAGGGCTCTCTCAGAGGAAGAGAATATGGGAAAGGTGAGCTATTCTTCAAGAAGAAAGGCCTGAGTTGTGTGAGCATAAATTTGCCCATCCAGACATCCCTCCATAATTTTTAAGTAACTGGAGGTCCTCTGTGAGAAAAAGTCTAGAGGTATGAATTGGCAATTATCAGAAGATGAGATGTTGCTCTTGAGTCTTGAGTGACACTAGGGCAGAGCTTGCCATTAAGACAGATGGGTAAAAGGTTCTCAGGCATTTCAGACAAGTGCAGATACCAGACTTTCAAAGTGAACAAGGAAGGTGCTCCCAAAGCAGATGTCTTTTCTGATATTTGGATAATTTGTTCCTTGTTTTTCTTCATTTTCCTTTTTATGGGGAACTGACAAAGATTAAAGCATGTAGTACACTAAAGGGGAGAAAAAGCACCCAATTTTGTCTGCTTCTGGTTAAATCAGAATGAAAAAGAAGAGCGAACACAGAAAGGAATACAGGGCTATCAAATTTCTTAGCCAACAAACTCCTGACTTGAGTAACAACATCATTTGAGTATGTTAAACAATAATAAAAAAATGGTTGAAAATATAAGAAATTCCTTGGAGAATAATGTCAGAATTCCTTGGAGAATAATAATACAATAACAATAGTTAATATTACACTCTATGTATAAGGCACTCATGGTGCACAAAACACTTTTCTAGAATTGCACAAGAAGTCAGTCCTCCTAACAATGCTGTGGTAAGGCATTGCCATTCTAATTCTATAGGCTTTGCCACACACACTTCAGATAGAGCACTAATCTCCAAAATCTACCAAGTACTCAAAAATCTTTACACCACGAACACTAATAACCCAATCAATAAATGGGCCAAGGAAATGAACAGACACTTTACAGAGGAAGATCTACAAGCAATCAACAGATTTATGAAAAAATGTTCAACATCACTCGTTATAAGAGAAATGCAAATCAAAACCACCTTAAGATTTCATCTTACCCCAATTAGAATGTCTTTTATCAAGAACACAGGCAACAACAGGTGTTGGCGAGGATGTGGGGAAAAGGGTACACTCATACATTGCTGGTGGGAGTGCAAGTTGGTGCAGCCACTCTGGAAAGCAGTGTGGAGATTCCTTAGAAAACTTGGAATGGATCCACCATTTGACCCTGCTATCCCACTCCTTGGCCTATACCCAAAGGACTTAAAATCAGATTGCTACAGTGATGCAGCCACATCAATGTTCATAGCTGCTCAATTCACAATAGCTAGATTATGGAATCAACCTAGATGCCCTTCAGTAGATGAATGGATAAAGAAACTGTGGTATATATACACAATGGAATATTACTCAGCCATAAAGAAGAATAAAATTATGGCATTTGTAGGCAAATTGATGATGTTGGAGACTGTTATGCTAAGTGAGATCAGCCAATCCCAAAAATCCAAAGGCCGAATGGTCTCTCTGATAAATGAATGATGATGCATAATGTGGAGAGGAAGGGTGGCAAGAATGGAGGAAGGATAGATAGCATAGAGGGAAGGGAGGGGTGGGGGTAGGGTGGGGGGTAAAAATAATAACAGAATGTGTGACAGATACCATTGCCCTGTGTACATGCATGAATGCACAGATGGTGTGACTCTACTTTGTGTACAGCCAGTGAAACAATACTGTACTCCATTTGTGTTCAATGAATCAATAAGTAAATAAAAAAAAATTTAAAAAAACTTAAAAAAAAGAAAAGAAAAGTATTTAGGTACAAGAAGAGTAAGTGAAGAAGCACAGTTACATAATTAAGAAGTGGCAGAACCAGATTATGAACCAGGCAATTTATCTTTCCACTAAATGGAAATTTAAAATGGAAGAGGTAATAATATCATATAAAGTTTAAATGGTAGGCAGAATATGTTCAAATATAGAATGTTTATTAAATAATTGCAGCTACTAGGTATTTCCATAGTACATCTTGAAGAAAATAAAAGAAAGAGTTCCTGAGATTTGAAAAAAGAAGTTATTTTCTAAAGGACAACTAGATGGTTACTGGGTGGAAAGAGAAAGCAACCAAGAAATTCTGGAAGTATTTTCTTGATCTATAAAGAAAACACTCTTTAATGTTGGACACTTCCCAAGTGAGTGACCACATGTATCAACAAGGAAGCTACTCTATAGATCTACATGAAAGCTAACACCGAAGACAAACATGACTCTTAACCCTACAACACAGGCAGTGGAATGACTGAACTGAACTGTGAGTAGAATCACCTTCTCAAAATTAAACCCAGGAAGAAATACAAAATTACTCTACCTGGAAGACTGCTGGCTTTTAATTCACTAGCCCCTTACTCTTTACCAAAGGGACTCAACTTTTCCAGGATTGAAGAGTCCAAGGAAAAAAATTGAAAATTATTAACTTTAGATTTTTGGTTGTTCTTTATCTCTGGGAAAATGGCAGGAACATGGTAATGTCCTTCTTCATGCATTCTGAAGAATTCATTATCATTTTATAGATCTTACATATATTAGTATATTTTAAAATTTATTTATATGATTCATATGTTCACATATGTAATTTTTGAAATATTACAATTTTTAAGTGCATGCAGAGAAAGAGAGAGAGAGAGTGAACACAGGGAAAATCTATAAGGTAAGATGTTGCTTGGGTCTTAAATTTATAATTTCAATTCTTAAGAGCTCTCTGTGCATCTGGTCTCTGTTCGGGAATACATCTGAGGTTACCTGTTATGCCTCAGTTTATACCCAAAGGACTTCAAATTAGCACACTATAGTAACGCAGTCACATCAATGTTTATAGCAACTCAATTCACAATAACTAGACTGTGGAACCAGCTGAGGTACCCTTCAACAGATGAATGGATAAAGAAGCTATGGAATATATACACAATGGAATACTATTTAGCCATAAAGATGAATAATATTATGGCATTTGCAGATAAATGGATGGAATTGGAGAATATCATGCTAAGTGAAATAAGCCAATCTCCCAAAACCAAAGGTTGAATGCTTTCCCTGATAAGTGGATAATGATATATAATCAGGTCAGGGGGTGGGGGTGAGAGAAGAATGGAGGAACTTTAGATTACAAAGAGGGAAATGAGAGGGGGAGCAGGTGGGGGTGTGAAAAATGGTGGAATGAGACAGACATCATTACCCTATGTACATGTATGATTACATGACTGGTATGAATCTACATTATGCACAACCATAGAAATGAAAAGTTGTACTCCATTTGTGTACAATGAATCAAAACGAAGCCTGTAAAAATTAAATAAATAAATAAAAATTAAAATGAATAAATAAATAAACAATGAAAAAAAATTTTACAACCAAAACTTTTGATTTCTTAATCTGGTTTGAGATTCTGTTATTTTTTAGTTTTTGTTGATTTATGTTTAGTTCTTTGGCTATATCACTGGATTAATCTCCACTGCTTTTTACATTAATATTCAAGAGGGAAATTGGTATGTAGTTTTTCCTCCTCCGGTTATCCTGGGTAGATTTGCTACGAAGATTGTGCTCGTGTCTTGGAATATATTAGGGCATATTGTCTTCTTTGTTAGTCCTTGGAAGAGCTTGGGAATACATGTTGTTATTTCTTCCTTAAAAGTTGAGAAGAATTTGTCACTAAAGCTGTTTGGACTTCATAGGATTTTTTTTTTTGAGATTTTAATTATAGACTTAACTTATTTAACAGATATTAGCCTATTCAGAGTTTCTGTTTATTTTGACACCCTTGTCACCTTTTTTAAAAAGCAATTTGTCCATCACATATAATTTTTAAACTTTTTTGGCATAAAGTTGTTCATAATGTGTGTCATTATCTTTTCAATGTCTAGAAAATTTTTAGTGATGGTCACTTTTTAAAGAATACTTAATCCTGATAATTTTGTTTTTCATGTTTTTGACTATGGTTATTTTCACTGAGAATTTGTAAGTTTTTCTTATTCTTTTTATGCTGACTTTCTTTAGGTTAATGTTTGCATGGAATATTCTTTTCCTTTCTTTTATTTTCAAACTTTTAGCCAATTTACATTTAATATATTTTTTTCTGAGCAGCATACAGATACTTTTTTCATTTTTTTCTACATATTGTCTTAATTTTATTTGTACAGATAATTAAAGTTTAATGTAGTATCTATAATTATAGTTTATGCAAGAATTATAAAACTTATCTTACTATTTGAAGCATCTACTGCCTTTCCTATTTTTCTCTATTCTTTCCTTTTCAAATTTTTGGATTTTGCAAACATTTTCTCCAATTTTCACTCCATTGCCCTCTAAGAAATACATTCCTTACTATTTACTTAGTAATGAGATTATAATATATGTCCTTGATGTATTAGAATCTGCCCTAAAATAGGAGCATAGTCATGTATCATAAAACTAAGCTTGCCATCTCTATGCTTCCCATGCTATTGCAGGCAGAACTTTTTTATATTTAAATAATTTTTATTGGTACTTAAATATTGAGTAACAGTTGTCCATATACATATGGATAGTTCTAGTTACTTAATATGGATAAATCTAGTTACTTAATATTTAAATTCCAATATATATTATAGATATATTAAATTCAAATATATGTAGTATTATAGATATATTATTCCTCCTAGATGATTATTCTAGAATTTATGGATTTCTTTTGTGGGAGGATTAGTCTAACTCTAACCATTCTTTCTGGAACTGTCAATGAGGCTGTTTGTTGTTACTGTGTTGTTATATCCTCCATTAGATCAAACCCCAGGCTCATAACTTTCCCATGATTAGACTACCCTTACATTTTTAGGTTGTAACCATTCTGATTTACTTTAAAACCTAGATCCTTCCTACTTCCCAACATGGCTTCTATGAAATAAGAGGACAAAATTTATGTCATAGAGTTATTTAGATTTTTTATTAAGATGAAGCACATGGAATTTCTGTATTGGGGTCATAAATCCTAAAATTTTCAAAAGGGCTCTCATAATTAAATATTCCAATTAGATACATGTGGAAATAAGACTCAACATGGTTAATAACATTCCCTAAAAGACTCAGAGCATGTAACAGTAAGACTTGGGATTTTAAAAATGCACCTATTTGATTCAAAAAGGAAGCTCTTAATCACAGTATTCTTCATGTTCATGTGGCTTATAAGGCTTGGTCCAACTTCAGTCCCCAGGAGATAACCTAAAGACCTAGTTGTCTAGAGGTGAGAATCATGGAATAATGGAAGAAAATCAGGTATGACTTTCCAAAACATCAGCATTTAATCATTTAATTAATTAATTTTGTAGCTTTAACAAATTAACCTCAGTCTCTTCATCTGCAAAGTTTGCCTATTAAATTCATGTATTCTCTGGACTCTAAATTTTTCATTTTCTGTAGCTTTTTCTTCAAAATGGAAGTGCTTCTATTTAGTGCATGTGGTAAGGACAATGACTGAAAAGGGTTTTGCGAAGGAAAAGGTTTGTCCCAGTTCTGGACCACAGAAGCTTTCTTGTTGAATGTTCCTGCTGAAGAAGAGTCAATAAAGAGCTTGTTCCCTGGAACAAATCTTACCTAACATTAGCCTGGGACTAGGGAGAGGTACATTCTGCTTAGCCTGTGGCAAGGGAGGAAGCTAGGACTCCAACTGAATTATCAACTCCATAATCTTCTGCTCCTGTTCTCCATCGCTCAATTAACTTTTTATGAACTTATGTAAATATATTTATATTTCCATATGCTTACATTTCTTAAAAAGCAAACAAATTTCAGCCAATAAACTTCTAAAATACTGTTGGAACAATATCCCTTTGCTATCTTTACTGTGCATTACATAGCCACCTCCCTCTTGAAACCACTGTTCCCTCTGTCCAATCTCTTAACGAAGTTTATGCAAGCTAGAATGCAGATAGCATTAGACCCAACACAAGCAATGGCAGCACTTTATTCTTATATCACTCTTCCTGATTTTTTTTCATCTATAAGACAGTCCAGGATCTCCGGGAGAATCTGTAGCAGAGGTAGGATAGTAATGTCTTCTAGAACATCCACTGTCCTCTACTCCAACTCTACTTCCTGACGGAAATGATATTGCAAACAGAAGATCAAGACAGTCTTTGAAAACAATGGCATGATATCTATGCTTGGAACCCAAAAGCTTGTGTGAAATTTCATATGAACTGATTACACATTTTATCTCTTCTTGCCACAGGGCCTGTCCTCCTGCCATCCCTTCAGAAATTGCTGAAACCAAGACAAAGGTTCACAGTTTTTCACAGGAACTGCCATGAGTTTCTTATTTTTCCGTGATAGGAAATCCATTTTCTGTTGAGAATCCACTCCAGAATATTTCCTCAGCTATCATTAGCTCTCATCCTGCTTTGTTTTTCTGCATAAAACCTATAATTATCTTACAATGCATTAATGCTTGCTTGTCTTTATTATCTATTTCCCTTCCTAGAATATAGGCTACATAAAAGTAGAGATTGTTTTTTTTTTTGTTTGTTTTTTTCCTCTTTGGTTGTTATTGTTTGTTGTTCTTTGATATCTAGTGTCTGGAAAAGTGCCAGATGCATAATAGATACTTAAAGTTGTTGAAATAATGAATAGATAAATAAATGTATGTTTCCCTGCTTACTTGGTGTGGAGAAACTAGTCACTTATATCAGAATGCTTCTCTTCACTCACTTTAGTTTGCTGTATGTATTTGTTTGACTACAGAGAAGTACACAGAGTTCTCAGTTCATGAATGCATTCAGCCATTAATTTGGTAAACACTGAATACTACAGGGCAATCATCATTCTTTCTCAAATGATTCCTTTGCTGTCTTCATAAAAGGTTGAATAAAGAATTCAAATATTATTAGAGAAAAATATAGCCTCCTCTAGTTAAGATTATGATGCTCAGCATGGGAAATCCAACTAAGTAGCATCCTTAGAGAATTTTGCTTTGACAAAGCTTGTTTCTTTAGAGGCTAGATGAAGTATAAGTCTGCTCAGTAAGAATCTACTCAGTCAGTAGCGTAGCCATCTGGACAATTATAATCACTGGGTTATAAGCATAAATGTCATTAGGCAGCTTCCTCGAACTTTCCTTAAAAGGCATCTGAAATATGCTTTTAATTCCATCTTAGTCCATCCTCTGCAGGCCAGTCCTCTGAAACATGATGCCATCTGAACATGGGTATGTGGATCACACCCAGAGATAACAGGCATGTAATGCCTAGAGGGGCTGCATCTCTGAGGACGCTGTAATCACGGTATCCATCCTATTTCTAGGTTACATAATACTATAGACTTTTATAATGAAATAGAAATAAACCTTCATCTTGTTTAAAACTTTTTTTTTAAACTTGGGAGATTGTACAACACTCATGAACAAAATTATTTCTCATAGAGATTCAAATCTGAGTTCTGTCGTTTATTATCTTTATGAACATGCGCATACATATAACACAAGGTTATCACTTTTCTCATCGTTAAAATAAGGATATCCAATGAACAAGTTTATTGCAAGGATTAAATTAGATAACGGATAAAATGCATTTAGCATTGTGTCTGCTGCAAAATAAATGTTCAATAAATGATCACAGTCATTTTTATTGTAGACAATTCCTGTATTCTATGGCTTCAATAAAAACTGAGGGAATTCTCTGAAGGTTTTTAGTAAAGAAATATGTACTTTTACTTTGAATGTGAGAGGACAATAATGTGCTGTCCAGGAAGGTTATAGGATCAATTAAAGATTCTGTACCTCACAGCAATGGTGACTGTAGCTAGTTACCAGTCTTGTTCAGACTAACGTCACCAGATCAAGAATAGAATCAAACCATCATAAACCAATATGACTTTTTTAGTTGTGGAACATTTAAGCATAAATACTTCTCTTAAGATCCACTAAGTTTAGGATGGGGAAATGGGAGACAGGATTAATTGGCTATTACAAGTAAGACACTCTAAAACAAAATTCAGGGTGACTTATAATGATAACAATCAGGGCATAGAAAACAGATTATAATGAAATATTAGACCAAATACTGAACTTTACCTTATAGGCCATGAGAATCCATCCAGCAAATGATTTGGGTCAGTGCATAAGTTTCTTGGTTTCTAAGCAGACAAACTATCATGGGAAACAAGGGTAGGAAAAGCATGCATTGTCCATGAGGGGAAGAATATCAAGGTCCCAGGAGAAAGAAATAAAAATATAAAAATCTATGACAGAAAAAATTATTCTACAATTGAGAATCAATTAAAAAAATCTTGCCTCCAGAGAGTGAAACTGGGAGTTAGAACCAATCTCAGATACAATGTATTGAACATTTCCAAATTGCTGAGAATAAATTTCAAATGCTAAGTATTTGAAGTGAAGGATATGTTAATTAACTGAATTTCATTATTCCACCTTGTATTCGTAGCTCATAGTATGACTTGTACCCCATAAATTTATACAGTTATAATTTGCCAAATTGTAATTCAATTAAGAAGTAAAAATTAAAAAAAAAAAGAACTGGGACCCAACTTGGGTATCTCTTCCACCCCTTTATTTATACTACTAATTAATCTGATCTATCTCTGAAAAAAAAAAGATTTTCCCTTTTAACTAAGCAAGATTATAAATGTTCTTGAAGGAATATCCATGTGGGATGCTCTATGTCTGTGTGGCCAGGTGTGTTTTCCCAGGTATGCAGTGTGAAAAGTATCGTTGGAAAATAAAAGGATCACAGTTACACCCAGGGGCTATGCACTGAGAGTCTCCTGCTCATAGTGCTTCTGAAAACCCACCCACATGCACGTACCAGTGCCAAGCAAACACAGAAACAAAACCTCTGCTTTAGAGATGGGAAAATCACAACTCAATATTATCACATATTTTCATTTTAATCACACAAATCAAGCCCTCTTCCCCAGACATAGGCAATAGAGTCAGTAAAAGTACAGGTAGGTAGCCAAACCAATCTGAGCTTCAAGATTTTGACTGAATTCATGTAGCAAGCAAACTACTAGAAATCAAAAGTTGGAAGTTGTGTTAATTTAAAAAGCTGATTCTTTGTGTATTGGGAAATAATTGAGTATATATTACTAATTAATATTCACCCATTAATATTCATCCATGTTATAAGAAAATAGCATATATAAGGTTACAACTCAAGGCTAAAATATACTTTTAAAACACAGGTTAATAATCCTAAAGAAAAATGAATGGGGCCAGACACAGTGGCACGTGCCTGTAATCCCAGCAGCTGAGGAAGCTGAGGCAGGAGGATTGCAAGTTCAAAGTGAGGTGCTTAGCAATTCAGTGAGACCCTGTCTCTAAATAAAATACAAAATATGACAGGGGATGTGGCTCAGTGGTCAAGTGCCCCTGAGTTCAATCCCTGGTACACAAACAAACAAAAATTAATAAGTGAAAGAAAGGAAGAAAGGAAAAAAGAAAGAAAGAAAGAAAGAAAGAAAGAAAGAAAGAAAGAAAGAAAGAAAGAAAGAAGAAAGAAAGAGAAAGAGAGAGAGAGAAAGAAAGAAAGAAAGAAAGAGAAACTCTGTTATTTTTACTTGAATCAGAATGATATAGTTATTAGGGCTTCTGTTTATCTTTTGAAAATTATTAAAATGCTCAGGATACAATCTATATGTCAGTTCCTGTATTCCTGCTCACATTTAAACCTGGAAATCTATTCATTGGGGAAGTGCTTTGATTACTTTCAAAAGAGAGAGATTCTCCACAAAACAGCATAAAAAATAAATTTGCTATAAATATTTTCTACTTGCATTAGAAAGTTTGGAAAGGCTTTCCACTGTCTTCTCTATTTGATTTTGGCATAAAAAGCAAAACCAACCAACCAAACAAACAAAACCTGTTGTTCAAGGAGAAATCAAGGCAAAAAATAAAAAAAAAATATATATAAACAGACAACAACAACAAATCCCAGGAACTTCTATTAGGCTTATAAGGAAAAGAAACAGACATACAGTAAACAAGAGAAAGGAGACTTTCCCCTTAGAGACAGTCACACTTGCCCTTGTCAAGAGAACCTGGAAATTCATTCTTTCAATGCATGTCTCTTCATAATGGGTCTGAGGAACAAAGGAAGCCATCTTTCCAAATCGCAAATTGAGGGTGATCATAAATTTCAGAATTTTCGTAAGACATGCTAAAGTCACTGAAACTTTCAGACAGTCATCTATTTTATAAGTAGTGTGTTGTCTAATTTTTATCGTGTTGCATAACTGCCCAAGGTACACAAGGCTCAAAGAACTTCTATCTTCCCCAGGCATCCAAGGATCATGGAGACAGCTAAGTACCAACAGTCAGAATTGTGCCTGCAGGTTGTCCTGGAGCTTTCCCAAAAGCATACCTTGCCATTTTCTTAAAAAAAAAAAAAAAAAAAAAAAATGAAACAAAATTTATTTCTTTATTAGTCCTCAAAATTCTGCTTCTGTCACAATGGAATGGCCAGCAAATGGTTTCCAGACATGAGGCATGTTCAGGTCTGCAATATATGCTTTCATCCTTCCCAGTCTATGTGTTTAGCACAACAAAGGACTTATGTGTTGCCAGAAGAAAGGAGGAGGAGGAGGAGGAGGAGGAGGAGGAGGAGGAGGAGGAGGAGGAGGAGGAGAGGAATAGGAAGAAGAAGAGGAAAACAATGACATAAGGTACCCTGAGTATCGTCCCTTGAAAGGACAGTTGTTGTCCTTTGCATATTTAGTTGATTGCATGACAATATTCTTAACCAAGAGTTTAATAAGCTTAGTACTCTACTGAACACCAAAAATGTACTTCAAACATAAATGGGGGAAGAAAAGTATAGTCATCTCATATGAATACTTAGTACCAAATTCAAATACAGGTAATTATTAGATGTACAATCCTAGACAAAGCATGACTTCTCTAAATTCAATTTCCTTATCTTTCAAATAAAGAAAATTATATTTCCTTTATTGGTGTAGCTCAGGTGAGTATAAATATACCTTAAATTTGGGTAGCACATAGCCTGACACTAGATATTATAAAAATGGTATAGCTTCTTTTCTTAGAAAAATTAAGTTCTCAGCAAACATTTACTAATTTACTCAGCAAATATTTACTCATTTAAACACCTAAATTTAATGTCCACAATTACATAATGTGCTGTCTTGACATCTGGTGAAACCAGATTTAGACTATGTTCCAGTAGCCTTAAGTAGAGGTTTCCCTCCTATTTGTCTATGGGGATGAGGCCCCTAGCTAAAGGAGCTTCCATACATGGGGACCAGGTAAAATATCTGCTTCTACCTAAGTCTCAGATTTCAGTTCCTTGCCAGCTTGCAGAGTCATTTAAGAACGCTAATCACATCTTCCCATGATACTGGTTGTCACCTCATCTTCTGGATACAACAAAACCTGCTTTTCACAGCCCCTGTAGGCTCACCAATCTTCAGGGCAGCCCCCATGTGGTCCTGCCTGGCACAATCTTCCTCCCCAGACCTTGAGTGCTTATGATTAATAAATTGCTATTCATCTCATCTGTCCAAGGTCTTGTATATTTATTTCGTCATCCCCAGAGTCACAGGATGGGAATCCCTCTCTCACCTTGTGTTCATCCTGAGAAGGATATGACAAAACAATTGGTAAAAATAAGAAAGGATGCAAATGAAAAGAAAAAGTAATAAAAATAGGGGAATGTAAGTACAGGAATAAAGGTTTAGATTTGCAGGTGAAGATATATAAAAGGATCAGTCACAATTGCTTCAAAAGTTGCCTCTTGATACACTCAAATGAAAAGAGACTCCCCAAAATATTTTTTCAACATAAATCTACATATGGATTGATGAGGACAGCTTTAAAATGTGTGATTGGAAATTGGCAGTTTTGTGTATTTCTAGGTGAGAAGAAAAGGAATAGGAGCAAGATCTTATATTTATTTTGAAACATATTGCATAAGAGCAGCAATATCACCAGTGTCCTTTGCTGTATCAGTGTGGGTTGGGAATGTGGGCAGAGAGCCTGGTTCTTATGAAGAAATCTCACTTCCCTGAAGGCTGACATTTAGAGATTCACATTAGTTATGTGTTCCTTGAGTTTCTCAAGGGACATGAGGGCTTCATAAATACAAACTTAATTAAATGTGAAGACTGGTGGTGGGTTTGGGATGAAGAAGTGGGAAGAACTCACATTGCCATGCTCTTCAGAAAAATCAGTTTGGTTAAATAAATGGGAAAGTCATGATAAATCTCCTGCTAAAGTTCATCCTCTATTTTAGGAAGGTTCTGCATACAATTAAAATAGTTATGAAACAATCTTCTGCTGTTCTACAGGAAATAATCAAGATGGGAACATCAGAAATTTACTTATACTGGTTTCCTTAGAATTTGAGTTAAAGTAAATAACATTTTGCACTTAGAAAAAGTCATCATGTTGATAAAGGTAACTGTCCCCCAAATCAGAAAGCCTTGCATTTCTATCCCTAATCTGCCAATGTGTCAGATGTCTGACCCAGACAGGTAACTGCAAGAAAAGGAAACTTGTAAGAAGTAATAACAATCTTTCTTCTCTCATACATGCAATCACATCTCCGTAGTTAATTGTTTTGCTATATCAGATCATAATGTTTTTATTCATCATTATCATTCTGCATATCTGTCTCTCCGTAAGTATTACTTCTTCTCTCCTTCCATTATTAATTCCATTTTAAAGGTCTTTAAATATACGTACGTGTGTGTGTGTGTGTGTGTGTGTGTGTGTTAAGGTGTGCTAATTCCATTACTCTGTGCTCCAACATGATCTCTCTTTCATCTTCCAAGTTCTTCCTGTATATAGGATTTTCCCTCTGATTTCATGAGGTCAGAGATACTGTTTCTGTAAAGAGCAAATTTCAATAAAATTGATCTAGCTATGGAGTGAGAGTACTGGTTGTGGGTTCGATCTTTTAACTGCTTACATACTGTGAGTTAGGTTTCAAAGAAAACATTACCCAATTTCATTCCACTGCTCTTCGATTGTTGATACATTACAATTTTTCAGTGGAAATAGATTTTATTGAGTCAGCCCAACAGAAAGCAAGACCATGTGAAGAAACAGGATGTGAGCCAAGTGAGATTTTATTGTAATCATCAATCCTCAGTGTGTGTTTACTGGGGTAGGGCTGTGTATGGTTTTGAAATTTAAGAAGAAATAAAGAAAGAAGGATGGAAAGGAATAAAATAAAGCAATTACAATGTTGTTTTGCAGAGGAGAAGCTTGATTTGGAATCTTGCTTGTGTAGTTTTTCCGTACATTCTTCAGTAATTTTATCAACACTGAGCAGTCTCTGTATCTCTCTCTGGTTTTTCTTGCTATCAGTACCTTGTCCCTACCAAAACAATGTTTTACATAAACGTGGTTGAAATCAGTTAAAAAAAAAAAAAAACTAAAAAAAACAAAACTTTCTGTTCCCTAACTTAAAAGTTTAGTTGAAAACTTCTTTTTTGTCTATTTTTAAACCTGTGTCAAAGGCCAAAATACAGTATCTTTTTTTCTTTTTTGGATTACCAACTTCACATAAACCAGAAGTTAGTAAAATGGCGCTAAGCTAAATTTATGATACAGATTGGAAAGAATGCAAAGGGAAGAAAACAAGGTTTTTTTTTTTTTGTTAAAATCAGAAATGGAAACAATCCATTTTTAATCACAGTTTTGCTATTGAGCAAATATAAAGCAAATATTCCTTTAGAATATGATTTTTTTAATTGATCAAATGTCTTAAAAATAACTATAGCAGAGCATGGCATGCTGTTCTTGGGAGTTTCTTGCTATGTGAGGTGAGAATAAAGGTCATGATTAGCTGGAACCAGATTTGGTATTTGGGAAGATGATTTTGTTGAATCCAGTGATGTGTCATTGTTTCTATTTTTTAAAAGGTAACTGATACTCCTATCACACATATCACACCTCTAAATTCCCATGAAACCAAGGAATTAGCCCAGCTGGTGGGATTCCAGAGCCCAAGGGATTCCAGAACCCAGCAGATTCTTTTGCTACTCTTGTTTCCTTCTGAGACCCTAAAAGCCCTGGTTCTCAACTCTATTCAGCCCCTGCTGTCCATCCACACTGACTTAATGATTATCCTTCTTCCAAAAATAGATGTTCCTGAGGATTGGGAAATAGACTAAGCACCTATTTTTTCTGTTGCGATATGACTCTAAGTAGACCAAGAGGCCACCTATTTTTCCCTTGAATTGGATTCTTTCCCAACTGGAGGTTGATTATTTGAAGATTTGAGGATTGATGACAGTGTGTGCTCCTGAAGGAAACTGAAGTAATTACAGTCACTTATGTGATCAATGGCCTTATTTTTCTCCACCTGTTTGCATCTCCATTTCCAAGGTCCTTTAAAGCAGTCATTTGGAAAAATATATCCATCCTTGCTAACACTGCCATCAATTGAAAGGTCTTCTTAAATCCTATATTGAAAATGGATGTCTTGCACTGTGCTAAGCAAAGTGGAAAATATAAAAATAAGTAAGAGTAGGGCTTTGCCTTCAAAGAGTTATAATCTAGTAGACATTTCTTCTACACAGATATTAAGCCTAATGTCCTGAGAATTATGTTTCATATCATTCACATCCCATGCCTTCTCCTTGCAGTTAAACAAACCGATGTCATTTATAATGAATCATCAACACTCTTTTGCAGGCTAACAATCACTTTTTAATAAGAACTCTATGGAGACAACAATGATTCAAATGAAACATTGCAAGAGAAGGAATTCCAGGGGCTCCAGCACGTTGCTCATAAAGGTTCGATGTGGATGGCCAACAGTACAACATCCCTTAGGTGCCATCTACCTGTTTCTGTCTAGATATGCAAATCATCCTGATATGCAATATGTCATTCACATCTGGCAATCAACTAAATTGATCCAGAGATCTTGACCCACATCCTGGATGAGACAGTGGCATTATATTAATATTTTCCTTTTACGTATAACTTACTATGTTCTATATCTTTACAAGGTGGTATTTGAGGAGAAAGTCAGTCCTTGTGTGGCTTGAATAATGTTAGAGTTTTCACATTATTAGTATTCAGGCTTTGGGTGACGGAACAAAGTTGCCAGCAGACCTGCAGATGTGTTTAGAATACACTCTGTGTTAAGAGCCCTTTCAATGATTCAGAGCAGTTCCAATTTTTGCTTTTATTAAGCTAAAGCAATTGAAAAGGAAAGATACCCACTTTTTCTTCAGGGGGATGGGAAGTCTTAATATCTTAACTCAAAACCAAAATGTTGAGTGTATGCAAATCTGCCCTTTTACAATATGAACCAAATTGTCCATCTCTTCACAAAGAGAGGAAAAAGGCAATTCCCAAGGTCATGTTTCCCGAACGCCTTATTGTACAATGACAATTCAGTGACCTTTCTGAAATAAAGATATATTAAGATCAACCTGATTTGTTTAGTGGCTGGTAATGTTATCATGGTCATACATACAAATCAATGAGATGAAAAGAAAAAGAAAAAGAAACACATTAAAGGTCAATTTGACTATTTAAAATAAATGGCTGTCATTTCTATTTTAGTATAGTTGATTCAAGGATCCGAATAATCTATTTTTTTCCCTCAGTCTTTCTTGGACGTTGATGATTAAATCTTATAATCTTGTGAAGAAAAACTAAGATGCAGAAGGCAATTGCTTTCATAGCATCTTTAGAAAGCTAATAATTTGGGAAACACTTCAAAAATATTGAGCAACATTCGTTGCATAAAGAGAAATCATTTGGATATTATCATTTTGAGAAAACTGGAAGTACATATTATATGATTCATTAAGACTACTTCTCAAGTGTTGTATTTGGATATGGCCTAAGTATAATTATTAGCAAGTATCAGAGTAAAGTTGTTAAAATTACCTTAAGAAGGTATTCAGGAACAAGAGCATCTGTACCACCAATACATCCTTTAAATAATAAAATTAACCATTCCTCTTCTAGTAAAGTTTTGGTATTATTAACTTTGTAGGAAGATTTCTAGGGATCTGTTTAGTTCAGAAATCACTCAAAAGTCCTTGCAGCAAAGAGGGAATATCTTGGAAAAAATATCATGTCAGAATTTTTTCCCTTTAAGATAGGTTCTGAGTTAGTTAGCTTTCCATTCCTGTGTCAAAATACCTGAGATAATCAACTTATAAGGAGGAAAGGTTTATATGGCTTACAGTTTGGGAGGTTTTGGTTCATGGATGGCCAACTCAATTGTTTTGAGGTCTGTGGCAAGGTAGGGCATCATGGCTGGGAACACCTGCTGGAGCAAAGATGCTGACCTCCTGGCATCCAGGAAGCAGAGAGAGAGAGAGAGAGAGAGAGAGAAATAAGGGTAAGGTCCCACATACCCTTCAAGGGTATACCAACAATGACCTGAATTCCTTCCAATAAGCCCCACTCATGAAGGTTCCACCTCCTCCCAATAGCACCACCATCTGGGGACAAACCCAATAATACGTGGGGACATTCAAGATCCAAACTATAACATTTGGAACATTTGTGTATGGATATAATTAAATATGTTTCTTTCAACTGAAGGTCGATGCTTTTCATATTTTAATACTATCTTTTAAGGTCTATAGGCATAGTTGAAATCATACAGTGCATTAATATCTTTTATTTAAATGTAAGTGATACATTAATCAGGGTTTTCAAATATAGAGTATTATAATTATTCAATTTTTTAAATTTATTTTGATAAAATAATACATGCCAGGAATTTTATTTCAATCCCCATCCCCCATCCCTTTTCCTCCCCTGCTCCTTTCCCTTATTATTCCCCGTCTACTCTACTGATCTTCCTTTCGCTCAAGGAAATGTCCCCACACAACATTTAGCTAGGCAAAATCATCCAGAGCATAAAATAAATAATAATTTATTTTAACTTGAGATTTTTCCAAGAGGCATTTGCATGAGTCTTATTTGCTGGCTAATCATTCAGTTCTGTCCTTCCTCCTTTGCTTGGATAAGCACAGTCTGAAGCACAGGGCCTGACAAGCCATTCCCAAAACAGAGCTGGTAATAAGAAACCCCTGCATGAGATTTCTTTATGAGTTGTTCATGCTACAAAGGCACCAATGCCTTTGATTTTTTCCCCCTTATTTTGAGTTAACATCTTTCTTTACTCGTGGTCACGGTTTTGTCAGTCTTGCCTCACGGTTCCTTGTATCTGCCAACACCGGGTTGCATCAGATAAATCCCTTGTTCTCCCTGCAATTCATTATCTTCTCTACTTTCTTGATATTTCCAGACAAAAAAAGTTATTTTATGATTTTTGTCAAAAAATGATACTTATGGGTTTTACCTCTGTCGATTCAAAGATAAGTGCTATACATTTATCTTCAAAAGAGCAGAACTAGCTACATCAGTGATTTAAAAACAAGCTCATGTAAAAAGCTTTTATACATTTGTGTATAAATGCATTTTATACATTTTTGTTTCCTCTAGTAGTGTTGGTAAGTTGTATGTAGACTAGAAAAATTTACCTTCTACCTAGCTATAAATCTGTGTAAACATAAATAGCATTTTACATATACAAATATATATGTAAAAAAAAATATATATATATATATAAATAAAATAACTATCTTAACCCATTAAGTCTTGAGTTTTCTATTTGGATATTTCAAAATATTAAATTAACACAGGGCAAGGTGTAGTGGCACATTCCTATAATCCCAGCAACTCTGGAGGCTGAGGCAATGGACTTTGCAAATTCAAAGCCAGCCTCAGCAACTTAGTGAGGCCCCAATCAACTTAGCAAGACCATGTTTCAAAATACAAAATAAAAGGGGTGGGGATGTAGATCAATGGTTAAGCATCCTCTGGGTTGAATGCCTGGTATCAAAAAAATAAAAATGACACAGGCACATTAATAATAAGAACTCATAATCTAGAGCTTATGAATCATTCAATACCATATGTCACAATTATTATAATTATAGTATTATGTAATTATGATTTTAGTATATGTTATATCCTACATGTTTCTTTTTATGGATGTTTCACATCTGGGAGAATGACACAGAATTGGTTAAGACTGAAAATAAAAGTACAGTGAGATTTTGTATACAAAGCCCCACATAAGATATTAGGCAGGTATTTTATTATTGAAACCCACATTAAAGCCACAGTACTTCAGATTTTTCAAAGATATTTATGAAGCTTTAAATAAACAAACAAAATATCAAAAATAAGACCACAATTTTTAGCAAGAAGATCTGTTACTATTATTTCTATTTTGTTTTAAAGTTGGTTTCCATTAAAATGGCTTAAAAGATATATGAGTCAGTTTTCCAAAGTAGAATATAGATATATACATAGAGATATACATACAGATATTTACTTATAAAGAAGCAGCATAGCCTTTGGTAAGAAACTGGCTCATATGGTTGTGGAGGTCAAGAAGCACCAAGATACCAAGATCGGCAGTTGGCAAGTCAGAGAACCAGGAAGGTTGATGGTGGAATTTTGTCTACATAAAAAGATCTGAAAACCAGTAGAGTTGATGGCATAAATTTCAGTACAAATACAAGGAACTATCAATATCCTGGGTCATTCATGCAGGCAGGAAAAAGTCCCCTCTTACTTAGCCTTTTTATTCTATTCAGGTCTAAAACTAATTGGTCTCACACTTGAGGGGGAACAATCTGCTTTACCAATTCAAAGTTACTCTCATTCAGCAAAACCCAAAAGACACTGGAAATCATCATGGACAAAATGCCTGTGGACCTGAAGTTACGTGCAAGTGAATACATTAAAGTAGCCATCACAGAGGGAAATATATATATATATGTGTGTGTGTATATATATATATATATATACGTATATATACATACATATGTATATATATATACATACACACACATATATATATATGTATATATAGATAGATTTCCTAGAGAAAATAATGTTTATGAAGAAAGAAAAGGAAAAAAATTAAAGGAATTGCATTATCTTGAAATATTTTTTTCCACACATGTATGTATCATGCATCCACTTTTATGCTCTTTCCCAGAACCTTCCCCCAAGACAAACCCCATTTCCAGTCTCTAATCTAATATTTCCACTTATATTTTCAGGTCTTCTTTTAATTTTTTTTTTCAGTTTCCACATATGGACATGGTTTCCTTGATACTTGTCTTTCTGTGTTTGCTGTATTTCACCTAACATAATATCCTCTAGCTCCATCGTATTTTTGCTGCAAATAACAGGTTTTTATTCTTATTTAAGGCTGAATAATACACCATTATGTGTGTGTGTGTGTGAGTGTATTTATTTTTTTCATCTGTTGACAAACACCTACACTGACTCCATTAACTTGGCTATTGTGAATAGTACTAAAATAAACATAGGTATGCAGGAATCACTTTTGTGTTTTGGCTTCACGTCTTTTGGTGTAGGCCCAGGAGTAGGATTGTTTGATCATAAGGTAGTTCTATTTTATTTTTTTGAGGAAACTCCATGCTGTTTGTCATAGAGACTCTATTAGTTGACTTTTTACCAACAATGTATAACGTTTCATTTTTTTCCACATCCTCGCCAGCATTTGTTTTTGTGGTTTTGTTTGTTTGCTTGCTTTGTTTTATTCATTAATAACAGCCTTTGGTTTGTTTTTTTTTTATTGAACACAAATGGAGTACAGCTATTGTTTCACTAGTTGTACACAAAGTAGAGTCACACCATCTGTGCGTTCATGCATTTACACAGGGCAATGGTATCTGTCATACACTCTGTTATTAATTTTACCCCCCACCTGCCCCCACCCCTCCCTTCCCTCTATGCTAGCTATCTTTCCTCCATTCTTGCCATCTTTCCCCCACACATTATGCATCATCATTCATTTATCAGAGAGACCATTCGGCTTTTGGATTTATGTGATTGGCTGATCTCACTTAGCATAACAGTTTCCAACATCATCCATTTACCTACAAATGTCATAATTTTATTCTTCCTTATAGCTGAGTAATATTCCATTGTGTATATATACCACAGTTTCTTTATCCATTCATCCACTGAAGGGCATCTAGGTTGATTCCATAATCTAGCTATTGTGAATTGAGCAGCTATTGTAACTGAAGTGAGGTGGACTTTGATTTTTTGGTTTGTTAAAACTTACTTTGTAGCCTCTTATATGGTTTATTTTGGAAAAATTTCAATGTGATGATGGATAAAGTGTGTAATTGCAGCTGTTGTGTGGAAGATTCTATAAATGTCAGTTAAGTTCTTTTGATCTATAGTATAATTCAACTCTATGTTCTTGATCTTTTTTAAAATTATCTATTGATAAAAATGGGATATTGTATTTCTCCACTATTACTGTATGGGAACCTATCTCTCCATTTTTGTCTAGGAATGTTTGTTTTATAAAATTAGTTGCTCCAACATTCAGTGCATAGAAATTTTTAACCATTTATCCTCTTGAGGAATTCTACCTCGATCACTATATAGTCCCATTCTTTGTTGCTGATTTTGTCTTAAAGTCTAGTGTGTAAGTTTAAGTATAGCTACTCCTGGTTGCTTTCAGACTCCATTTGCTTTGAATATCATTTTTCATCCTGTCACTTGGATTTGTGTATGCCTCACAGGTAAGGGAAAATGACTTTTTTTCTTTTTACTTTTTATGGGCTTATTGTTTGGTCTTTTTTTTTGTTTTTGTTTTTCCTACTCAATTTTTCTGTCTTTTAATTGTAAATTAAAACTAATTTATTCAGAATTATTATTAAAATATTGGCTTTTCCCTGTAATTTGTGATTTTTTCCTGTTGTTTTGAATATTCTTTGTTCAATTCTTTCTCTTTTATTCATCTATGAAGTTTGGTGATTCATTGTATTGGTAATGTTTGATTCTCTCCTATTTCTCATTTATGTATTTAGTCTTCTAATGGGATTTATTCTTTTACTTGCTCTCAACATGATGATTATCTTTCCTTCTTTTCTGGGTATAGAATTTGCTTAAATATCTTTTGTAATGATGCTCTAGTGGTCATGAAATAACTTAGTTCACCCCTATATTTCTTCTTTGATTCTGAAGGATAGCCTTGTTGGGTATTTCACTTAACTTTTTCATTGTTGTGACCAAAAGACCTGAAAAGAACAATGTGGAGGAGGAAAAGTTTCTTTCAGTCCACAGTTCAGAGACTCAGACCACAGTTTGCCTATTCCTTAACTTTGGATTTGAGGTGAGGCAGAACATCATAGCTGAAGAGCATGGAGAAGAAGAGCAACTCAGGACATTGCAACAGGAAGCAGAGAGTGAGTTCTATTCACCAGGGACAAAATATAAGTACTAAAGTCACACCCCCAGTGACCTTCTTCTTCCATCCACAGTCTACCTGCCTAAGTTACAGTCCAATTCATCTATATTAGTTAATTGATCAACTGATTAAGTTACACATCACATAATCTAATCATTTCACCTCTGAAAATTCTTACATCATCTCACAAATGAGCTTTTTGGGAGATAACTCACCTCCAAATCATAATGCTAGGTATATTAATCTTTGTTGGTACTTACTGTTGTAAAGTGGAACAGGAGCGGCTTGTGGGGTAAGGAGGATGAGTGCAACAGCGCTCACACCACCGCTGGGAGCTCAAGTTCTGAAGACCAGGCTCGGTTTAATGCGGACGAAGCAAGTATATATAGCAGACATTCACTAGTTACAAATTGCCAACAGGTGCTAACACCCCGTGCCATGCTCCTGATCGTGCTCGTGCTAGGCTCATGATCAGAGAAATTAAGGGAAGAGAAAACGCCTGAGCTCTGTATCCTCAGGTGCTCCTGCAACTTATCTTTTAGGACTTAAAATACTCCACTCTATGCCCTCTTGGCCTTTAGACTTTTTACTAAGAAATCCACTGTTAGTCTAAAGGACTTGATTTTAAAATGACTTGGTGCTTCTCTCTTACAGATTTAATATTCCTTCTTTATACTCCATTTTTGACAACTAGAGGGATATTTTCTGGTCATGTGTACTTTGGTTTATGAAGACATCCTGCTTCTAGATGTCCATGTCTTTCTCAAAGATTTGGAAATTTTCATTTCATTATTTCATTGAATAGATTTTCTATGCCTTCAATATTTTGTTCTCCTTCCCTCAGGTAAGCCAACAAGTCTGACTCTAATTTTTTGTGGTGTCCTAGAGATTATGAATACTTTTTTTCTATTCTTTAGTACAAGTGCTTGCCAGGGTTCAAGATGAACCTTGGCACAATTTCTCTCAACTGGACTGGGAGCATAGCTCAGTAGCAGACCAATCAACCAGTGTGCATGAGACCCTAGACTTGCTCTCCAGCACCATGGAAATAAAACAAGAAAAGGAAAATAAAAAGATTAAAAATAAGCTGGGTACGGTGGCACTTGCCTAGAATCCCAGTGGCTTAGGAGGCTGAGGCAAGAGAATCATGAGTTCAAAAGCATCCTCAGCAACTTAGCCAGAACTTAAGGAACTTGGCAAGATCCTAACTCTAAATAAAATATAAAAAATGGCTAGGGATGTGGCTCAGTGGTTCAGCATCCCTGGGTTCAATCCCCAGTTTCAAAATAAAGATAAAATATTTTTAAAAATTGAAAAGAGGATGAAGAGGAAATAGTAAGAATTCTAAAAAGAAGTAAAACAATTTTTAAATTAAAAACAAAAAATAGAGAAGAAAAATAAAGAAGAAAAAATATTCTTTTTTAAAAAAATTTCTTCCTAGTAGAGATGCTCAGAAATGTGAATCAGAGTGGATGATCATCAGCTATGTCTATCAGAGCTTTTGTCTGAGTCTTCATAAGCTGTAACCAAGAAGCAAGAAGTTTGCCAGGTGTTTTTTACTCCTGGGTGTTTTCAGTTGTGACACCAGCCAGATGTTGGATCTGCTGACTGTAGATTATTATAATTCCTCTCTGCTTCATTTCATACCAGAACAAGGTAGGGTGGGATGCGATCTGCACCAGGCATGTTTTCTCTAGAGCCTCTTTTGTTGTGCTTCCTGGGGGAGGGGCAAAAGTGGGGTGAGACCTGGGTGATCTACCACCCTGGATCCTTCTGCACAAACACCATGTGATTAGTCATGTCCCCATCTCAGAAGGCAGATTCCTCTATGCCCCAATTCCAGAGAGTGGTATACTCTTCTCTTCTCCATGTTACATCTTGCAATCTTTTCAGCTCAGAACTCTTAGCAGATTTGTGTCTGTCTGAGTCACTCCCCTGAGCCAAGACTGTCTTTTGAGGCTGCCATCTACCTAGGCAATGCAGCAGAGGGTCAGTGCAATCTCTGCAATAGGAATTTGCTTGAGATTCTGACTCCCAGAGCAGTAGAAACTCATTCAGTACAATCATTTTCAAGATGGCTCCAGGCTACATTGCTCTGGGGAATCACTGAGAAATGCAACAAACTCTTTTGCTAAAGTTAGTTATGCAGACTCCATGCTTTTTATTTATTTAGGTTGTGTGACTGTTAGAAATATCAGGTTTCTATACTTAATGGGTGCACCTAGCTGGGGCTCTTTCTTTCACCTTACATCCTCATAAGAGAGAATTTCCTCTCAACAGCCCTGGTGCTTGGTAAAAGGTACTGGGACACTCTGTCACTTGCTATGCTACTATTCCTATTGTCTGGATTTCACCAGGTCTGCTATTGATTTAGTGTAATCTCAGGCCCACTCATCTCCACTTTCAGTTACACACTGCTATTTTTGTTTTATCCAATGGAAGAATGCTGAGTGTCTCTATTCTGCCACCTGGCCCCACCCAAACGCGATGTTTATCTTGCAGGTAATAACATCCCTAGATATTTTTATTTTGTTCTTGTCAAAGAAACTATTACTCAATAAATAATTCACTTATTATACTCTTGGCTTTTAAGGGTTTGTTAGAAAGATAGTTATATTACCATAGCTTAAAATAGCTGAAAGCCTAATGGTAAAATATGCTTCATGAGTCCATTTTTGTTTAAGTTTCTGAATTCTGGTTAAAATGCATATTTCTGGTTGTTGGCATAGACCTATGAGAAACAGAAAGTGGAAAGGAGTGTTCTATTAATCTATTTTTAATTACTATAATAAAATGCCAGAGGCAGATTACATTATAAGAAATGACGTTTATTTTGGCTTGTATTTCTGGAAGTGCAAGGTCTAAGGGTCTCATCTGGTGATGGATGAATGGCTGTCTTGCTGGGAGAATTCCAAGGCAGCACAGAGTGTCACGAGGCAAGAGATAAGGATGACTCACGTGTATGTGTGATCTCTCTTCCACTTAAAACGCCACCAGAATCCAATTATAGGAGCTTTACCCAAAAGACATTACATAATCTTAATCATTACCCAAAGCTCCCAACTCTAGACACTGCAATTAGGTTAAATGTCCACCTTTCAAAACCACTAGCAAATGACTTTGAGATTAAACTCCTGCATAAAGTTTGAGAGGAAAAGCCATTTTCAAAGTTTATCAAGCACGCACCTGGATAAATCATATCAGAGCTAGCATGCAGACAGGTAAGTACCACAGCACATGGTGACACACAAGCCTTGGTGATGTGGAATGCCAGGTGACCAACTGCTTCAACTGACTGGAAGGTAATCCAAACCACTATAGTGCATCAATAACAAAAAGAGGCATCTAATATCTACCTCACTGATGATCCCTCTATCATTAAGTCTACCAAAATCTAAATGTCTACCTAAATACATTAAATATATATTATATTAAATAATAATATACATTGCTGTATTTCATATATATTTTATTAAAAAAATCTAAATGTCCCCTAAGGTACATGCTGACAAGAGTCATAAAACTTTTCTCAATAGCTAGGTTAAAGACAAATTCACTACCAGGTGTGGTGGTATATTCCTTTAGTGAGACCCTACCTAAAAAAAAAAAATCCACTGCTGTTATATCTGATATCTGTAGCTTTCATTTTTACATTTAAATCTCGATGTGTCCTTTGAATAAAAAGTGGAAAATAACTTATTAGAATATTATTTATAATTACAAAATCATAGTTTTTCTATGTGGTCAAAACAGGAGATTCATTGAATAAACTATAGTACATAGATGGAAGTAAAATACTATGCAGCTATGAAAAATAATGAAATGTCTAAGATGAGACATTATGAGACATAAAGAAAAGATCAAGAGGTTTCCAAAGATACAAAAGTAATCTTCAAATAAATGTAATTATATATATATTTATGACCTCAATGAAATTCAGAGTCATGAAATACACCAGGTACAATATACCAGGTATTTCACTATTAAAATTACTGAGGGCAGGCAAATAGACTGGCTCAACTCCAAGGTTATAGATCAAGTCAGAAATCATGTTTCCCACAACCAACTCTAATAAGCTTGGAATGAGCCTAAAGAACTAGCATGTGTCATATTGGCATCAGCATTATCCAGAGTGTCTTAATTGTGAAGATTCCCTTTGGAAGAGCTGTGCTCTGCAGTCCCTTCCAGTGACTGCCTAAGCAAGAGACTGGCCTAACCACAAGTGTTCTCATCATACTAAAACTTTCACAAAATAGATCAGGTAAGTGATTCCAGCAGGACAGGTGGGGATGATTACCAGGGCTGTTTCTCCTGAACACTATGGGAAACAGAATCATCATCACAAACAGTGCTCTCTAGCAAGTTCATTATTCTACACACAGCGTCCTGCTGTAAGATTTTGTTTCTTACTTGCATTCAGAGATAAAATTGGAAATCACAGAACTGTGGGAATTACTGAACACAGTTCTCAATTTTAAAGGAAGTTGTATTGATTACTCCCTTAGATGCACATAGAAAATTATTCAGAGTACAACATAAATTAGTTTCTAAAAAACTCTTAACAACACTCAACATAATGCAATTTACACAACAAAGGTAGAACTTGTCTCATTTTTTAATGTGCAGTAAAAGCAGGGAAAATAGATAAATCCACACAAAGATTAAGAGATAATATTAATTCATTCACCCTTGGGTGATTACAGTAATTTTTTATTACTTCTCTCATCCCAACATGTTCCAAATATCTTTCTTACTTATTGTATTTCCAATTCCATGACTAATATTCCAGTAAGTAGATAAGAATGCAAAATGGATGCATTAATTTGAAGAGCTTTAGGTAAATAAAACACATTCAGCATATAGAACATGGGGCTAGAGTGACAAGTTTAGTCAATAAATTCTACAATAGTGTGTGTGTGTGTGTGTGTGTGTGTGTATGTGTGTATGTGTGTAAGAGAGAGAGAGAGAGAGAGAGAAATTGAGACACATTACATATTACCCTTGTTCCTTTCTCTTCTCTTTTTAAAGATAATTTTTTAGGGCTGGGGATATAGCTCAGTTGGTAGAGTGCTTGCCTAGCATGCACAAGGCCCTGGGTTCAATCCCTAGCCCCACAAACAAGAAAAAGAAAGATAATTTTTAACATGGGGGAATCATGGGTAATCACAGGAGTATTTTTAGGTCCTTCACCATACATACCTCCATAAACATACAGTTTTATTATTGGCATTATAGCTCATTTCCTTTCCAGCCAAGTTTATAGAGACTAGTACTCTAGTCCATAAGGCAAATACTTTTTCACAATTCTTGTCTCATAATTCATGGTGGGTCACACAGTCTCGGCCCTCCTGCCCTGCATCAGCACTTCAGAACACAGGATCTCAAAGTATATTTAGCACTTAGTGAATATAGAGGCCTCTCGCCATCACCTCCGATATGAGCAGCCTTTATGTTTACCAACCTAAATGATCTGATCCCCAAGTAAGACCATGTGTTATAGCATAGATAGAAGCAGTAGTCGATTTCACCACAATGACAAAGGATTGTATAAATGACATGAATGCAAAAACTATGCAAAATGATCTCAATAATCAGTGAGAAAATTAACTGTCCCATGGCATTTACAAATTTTTTCTCAAAAATCAAAAACTTTCTTACTGTTGGTAATAAAAGTATAGGAAGATTTTTAAAAAAGCAAAGGCAATATTTATTTTTTACATTATGATTTTAGACATTAGAAACATTAAGGATATAACTGTCATTTCTTTTTTTTAAGGCAATTAAACCACAGTTTATCAAGAATAAATGGAAGTTTGAAGAGCATGTCCCTTCTTATCATTATATCACAATATGGAATGAACCTCCTTTCCATGATAATAAGTTGTCAGGCTTCTTTCTAAGTGGGGATCCACTTCTAATGTTTTGCCGTTTGTGGGTCCAATGTTGTGAAATGCCTCTGAGAGTTGTTTTGTTATATTGGTTTTTGTCAGTGTCACTTTTTCTGGGATCTCTACATCCTTCTCATCACAAATATGTTCCTCATTGGTGTTGAGAAGCCAACATTAGTTACTTTCTTCTGACCATTCCTACCACGGTGTCAGTACCAACATTGCCATAGTTAACATTTCTTTCCTAACTCAATTTTTGCTCTTATTTGAGTTTCATTTTCAGCATTACTTTTCATTTCTTTGTAGTGCTTTCATCTTTATTGACCAATGCCATTTTTTGATTACCCATTTTTGAAAAATATCATGTGGATTTATCACTGGGAGACAAGGCGGCAATACAACTACACATTTTGCAGAAAAAACAACTTGCAGTGAATAATAACTGACAGACTTGGAAATAACTGATGTGATTAGTCGCTGGTCATGATTTGTGTCTATTATTTACATAATGATCAATGGACTGAAGAGCTAGCAAAGTTTGTACTTTATATTATTACCAACATTTAATACATGGTGGTAAGTGAAATTTGGACCGTATTATTGAAAGACTGGTGCTATTTCACAAAACTATGACAAATGAAATTCATCCACATTAAAACATGCAAAACAAGAAGTGTCTCTATATTTTTAAATAACAGTATGAACGTATTTATCCATTAAAGTTATCTTTAAACATTACAAAACTTTTTCAAAAATATTTTAATGCAGATGGTTCTAAAATTTTGTTTTGATTTTAATAGTTCTTATTCATTCCTCTGAAAATTTTGAAGCAGGTGTGGTTGGACAGCAACCTGGAACTTCAAAGCATAAGACAGGAGCCACCTTTCCTGACCAACTGCTTCTTGGCTACTGTCAACATCAAATAAATATGTTCTATGTAAGCCAGGTCGAGGGTATTTCTTTTCTTCTGTAAATAAATAGGTATTAGTTGCCTTAAATCTGCAAAATACTATTTAATCTATTAAATTTACCATGAGAAAATTAAGTTAATGACCATCAATGCACATAACACATCAATGATATTTTATTTGTCATTAAAATGACAAAATTCTACTACATAGCATTGAACTTTACGTTCTTGAAACAGCAAAAGGCAACATACTAATGATTCTTTGCTTTCTAGTTATCTTCCTTGCTCTCTCTAATTAATCAAAGAAAATAAAGAATATTGGAAAAAACTCAGCGATAGGCTGACAGAGAGATAAGAGGGTCCTCATTGTAGATGTGAGACTTTCCACAGCACCAAATTCTGCTGTTTGCTTATCGTCATGTCCTTCTCATCTGCCTTTTGATATCCCTGAAGCCTTTGGATCATAGAGCAATTATGTATGATCTGAGTGTCAAAAATAAGAACTGAGGTGTGAGATCATCCATGTCAGATAGTAACATGGGGCTACCTGGAAAGGGTATGGGTTTGGAGGAAATCACAAAGTTGTAAGTAGCTCTAATACCTTCCACATTTTACAAGGGAATCAGTATAAAAGACCATGAGGGATAGAAGAGCATTACTACCATAAGCACAATTCATAAAAAGAAGACTGAGGCTAGAGATGCTAAAAGAACAGAGCTTGTAAATGTCAACTATGGTTGTCTAATGGGAGAAGGAAGATGGCAGTTTTAAAACAGGTTATTAATAGTGAAATTTTACCAGTAGTGAATTCAAAATTGGAGATGACATTTGTACTGGTAATGTCCAGAAACATGATTCAGAGAAAATCCTCAAATAATGCAATTCAAATACCACCTGAGATCCTAAGTTCCAGCCCCTCCTCGAAGTTCAGAGTAACATCTTAATTCTCCAGTTCTTCTGGAGGTTAGATATGACATAGCCTTAAAAAAAATGATCTGGAAAATGGAAAAACACAAACTAGAGTTTTCCTGTGAATGATGGATATATAGTTCATTTTCTAAAGTTATGGTTAGTCTTAGATTGAAAGTGGAGGGAAACCTAGCAAAGAAATAGGGTACGTCTGGGGTGGACAGCATGGGCAAGTAGTAATAGCTGTCTAGTTGGCTGTAATGAAAATTGTGAGGCTGAACTCCATTTTAGTGGAAAATTGAACTGCAATAGATTCAGAAAGAAATTGTACTCTGATTGATTTGGAATATCCATCATAGGCATGACAGGCGTGAGAGTAGCATATGTACAATGCATTTCCCAATCCTGGGCCAACCCTGTCTTTGGCTTCAGAGGGAAGGCATAACTCTCTCAAGGTCAGAAAGCTAGAGGAGTAGAATCCAGGGAGGCTTTTATAATTAATCTTGCTTTCTGCTATTCTTCCTTCTGCCTTTTTATGTTCCAGTGGGACATTACCAGTACCTTAGCCATAGTGGAGAAGTTCAGAATCACTTATGTCTACAGCGAGTTAGAAGCTATTCCTAGGGTATGCCCCCACTATAGAAAAACCATCATTTGTGTATGATAAAATCCTATTTGCTTTTCTTTGTAGATTTAGAATAACAAGGTTCCAATGCCCTAGGTATATTTAATTATTCATGTAAGGGTTATTAGTGTGTGGTTAGTGAGTCCTTATTGAAAGTTACACATGCCAGCAACCTGCAGTGCAGCTATGTGAGACAGTGTTCTTGCTAAATTATTAAGCTACAAAATGAATAATGAAGGGCATTTTAGTGGAAAGTTACCTGAAAAAAATAGCTGCTCTAGTTAGGAAAAGAAAAGTGAGAAAGCAGGGGTAATGAGTCATTCTATTCCTTGTGGAAAGGTAAAGCAATCTTTCTCATAATTTAGTGTATGATGGATATAGCCATAGCAGGTGACACAAAAGCAGTGATGTTTGGACCCAGTGCTCCCTGAATTTTTAAGGATGGCATTGTGGAGGGCACTGATATTCTTCCTCAATGGTCCTCAGTGGGTCATTGGTGGAACATGGTGTTCTTGACCTCCCTTCTATACGATGAACCTGACCTCCACGTGTATCTGATGGTAGCTTGTTCTACCATGTGCCCCTGCCTCACAGTATCACATTCTTATTATTCTTATCTCCTATTGCTGCTATAGATTATCACAAACTGGGTACATTAAATTTAAGACCTTAGTGTTATAGAGGTTGGAAACGGAAAATAATTTGGAAGGGCATTTCCTTCTGGAGGTACTAGAGAAAGTCTACTTATGTACAGACCCTTTCATGCCTCTAGAAGCTGCCCATATTCCTCAGCTTGTGGCCCCACATCATTGTGGCACATGCTTCTGGCATTCTGTATCCATCTTTCCTGTTTTCCCACAATCATATCACTTTTTCTAGCTCTGATCCTCGGCCTCCTTCTGATAATAGCCTTCCTGGTGACACTGAACCCACCCAGAAAGTCCTGGATACTACCATCATCACATGGTCCTTGATTCAGTCATATCTTCAAAGTTCCTTTTGCCATATAAGGTAACAGGTTGCCAGGATGTGGAGAAGAGGGCATGGATATCTTTGGAGGTCATTTTTCCAACCTGTTATACCCCAGAACCTGTTAGATCCTGTCATTCAGTATATCCTCATCTACATCATGGATTTACTTCAGGAGTTTCCTATCCTGAATTTCTTCACCCCATTCTGATTTACAACACTTGGATTTCCATTACAAATACATTATTTGTACCATATTTTCACAAGAAGATTTCTGCACTGCAATCCAGGGAACTAAAGATGAAAACAGAATTCTTTGTTCAATTCTTTGAACAATTTGATGAAGAGCTGCTCTGGGCCTATGGGCACGGTGGCGGTGGAGGGACCAGACTAATTTTTTGAATGACATATCAAATTGAGGGAAAGATTGAAGAAAGGACTTGGGTAGTTAGAAAAATCATATTCAATACAAAAATTAGTTTCATAATATGACTTGTTTCAGTTAAGCCTCATGAAATATATCCTGAAATTTTTAATATCACCAAAGAAAAGCTTATGCTTTTTATGTATATTTAAAGGGCACACAAATTAAAGACACTGACACATTATTGTTCTATCTAAAATTTTGTTTTTACATACACTCAAATGCAATTTTTCTCTCCATTTTAAGACAGTTTCTTAATTACTATTTTTTTTAGTCTCAATATTTTGTGGTTTTCATTTTTAGTGATATAGGAAGAGAGGAAACAGTGAAAAGGAGATAGTGAACATAAATTATAGAAGAGGTATGGAAACAAAGGGGAACTTTGGGGATAAGGAGAGATTTGAGAACTGTGTAACAGTCATTGGAAGGGTGAAGGGGATTTAGGAATCTCAAAATGGAAGTTAGTATACACAGAGGAGAGATTGCTTTTTGATTTTAAGTGTAGAAAAATTTCTCTGTTTTAAAACAAATAGTTTCCTGGGTGCTGAGAGTCTGTTGACCTCTGCTGCCCAGCTTCCTAGACTTGGTGTAATTCAAAATCCTTAGATGCCAATTAGATAGTGGAGCCTTGGAAAATCTTGTTTATCAAAAAACTTCAAAGATGAAAACTCAATAATCTAATTTTGTGATATACTTTTGGATTAATGGTAATGAAAATGTTGGGAGAGTCATTGATTTCCTGGTGTTTTATTTTGTTGTTTTCCTGCTGAGGTAGAAAAACAACAAATCATATTCCTGGGATTGGTTCACTTTCCTAGAGTTCAGATGTTGATGATTATTTATACAGGTAAAGCTTGGGTAATAATTATAATTTTTATTTTGAAAAATCTTTGTGTATTTACTGCACTTCTGACATTCTTAAACATTATATTAATGAGAAAATCATGAAAAATGGTTTCTCTCTCAGAATTTTCATCAAATATGTTAGAGATGACATGGCCAGGGTTTGCTCTGTCTCAGCAATCGGGTTCCTCTGTCATTCTCCAGGACAGGCAGTCCTATGGAGTCCAATCATTTTCTCCATGGGAGCCAACACTTCCCCACTCACCCAGAGCTCTTTTCAACTCTTTTCTGAAGGTTACACTTCTTGACAAGAGATTACAGAGCTGTGACTTTAGAGAGGAGTCATCTGAAATAATTAGCCTTTCCCTTAGATGAACCCTCCTGCAAGTTTTCCACATTTGTTACAGAAGGTACAGGCACTTTAGATGACTCTCCCACTGGCATTTGCCTCTGCTCTTGCTATAATTTTATTCTTTCTACCAATGTTGCTGAAGTCTGATCTCATATCAGTCAGTACTTTTGACTCCATAGTCTGTGTTTAAATATTTGCTTTTTAAATTGTTTCTTACAATTAAGAAAATGTTTGGTTATTAAACAGAACATATGTTGAAGGTTATTTCAAGGATGGGTTTGGCTTACAAAAGTACAATTGAGAAAGTGTAAGAATCTAATGAAGAAAACTTAATTTATTTCACTGATCCTAGACATCAATCAAGTTCTTCTACCACCTATTTTAGACAAGTAACTGATGTATATCTGCATTCCGTGTCCACTGTACACTACTTTGTCTACATTTTTCTCCTTTAAAACTATATAATTCTTTACATAATTCTTCATCCAAACTTAGGTATTTATCTCTTTGTTCTCAATTCCCAATCTAGTGAATACCATGAAAATGACCAATTATAATGATCTCAGTGCATATGGTATTTATAATGATTGAGCTATCTCAGTGGCAAAAGTAGTATGATGAAACAGGGTCAAAATCATTATTCTATAAAATAATGAGCCTTAGATAATGACATCTGCCTACCTAAGCTGATTTGGATATTCATAGTATATTCCTTAATTTGTTAATTCTGCAACCATATAACAAGGGCCGAATATTTGCCACACATACTAGGCTTTGGGAGGTGTCTATGTGGGAGATTGGGATGAATTTGGGGATCTCTTTTCAACTTCATGAATGATTAATTTGAAAGATGGAATCTCATTAGTATCAAGTGCAGTAAGCTAAGCTAAGCAGTTTGGAAGAAAAAAGATTTCTTCCTAATTAATAAAACGAGGGACCTGTACAATGTAGTGATTCAGAATTTGAGATCAAAAGGTTTATGGCTGAGGTTCAAATATCATCTTTACACCCTGTTGAATGGCCTTGGACAAGTTATTTATTGTTTCTGTGCCTCCATTTTATCATTGATAATGTATTTTAAAATTGTATTGCTATTAAAAATAACATTTCTAAAACATGGAGCACAGTTCCTGGCACACAGCATAAATGTTATCTATGTAAAAAATGTTATTATAAAAGGAAACAAATCAATGTTTGGTTTATTTGTTGAAATACTTGTTTAACAGTTTCCTGAAGCAGATGATGGAGGAATTGAGAACTCTATTTTTTATTTTTAATTGGTTCTTTTTACTTAGCTGTATCAGTAGGATTCATTTTGACATAATTGTGAATGTATGGAATATAATTTGTTCTAATTCAGTCCCTAGTACTTTCTCTTTCCCTCCTCTCCTCTGTCCCTGTTCCCTTCCCTGTACTGTACTGATCTTTCTGCTATTTACTTTTTATTCTTTAATTAGTGTCTTGAGGATGTAGATGACAGTGAGAATCACAGTGATATATTCATACATAGGAGAATTAGGTCAGATTCCTTCCACTGTCTTTCCTTATTCCATCCCTTTCCTCTTCCCTTCATTCCCCTTTGTCTACTCCACTGAAGTTTCTTCTATTACTTTTTCTTAAGTGTCCCAAGCTCATATTGGATTAGCTTCCTCATAGCATTCAACCTTTGACTTTTGGGGACTGGTTTATTTCACTTAGCATGATAGTCTCCAGTTCCATCCATTTTCTGGCAAATGTCATAAAGTCATTCTTCTTTATGGCTGAGTAATACTTCATTGTGTATATATACACCATTTTCTTTATCCATTCACCTAGGTTGGCTCCACAGCTTGCTTATTGTGAATTGTGCTTCTATAAATGTTGATGTGCCTGCATCACTGTAATATGCTGATTTTAAATCTCTTGGATATATACTGAGGATTGGAATAGTTGGGTCATATGGTGGTTCCATTCCTAGTTTCTTGAAGAATCCCCATACTACTTTCCAAAGTGGTTCCACTAATTTGCAGTCCCACCAATGATGTATGAGTGTACTTTTTTCCCCCACATCCTTGCCAAAATTTTTTATTATTTGTGTTCTTGATATTTGCATTCTAATTGGAGTGATATGAAATCCCAATATAGTTTTAGTTAGCATTTCCCTAATTGGTAGGGATGTTGAACATTTTTTTAATGTATTTGTTGACAACTTGTATTTCATTTTTTGAGAAGGGTCTGTTTGATTCCTTTGTCCATTTTTTGATTGGGTTATTTGATTTTTTGGTGTTCGGTTTGTTGAGTTCTTTGTACATTCTGACTATCGATGCCCTAACTGATGAGCAGGTGGCAAATATTTTTCTCTAATTCTGTTGGTCCTTTCTTCATTCTCTTAATTGTTTCCTTTTCTTTGAACAAGTTTTTAATTTGATAACATCCCACTTTTTGATTTTTTAATTTTTCTTCCGCTTTAGGAGTCTTGCTAAGGAAATCAGTTTCTGAGCTGACATATTGAAGCACTGGGCCTACATTTTCTTCAAGCTATTGCAGTGTTTCTGGGCTAATTCTGAAGTCCTTGACTCACTTTGAGTTGACATTTGTGCAGGGAGAGAGATAGGTATTAAACTTCCTTCTATTACATTTGGATTTCCTGTTTTCCCAGCACCATTTGTTAAATAGACTATTTTTTTTCCACGTATGTTTATGGCACATTTGTCTGGTATCAGATAACTATTTGTGTGGATTTGTCTCTGTGTCTTCTATTCTATTCCTTTGGTCATCATGCCTTTTTTGGTGGTAGTACCATGCCAGCTCTCTGGTATAATTTGAGGTACATTATTATGATGTCTCCTGCTTTGTTGTCTCACTATGGATTGCTTTGGCTATTCTGGGTCTCTTATGTTTCTGATGAATTTCATACCTGCTTTTTCTAGCTCTGTGAAGAACATCATTAGCATTTTGATGGAAATTGCATTGAATCTGTATAGTGCTTTTGGTAACATAATCATTTTGACAATATGAATTCTTCCTGTAAAAGGTGATGGGGAGGTTTTTACATCTTCCAAGTCCCCTTCAATTTCTTTCTCAGTGTTCTACAGTTTTTATTGTAAAAGTCCTTCCCCTCTTTTCTTTGATTGGTTCTGAATTATTTTATTTTTTGAGGCTATTGTGAATGGGATAGGTTTCCTAATTTCTTTTTCAGCATATTCGTCATGGGAGTATGGTTATAAAATGAAACTTTTCATACATATTGCAAGTGTTTGACTTGTAGTATGTGGGGGTATGGGTGTGTTTGTGTGTGTAACAACACTTTAGACACTGTTGTGTGGTTATTTCTCGTAATGCATGATTGATTAAGCAGTGCCATTGACTCACTATTTATGATTCCCCTAGCTTTTACATGCGTCATTCTCACACATTTAAAGACTATACACAACTGGCAATTCAAGTACTAAATATCTTTGATGGAAAAATTAGTTATTTCATATTGGATTGTGAATTTCTTTCTCCCATTAACTTTGAAATAAATACATCTCTTCCATTTTAAAATTACAATGTATTTTAGTGATACGTTAGTCTTTCTGTCTGTCCACACTCATGTAATAGGAATATTCAGATAAGAGATGCTTTCTATAGTAGAGTGTTTTGGCTCCTCATAGGTTAATTGTGCCTCTGTATTACAGACAGTTAGTAACTTCACACTTGTTTTTTCAGGTAATGTATTGTTGAGCAAATAAGCCAATAAGATGGCAAAATTGTTTATGGCCATTTTTTCTGAGCAAGAATGAATAGGGTTAGAAGTCATTTTCCTCTGGCTTAAAATTAGTCTGCATCTTCTGACCTCAGTAGAAAAAAATTTGCATTGCTTCTACCGTTTGATTTTTCTTTGCTTCATTTTATTGAACCCAGTATCAAGAGAGTCCATCAAAATGGCAAAAGAGGCCAACATATAAATCACCATTTTCTACTGAACTATTATTTTCTTTGCCAGTTTGTATTACCTCGTTTGAGTTATCTATTTTTTGGCTTGATATTTTATCATGCAACTAAGAAAATCAGAATAAAATTTGTGGGTAGCCACATTGTCAATACCAGATTGATTAGCCTAAAATTTCATAGAAAAGAAATGTTGAGATTTGCTGAAATCCACTGTGAATACATTGCCAATACTTCCCTTCTTTATATGACCTCTATTTAACATGGTCTGTATTATTCACTTTATAGTAAATAGACAGGAATCTCTTTTCTAATTTAATTTCCATAAGAGAAATTTGTCCATTTTCATTTCACCTTCTTCCCTTTCTTTACCTTGTATTGATAGGGCAGTATATTTCCATTACCTTTGTAGTTTTTTTTCCCTCCCACCTAAAAATAGATGTCAAAGATGGAAGTCCAAGATTATTTTTGTAGAAGGAAATGGTCTTGTCCTTGTGACTTTGGTTAAGACATGTAGTAGAACTGATGGTCACTCAGACCCCTTGCCCCTATGATCTCACAGATGATCTTGCAGCTATTAAATAATCCTAATAACAACTCTTTAAGAAATTTAGCACCACACATTTTCTTTTATCTCAACATTATATTAAATGTTTTTGCAATTGTAGATGTTGGAACCATTCATAAACAAGTAGTCTATTGAAATTTAGGTGGTATATAGTTTATCTGAGCAAAAATAGAATAGTTTTTATTTCCTTCTCTAAGAGGAATTATTACTTCAATCCTGACAAATGTTAGGTTCATGCTTTAGTCAAATGTTAAGTTCATGCTTTAGATGCAAATTAGTTGCAAGATTCTTCTCAGGTTTAGTTTTGCTATCTAGAAAATTCAGTACTAGATCAGTGCTATCTGAAAATTTGATTTGCATTCTCTATAAATCTACTAATGTTGGGATATATGGGGTTGGTTCATATTTTCCAAAAAAAGAGAAAAGCAGTGGATATGTATTAACATGTGATAATCATGTAAATCATCATTTTATATAGTAGTGAATTTAGAAGTTCTAGTTTGTTTTTTTTTAAAACAAATTGCAATCAGCTAGTTTTGGTAAATTAAATCCTGTGAGTTCAAATTTCTGACCTTTGAATTATACAATGAAGCATAGAAGACCCAGAGAGAACCAGCAATTATCATTCCTGAAGTCAAAAAAGAGGAATTGTTGATAGACTATATATTTTAACAAAATTTCATGTGTTTCTATATGACTGTTGAAATTTATTTTATCCATACAATTTTAATGTCTATACTTTTTAAATATAAAATACCTAAAAGTAGAATAAACGAATGGAAATTAGGACAATACTCAGAGAAAGCCACCTAAATGTTTAATATATTTCAAAGCATGTTTTGCTTAACACACTGATAGCATAAATATAATTCTGATTCCTGAATGTCTTACTTATTATAACAAAGCACTTTTGATAGCATAAATTTAGAGAAAAGTTTATTCTATTGGCTGCAGTAATACCCTAGTCATTGCCTAACTATCCTGTTGTTTGCTTCTGTGATTATATACTATGTTTACCATCATAAAATTAATTTAAACATCATTTGCATAAACCTATTTCTTTTAATATACTCCAGGTGTTTTCCTTAGGAAAGTCTATAGAAGTGCAATTACCCTCTCCATGGATAGGCCCAAACTATTTGGCACACAATTATTCTGAGTTCAAATGACATTTATTTGCAGGGAATATATCAGAAAATGTTCCATCACACTTATTTATTTATTGTCATCAGAGACATCAAGTTCATGTTGTTTTAACAATATGATATTTTGCATGATAAACTAGGTATTGTTAGGCACATTTCTCAATCTAAAAGAATCCTTGAGGATTGCAATTCAAAATACTAGAATATTTATAACAACCCAGTTACCAGTCAGAGAAGAAGATGGGGATAGACATCCTTTAGTGAACAATATATTTAAAGACCAAACATTTGGACATTTAACCTATTTCATGCTAGGTCTGCATATCTTTCTTTTCTCTACCTCAGATCCCCCAAAATGTAAAGTTTCTTTAGTACGGATTCATGCCTCACATCCTTAGTGGTTTATATAATTCTCAATTTATAACCCATACCTGGTGAACATGAGTAAGTTGAATCAAATAAAGACAAAGTGGTATCCATTTACATGTTTGGACATTGTTGTTTATTTACAAGGGTTTAAAATTGAATTTTTAAATAAACAAAATAAGACTAGCAATTAATATAATGTGCACAGATATCCTTTACAGGTTCCAGAGGGATTTTGTAAAACTAAAAATGATCTTAACTCCACAAAGGACTGTTGCCCCTCACCCAAAAGAAATTCTACATAGTGTCATGGCTATTTTTATGAGCAATGCAGTGTAGAAGAAGAAAAGTTTCTCAGGGTACCTCTTAGAAAAGTGACAGTTGGCTTTCTCCTCTCCTAATGACTCCATTGGAAGCTCATTTTCTAGCCTCTGTGTTGGAAAAGCAGGCTTTGTGTTATCTCCTGGAGAAAACAGTCCCCACTCAGGTCCTTAACTTCCCTCCCTCGGGAACTCATCTATGCCTCCAGGTACCTGAGCAAATGCCTCCAGAGGATGCATAACTCAGCCCATTCTTTCCAAGAAATCCTAATATCTAGATATTCAGAGATATTAAAATATTATTATGAGGATTAATTCACCATTTAATAAGGTTAATTGGGAAAAAGGAAAAAATAGAAATGGAGAGGGAATAATAAAAAGTACTTTTTTCAAGAAAGACAAAATAGAAGTTGTTTTTTTCTGTGAAATTGTTGGTGATTCTAACTTTTCTCAGCTATTTACTATCTAACATTTACTGAACGTAGTAATAGGTGCTAAGGATTCAAAATGAAATAAACCAGCACTTCTGCCCTCCCTCAGCTAATGGCTTAAAGGTGACAGACAAGTGAATAATGGGGCATATTAAAGCGTGTCAACCATCATGTAAGAAAGCATGCAGGCTTCACTAAGTGCGCATGGCAAGAGCCTAGGACACTTGACTGTGACTCATGAAGATTGTCTATTGAAGTCTGTGTTCAGTTAATTTTTAGTAGAAATTGAAAGATGAGAAAGATGGAGGAGAGAAGCACATTTCAGGCAAAAAGTGAATGGCACGAGTAGTTTGCAGATGTAAAACATGAGAGGAAACTGGCGTGGGCAGATTTCAGGCCTTGAAGGGACTGTGCACCATGATTCTGTTCTGAAGGAAAGAACGTAATGAGAATGACTTGATCAGATTTGCAGCACAGTGGAGGATGAGCCCTTCGCCAGCATATTGGGCAGAGGTGCGAGGCTAAGATCACACCCAGGCAATGAAGGAGGGTACTTGCTTATTTCATATAGAAAATTACAGGTGTGATAACACAAAGTACAGCAAAGGAAATGTAGAAACAGACATGAAAGATGACAGTGCTATAGAATCAGCCAGGATTTGATGTCCTGTTGGATCAGGAAAAGGAGAAAACCATAACATTAAGGACACAAAGATATTTAAAAGGGAAAAAGATCAATTAGGGTGGGGATATAGGTCAGTGGTAGAGTGTCTAGCATTCACAAGGCCCCCACTTTGCTCCAATACCATAATACATATATATATAAACATACACACATATACACACACACATATACATATAGTACTGCTAATACTACTACTAATAAACATACAATTAGAAAATAATTGTTTTACATAAAGTTCTTAATTATGTAAAAGGTTTTACATAACCTTCTTCAATACTTAGGTATGGTAATCAGAAGAAAGTATTGCATGTTATAGCAAAGTGTTCATGATTACACCCACAGTCACACACACACACACACTGAGACAAAATCCAGACTTTCCATGTAGGAAAAGCCAATTAGAGCAGTCCAGATGAAACGTGAGGTCAAAGAACATTTCTAGAGGCTGCATTTCTACAGACCTTGGTTTTTACTTAGAGGCTGTGTTTTATTAGGGTTGGCTGTGTGTAGTGGTAGCTGGTGAAGATTTGTGAAGGTGATCTGTGCTATCTGCTTGCATGATCTTGGCCACTTTAGACAGGGGGAATCATATGCAGTTTACATTTCAGGTTGCCTGATGGTAAACTTATACTGACTTTAATGAGGAAGGAAACAAAGACATCAAGAAATGAAACATGCCAACTAGGGCTAACTGGTTCTGGGTATGTCTGCATGTTTCAGGAATGGTTATAATTTGAACAAGGTCTTCCCTAGAAGGTGAAAATGATACTTTTTTGAAATGTCTGGCAGTTATACTAATTGTAGTTTCTGTAATCAAAGCTCTAGAGGAATTATAATTAAAAATTAGAAAACATTGGGCAAATAATTTTGTCACAAAAATAGTGTGGGTTGGATCTCAAGGAACTTTTAGAGCACTTTCCATATGCTGAAAGAAAAATGTTGCTCACACTTAAAAAGACGTTAGGGCTGAAGTCAAGGGTAGGGTATATATTTAAAAAGTTTACTCTAGTTCTACTTCAGGTTTCTTTTGATAAAAATATTATTTATTGTACTCAATCCTTTTATCCTAACATGATTGATAATGTTGGTATAGTTTCTATAACAGTTTCAATGTCTGATAGAAACATGAGGAGCTCTTCACAAAGTAAAGAGTCATTCTTCTTTATCTTTAGGAAAAAAAAGTATTTATATCTGCAAATGGCCTCTCAAAGAAAACCTTCCCCAACATTATCTTTTGTATAGGTAAAGATAAATGATACTGCTTCATCTGAGGGTTAGAAAGAAGAATGAGAAAATTCTCATTGTAAAAATTGGCTAAGGCCCTTTAACTCAGCTCAATAGCACTCAAATAGCTATAGTGATAAACTTCAAAATTGGCAATAGTGGAATAGTTATCCATGTAGCATCCAGCCAATATGAAAGAAAATTGCAGCCATATTTTTAAAATTATTAATCTTTACAATAAGATATATTTTATGCATAAAAATGTTCCCCTTTATTTTAGTGTGAACATTAGTTTGAGCACCTAATCAAAGAAATTGAAATTAAGCCACATTTGTCAAATCTACTTTGCTTTATCCATTCTACACTTGCCTTTAGGTAACATATTAGAAAAATAATTGTAATCTTTTGCATTGATCATAATAATGACATTTTGTTATATTAATAAAGGTATGAGGTAAAATATATATCTTTTTATAGAAGTGTGTTATAAATTCCTAGTGTCCTTTAAACTTCTCAAAAAATTTTAGTCTTTGCCTGAATTTCTTTATTCAAACTTCCTATTTCTTCCCTTTGGTTCTAGACAACTTTCTTATGGAAGTAATTTCGATTTCCTTTATCAGTTCATTTTCCTCCCAGTATTTTCCATCAAATTACATGCCTAAATTGACTAAATTCCCTGCTGAGTTATCTCCCACAAATAATTCCAAAATTTAGCATTTCCCTCTACAAAACCCTTTCTATATTTATCACCTTGAACTCAAGTACTTCTTTCTTACCCAATCTAGACATAGATAGCACTCTTTCAGCTAAAACTTAGAAAACTCTCTCAATATCCTGCCTAAAACCTACCCATGTGAACTATTTATCCTCAGTTTTATATCAGCAAATTTGTCTCATTCACATTTGTCTCCTGTAGTTAAACATAAAAGTTTGAAATAAGTCAAGTAGAAGATAAAATTTTTTCTCAATAATGGGACATGATCTTTGCCTCTGTATTATAGGAGCAATATTATTAGCATGTTTTAATGAGTATTAAATAATGCAAAACTCCTAGCTAAATGTAGAGCATGTAGAAAGAATTGAATGTGTTATATATTTTCATTTCCACTAATTTCATTCTTCTGCTGTTTTTGTATCTCTGTATGAGATGTGCAATGAAATGGGATGCACTGAAAAAAGTATGCAGTTACAAGTTAAACAGACCTGTGCTAATAACCTGACTCTTATTTTAGCTATGTGACTTTGGGGAGGAGTCCCATCTACTCCAAGACTCATAATCATGATTCAATGGAATGATTTATATATAACTAACAAAAAATTCATCCTTATCAAATATCTATTAAATTAATATGAGAGATATTCAATTGTGTGTTTACATTGCAGTGTTGATCTTACTACTTTCAAAGAGATATTCATTAAATTGTTCAGCAAAAGTTTACTTCCTACATATGGACAATATACTATAGTAGGAACTAGGAATAATTTCCAAGAAACCTGGGTAAGGACCATCATTTATCTATGCATTGTATAATATAGCACTGCATGCTATTAAACTTGTTAATGGTTCTCTGGGAATAGTAGCACATGTCTCTGCTCAGACCTAAAATATAATACATAGACATTAGGGCATGCCCAAAAAACTGATAAGATAGTCCTTCCTAAAATCAATTTCCATAAATCCCATTTTCTCCAATAATCCTATCAAGACACCTTGACAGTGGTGGATGTGGCCATAAGAGCAGCAGTGTCTGGGATGAGATACTAGAAGATGCTCAGGATCAGCAATGAGAATACCTGCAGGGTGAACTCTAAAATAAGCCCCTGGGAAACAGTGACTCTGGACACAGTTGACATGACTGGAAAGTATTCAGGGCTCCATGTTGAGAACTAGGGAACAATCATAGGGCAAGGGTACACAGCATCAGCTGGGAAGTGGCATATCTGAATTACCTAAGAGATGATGATTGAGGCTGACTTTCATGCACTCTAGAGAGATTTTCCCCAATAGCAAAGGTAAATGTTGATAACAAGGAAATTTTATTTCTGATTTACATATTCGTCACCGCATCACAATGGTCCACACAAAAATAGTTGACATTTATGTTTATCATTTCAAATATGCATTTCTATAGTCAAATTCTCATTATTTATTGACTTCTTAAGGGGTGATTTAAAATTAGTTTTATAAAGTCAATAAAATATGCATTATAACTAAATAATACTGTATGCATTAATAGATTACCTATGCGTTTTTAGATATGTGATTTCACTAGTAAACCATGTAGTGATAAAATGCCCCATAAATAAAAATTGAGGCAGTGGTTTTGTATGAGGTGCTATCTTGAAGCTAGATTATAAAAGTTAATGGTTGATAAAACGTTTTTCAGTTCATAAAATGTGTTTATTTAACTTGCTCTTGGAATCTCTGGCAATTAGAAGCCTATATTTTCATATTGGAATAAAATCCAATTAAACTGCAAAGTTAGATGTTTTCCTCCAGAATCCCTTAGAGAAGCAAGAAAGAGCTCTTGAATTGAAGACCAGATTTTATTTTAAAGAACATATTTGCTGTAGAATTATGTTGAGAAAATAATGATAGAGGAGGATTAATTGAAGAAACAAATTGAAACACAGTAGTGTTATTTCCAAAGACAAATGAGATGATTGGCACATGCCTATGAACTTTTCGAAGGAAAATAGATGGAAATCTTTTGCCACTTGACATTAAAATTCCAATAGCAAATGTCTCTGGTTGTATTCCAAGCTGAGTAATTATATTTGGTCCATAGCATCAGCATTTGATAATTTTATGCTTCTCAGTATGTCCTGCTTTTGCAATTGCCCCCAGGAATACATTTTAAAAACTAATGCTAAAATGGTGAAATTCAGTTAAAAAAGGCAACCAAACAAAATTGAAACAAGACTATATATATCTGGGAAAGACAGAGACAGACAACATACCGGACTGCATAAACTCATAAGCCTTGAACTTGAATGACCTTCATAGTTTATACGGAAGAGCTATACATACTTAAGAAGAAGAAAAACCAAACTTGTAGTTTGGGCTGCAGTCTCAGTAACTGCTACATACTATGTGACCAAATGTAGTGAAAAGGGGAGGGAAAAAAAATCTACAATGGAAAGTAATGGGCAGGCTTGTGACCAAAAAGTATCTTGTCTCTTTTCATAAAACACTCCAGTCTAACTTTGTGGGTAAAAATAAACCTAGGTCCAGGGATTCCTGCTACCTCTTCAGCACCATAAATTCCATCCTGCTTACTAGGTATGAGGCTTAATAACTCCAGAAGTTCCATTGCATATCTTGCTAATTCAGCATCAGAAGAAACCATAGCTGGATTAGTTTTAATCACTCAATCAATTCTATTATACCAGCAAGGTTTAACGTACATTGCTGAAATGAACAGAATTAGGGGCTGATGTTAACAAACATGATTAAGAGAATTAAAATTGTGAAAGAGTATAGCAGAGAAAATGGAGAAGTAAACCAAGACCCTGAAGCCTTGGCCACATATTTTACTGAGAGAAAATGACCAACAGTTTCTATTATATTCTATTGGTACTGCTATCACTTTCTCACAACATGGGGTTAGGCGGTAGTAAGGAGCATCAAATTGGAAATTTCAATCTGCAAACTGAATACAAAGTTGCTAAGGAGAACATTCTGCCAGACCAGAGATTCTCCACACAGAATTGGCAGGCCCAGAACATCTTTGAGCAAGGATAAAATGGACCACTGCATCTGGTATTATTCTACATGCATCACGCATTGTGTAATAACTAGGATGAAAGAACAATGTAATTTGTGAAGTGACTCTTTGCCCTCATTCCTATGGGTCTATGTAATAAACTTCCACTATAGAGTGCAGCAAACAATATTGTGTCAGAAGATCCAGAAAATATTATAAAACAAGCATATTAGTATAATCAGATTCAAAACTGTTGTAGTATAAAAGGCCATTGCAAAAGAAGGCTGGATTTAAATTCTTTAGAGCATAGAGTAAGATTCAATGACAGTGGTTATTTGATTTTTTTAAAAAGTTTGCATCTTATAAAACACTATATAAGGACATTATCACATATGATCTTCAAAACAGCCCCATTAAACATTCTATTTAATTTATAGATAGAGATAAGTAACCATACAGAAATTAAGATGTTTTGTCTATTTATTAGGATACACAGAGTTAGGGTTGACGCACAGGGATTCTGAATCTAATACAGCTGTGCATCTGTCTGTGCACATACCTGGGCATACCATACACTCATGAGGTGCTTTTCAGTTGAGACCCTGCTTCTCATATATGATTCACCAAGACAACGTTCATTGTCCTGTAACTGATAGGAATAGAAATCCTGCTAAAGTCTTTTACAGTATAAAGAGATTTTCCATTTTAATTTTTTAAACCAAATCTGCAAGGCTATTATGGAAAGAGTGAAATTTCATTTGACTTTCAGCGTTCCAACTTAAAATAAGAGCTGGACTGCTTTGTTGTGCCAAGTGAACAGAAGTAAGCAGAGAAGTGTTTGATGTAATAAAATCACATTTATAGACGTGATTTTAATCCCATGGCTCCCTCTTTGAAATAAGAAAAAAGATAACAAGAGCAGCGAGGAACTCTGAATGAGTGGTTATGGTACCAAGCTCTGTCCGAAGTGCTTCAATCTGCTCATTTTTTGAAAGCTCACAACGACTTTATAAAGAAAGAACGATCATCATCCCCTTTTGCGGACCATGAAACTGAGGTACAGGGACTAAAATTGCCTTTTAAAGGTTTCATCACAAATCAGGGTCAGAACTGGGGTTTTCCTCTAGGCATCCTGACTCCAGAACACAGGCTTTTGAAGAAGCTCCTCTGCCTCTAGTGACAGTAAGATGACATCATAAGGACCTGGAAGCACCAAGGATCAGTCGGGTTTCTGGCTGCATCACCGCCCTGTCTGTCTTACGCTGAACAAGACGGTGACCTGATTTCTGCCACAGTTCATTCGTCAGTATCGTGCAGATGCCGTGACTTTACTGTCAAATATAACTAAAGCAAACAAGTAAAATAACACCAAAAAAAGGAAAAAATGCAAAACAAACAAAACAAAAAAATCTTTGTCCCAGGGTCATTAGAAGTCTCAAATGAAATGAAGCACGTAAAGTCAACTTTCTTGCACATTCAGTCATGAATAAATGGTAACTGTGGAAGAAGAGTAGGTATTATACTTTTAAAATACTCTACTCCAGGACTTAAACTTAAAATAAGGAAGCTGAAGCCCCAAGGGTTAAGTGACTTGTTTAATACCTTGTTATCAATGGCAGAATTAAGAATAGAAGCCACGTCTCTCAACCTTCAATCTAAGGTAAAAAAAGCATCTGTGTCTCATGTTTTGTTTATCAAATGTAAAAAAATTCACTCACCATTGGCATATCTCTGTTTAAAGGCAAGTGTGCTGACAGCTACTGTTATTGGACTCTCCTTTGAATCTTTTCTATGTCAAGGCAATTTGCAAGTAAACTATAAAAATATTTCCTCTCTCAAATGTAGATAATAAATAAATTGTCTTGAAAATATAAATAAGAGCAAGGTAATCTCAAATTCTGTGTTTTCAAACCAACGAAATCACAGAGGAATCATTTTGTCTCCTTTCTCAGAGTTGGGATGTCTTCTTATTTATATATTTGACAATAGCAAAGACTTAAATTCAGGAACTAAGAGGTCAGAAGATCCACAAAATACTGTAAAAAACAAAATCAAACCCAAGAAAATACCAAGCAAACTCTGAAAGCAGGAGAACCTTTGACCTCTACTCACTTGTCCATCAACAAAATCCCTGAACCAATCACATAATACATTTCACCAAGACAATGACCAAGCTGTCAAACCAATCATGCTGCCTTAACCTATGGTTTTGAAAGAAAACAGTGCCTGATAACCGGATGTGGTGTTGGTAGGGAAGGATTGAAATAAACTCTGTCATATTTTATAGTTTTTCTATGGGTACTATAGGTAACCAAAGATAATTCAAGTTATTTAAAGGCAAAAGACTGAAAAAAATCTTAAAAATCTTTTCAGGGCATCTGGCATAGAAATTGGAGCTCAGAGATTTAAAAAGAAGAAAAAGCCAATGGAACCAAGTTTAATCAATTTGAAATGTGGTTCCTAAACTACTAAAAGCAAACAACTATACATGTATTGGTTCATTTCATATTATAGGCTCACCCACTCAGACTAGTAAATAAGTAGCTAGGCAAAGGAAATGCACAGAATCATGAATGAAGATAGAACATAGTGAGAGCCGGCCTTATGCTAAATCACAGGTTACTTCTCCCTACACTCAACCTGTGATGGGGTACACTAAGCTACCATGCCCGTATTTTTAACTTGAATAATAGATGTCACCTGAAAATGAGACTTGACCATGTGTTTAATATTTTTCAAGCTGACACAACTCTGAAGTTATAGCAGCAAAAACTCTTAACTTACAGCCTGAAAAGAAAGGAATCACAATTGGCTGTAAGATACAATACTGTTTTGATTTACTTAATAGCATATTATTTGGTTCATAATAGTATTAAAAATTGGCAAGTGGAGGAAAACAGCCAGAGGAGTTCTTTTGGATTTTACTTGGGCAAAAAGAATATAGATAAAATTCTAGCAGTGAACAGAGTAAGAACACCGCCTCCATTTTTCTGATTACTAAGTATACTTGAGCTGAATAAAGGGCAGAGATAGTTAACAAAGCATGAAAAACAGAGAAAGTTGAAGGAAGAAATTCAAATCAGTTATAAATGCTGGTAATAACTGTTATCAAAATGGTTCCATTTTGTTACTATTTTTCTTTTTATTCACCTGTTTTGCTCTACTTTGGTTTATCTATTTAAATACACCACATTTCCTTTCTAGAATACAACATAATATAAAATTAAAATAAGAAAACAAATACACAGGTAATCAAAATATCTCCATATTGAAAAACACATTTGTGTGTGTTGGTGCATCTCTTTGGGGGAGTACCAGGGATTGAACTCAGGGGCAATCAACCAGTAAGTCACAATCCCAGCCCTAATTTGTATTTTATTTAGAGACAGGGTCTCCCGCAGTTGCTTAGTGCCTCGACATTGCTGAGACTGACTGTGAGCTCAAGATCCTCCTGTCTCAGCCTCCCAAGCCGCTGGAATTACAGGTGTGTGTATGATAAGCTTAGTTTAAGTCATAAAACCCTCATGCAAGGTGCCTGTTAGCATCCATTTATAATCCTTTTCTCAATGCAGGTAAATAGACACATACCTACATGTATATATTTATTATAAGCATACAATTAAATGAATTTTTATAAGATGAACATCTCCATAAAAGCACCAAAGTAAAAAAAAAAAAAATGACACTATTAACACCCTGAGAAGCATTCCTGAGCTGCCTTTTAGTTTTGGTCCCACCAAGCACACCAGCTGTCCTCACTTTTGATGTGCATCAATCTGGCTTATTCTTGTATATCACATAAATGAAATCATACTATGTGTTGTTCCGTGGCCTCTTCTGTTCAAATTTATATTTACATGCTTTATATTTATGTTATAAATTGTGTAAATTATCTGAAAATGTGTATTTAGTTGTTTATTATTTAATTTAGTTTTCTTTTCTATTAAGTATTTTTTTTTTTTCTCAATGCCAGGGATCAAACATAGGACCCCAGCAAGTACTCTGCCACTGGACTACATCCCTAGCTCTTTCTTGATAAGCTTCTAAGAGGTTTTTGCACATTCTAGATACAATTTCCCTGTCAATCTATAGTGTCCAAATACTTTTCTTCCGTTGCGTCAATTGTCTTTTACCTTTCTTAAAGCTCCTTGTAGAATGTGCCCCAAAATCTCCTTTGTTGACAACTTGATACCTGATGTGGCAATGTTCAGGGATAGGGTTTTGGGGAAGTGACTGGATCATGAAGGCTATGACCTCATCCATGGATTAATTCACTGATGAATTAAAGATTTGATGACAAATATGGCACCCATTCATGCTCAAAACACTAGAAAAAAATAGGGATAGTGGGGACATTCCTTAACATTGTAAAGGCTATCTATGCTAAGCCCACAGCTAACATCACACTAAATGGAGAAAAATTGAAAGCATTCCCCCTGAGAACTGGAACAAGGCAGGGATGCCCTCTTTCACCACTACTATTCAACATTGTTCTTGAAAATCTAGCCAGAGCAATTAGACAGACCAAAGAAATTAGAGGAATATGAATAGGAAAAGAAGACATCAAACTATCCCTATTTGCTGATGACATGATTCTCTATTTAGAAG
>JAJEJO010003679.1:377553-412383 GCA_020662805.1 Glaucomys volans
TCACCCTGTACAAAACTCAACTCAAAGTGGATCAAGGACCTAGAAATCAGACCAGAGACTCTGCACCTAATAGAAGAGAAAATAGGTCCAAATCTTCATCATGTTGGACTAGGACCAGATTTCCTTAACATGACTCCCAAAGCGCAAGAAATAAAAGCACGAATCAATGATTGGGATAGAGTCAAACTAAAAAGCTTTTTCTCAGCAAAGGAAACAATCAGCAATGTGAAGAGAGAGCCTTCAGAGTGGGAGAAAATCTTTGCCACACACACTTCGGACAGAGCACTAATCTCCAGAATCTACCAAGTACTCAAAAATCTTTACACCACGAACACTAATAACCCAGTCAATAAATGGGCCAAGGAAACGAACAGACAATTTACAGAGGAAGATCTTCAAGCAATCGACAGATTTATGAAAAAATGTTCAACATCACTCGTTATAAGAGAAATGCAAATCAAAACCACCTTAAGATTTGATCTTACCCCAATTCGAATGTCTTTTATTAAGAACACAGGCAACAACAGGTGTTGGCGAGGATGTGGGGAAAAGGGTACACTCATACATTGCTGGTGGGAGTGCAAGTTGGTGCAACCACTCTGGAAAGCAGTGTGGAGATTCCTTAGAAAACTTGGAATGGATCCACCATTTGACCCAGCTATCCCACTCCTTGGCCTATACCCAAAGGACTTAAAATCAGATTGCTACAGTGATGCAGCTACATCAATGTTCATAGCTGCTCAATTCACAATAGCTAGAATATGGAATCAACCTCAATGCCCTTCAGTAGATGAATGGATAAAGAAACTGTGGTATATATACACAATGGAATATTACTCAGCCATAAAGAAGAATAAAATTATGGCATTTGTAGGTAAATGGATGATGTTGGAGACTGTTATGCTAAGTGAGATCAGCCAATCCCAAAAATCCAAAGGCCGAATGGTCTCTCTGATAAATGAATGATGATGCATAATACGAGGGGGAAGGGTGGCAAGACTGGAGGAAGGATAGATAGCATAGAGGGAAAGGAGGGGTGGGGGCAGGGTGGGGGGTAAAAATAATAACAGAATGTGTGACAGATACCATTGCCCTGTGTACATGCATGAACGCACAGATGGTGTGACTCTACTTTGTGTACAACCAGTGAAACAATAGCTGTACTCTATTTGTGTTCAATGAATCAATAAGTAAATAAATAAATAAAAAATTTGATGACAGTAATGGAAGGTGGTGGAAACTTCAGGAGGTGAGCCCAGTTAGAGGAAGTCAGCCACTGGGCATGTGCCCTGAAATGGTATGTCTTGCCTCTGCCATCACCACCTTCTCTCTTTACTTCCTGGCTTCCATGATTTAAGCAGCTTTGCTCCATCACAGCCTTCAACCATGGTGTTCTGCCTCACCTCAGGGCCAGAGCAATGGAGACAGACCACCTTGGACTGAAACCTCTGAAATCAGGAGTCCAAACAAATATTTCCTCCTAGAAGCTCTGATTCTTAGCTATTTTGTCAGTGAAAGAAATCTGACTTTCATATGCATTTTTAAAATTTTTGTTTACATTCAATTTATGTGTTTTTAATTTATGTTTTTTTCTTTTGTTGCATGTTTCTGATATCACATCTGAGAACCCTTTGTTAAATCCATGGTCACAAAAATTACCTCCATTTTCTTCTTAGAGTTTTATAGTTTGAGTGCTTACATATATTGTTGTTGATCCATCTGGAGTTCATTTTTGTTCATTTATGGTAAGAGGTAAGTAAGTATTCAACTTCATTCCTTTACCTCTAGCTGCCCAGTTCTCTCAGTGTCATTTGTTGAAGATACCATTCTTTTTGTTGAATGGTCTCGGTACCACTGTCAAAAATGAGTTGAGCACAGATGTATGTGCAGGTTTATGTCTGGACTCTCAACTATATTGGTTTATCCATTTGTTCTTAAGCAAGTATTATACTACCTTAATCATAGCTGTTTATAATAAGTTTTTAGATCAGTAAGTTGAAGTCATCCTAATTTGTTCATTTTCTTTTCTTTTTTTTATTGCTATTCTGGGTCTCCTATAATTACATATGAATTTTAGAATCATTTTATTAATTTCTAAAAAGAAGTTAGTTGAGATTGGATAGAGTTGAATGTGTGGATCAATTTAGGGAGTATAACCATCTTAAGAATGTTGTCCTCTACAATTTGGACATTGGCTATTTTCCATTTATGTATATTGTATTTTTCAGAGTATAAACTTTGTACTCATTTTGTTACATCAATTTATTTTAATGTTATAGCAAATAGAATTATTGTATTACTTTCATTTCTAGATTGCTTTTATTGCAGGTGTACAAAAAGAAAAATAATTTTCGTGCAATTTTTTGTTTCCTGCAGGCTTTCTCAACTCAATTATTAGTTTTAATGGCTATTTACTAGATTCTTGGAATTTTCTATAGAGAAAAATTGAGTTATGTGCAAATAGAGATAGTTTTATGTCTACCTTTACAATCTGGATGTCCTTTATTTTTCCTCCTTACTTGCTGTGGCTAGGATATCCATATAGCTATGTGTCAAGACTACACAGTTTTGTTTTGTTTTGAATCTTACTAGAAAAGCATTCAATCTAGCACCATTAAAAATGAGATTAACTGTAGAATTTTAGTAGGTACTCTTATGAAATTGAGCAAATTCTCCTCTTTTCCTTGTTTTTTTTTTTCTTAGTGTGTTCTATCATATAAAGTTAATGGATTTTATCATGTTGTTTCTGTCCATTGAGATGACTATGCAACATTTTTTTTCTTCTGTAAAGGTATTGCATTACATGGATTGATTTCAAGATGTTAAACCAACCTTACATTCCTGGGGCAAATGCCATGTAGTCATAATGGATGTCTCTTTTTATGCTGCCAGGTCAATTTGCAGTATTTTGTTTAGGATTTTTGCATTCCTGTTTACAGTACATATTGATCATCTGTTTTCTTATCTTACAATAACTTTGGTTTTGCTCGCTGGTTCTATAAAATAAGTAGGAAAATGTCTCTCCCCTAATACATTTTGAAAGATTTGGTGAACAATCAGTATTGATTAATTGATAATTAATCCATAATCATTAAATTTTTATGAAATAAAATTTGGGAAATATTGTTTCTCTCTAGAGGAGAATATTGATAAATTTATATGATAAAATTTTTATAGATTAAAATTGAGTTTTCTTTTGACTTTCTTCAAAAATTTTACTAGTAGTTTTGTAGACCAAACAGGATATTTTTATTTTCTTGTGCTTAGAGAGAAGAATGCTGAAGTACACCAGAAACAATTCACACAGCACCAACAGGGACTCAAGATGGTAACTAAGTCTGAGTTAATTATATATATCAATAGGTTTTATATGTTGTGGTTTGCAGTGTGTTTTTTCTTTAAGGATATAAACCACCATTATAATGGGTAGTTCACAATGTCCTCCAGAAAAACAGAACCAGGAACACACTGCTGGAACAAGTTGCCAGTGGTTTATTGTCCAGGGCAGGGAAGGAGAAATGGGAAACATTACGTCAGTAAGAGTGTGTTGGAAAAGACTTATTACAGCATTGATCTTTGGTTAAGTCATTTGGGGGAGGGTTTAAATAAGCAAGGCTTTGGTTTGGATTGGATGCTACAAGGAAATATGATAATTTTGATTAATATCAAATCTTATCCAGAAAAGGAGAAGACAGAGCAAGACTAAAGCTGCAATTGCTAAAGAAAGAGAAGTCACTCATATTAGCTGCGACAGGGGGATGTTTGATTTATTAGAGTGTGCACAGTGATGTCATTTTTGTCTCTTAATCAGCATCATGAATTATTGTTTCTGTTCCACTTCATCATGGACACAGAGTGACCTGGCCGGAAATCGAGATTCTGTGAAATTATTTATGTCCATCAGGAGAGCAGCAGGGACCAGCTGTAGGTAACAAAAGGCTCCTTAAAATCAAGGTCCAACTTGAAGGGTCAAGTGAGTCCTAGATTTCTAGGGATTGATTTTCCCTTTCTCATGGATTAACTATAATTTAGATCAGCATTTCCCCTATGTCTGTAGGTACAGAGTCATTAAATATAAGTAAAGAATCATAGCGATACAGACTTACAGTCTTTTATTTTGTACATTAAAACAAAGCAACTCTCCTTTGTGACTGCCTCTTTGTTTTGTTTTATTTTCTCCTCATTATTGTCCAAGATGAAAGATACTTAATGAACTGTACGATCTAGTAGGATAGGTTTGGGGGAAAATGTATGAGATTGTGAGTAGATCTCATGTTTGAGCAAACAATCAATACAATCCAAAATGTGTCCTAATGATTACAATACCACATGACAAATGATTCTTCTCTGAAAAAGCAATCACTTTCTAATAATGTGACAAATATTATTTCCAAATCTCAACATCAGCGATAAAGTTTGAGGGCCTCTATTTATATTCTAATCCATCAATATGTTCTACACTATCAATTTACCAAGTTGCATGTTAACCTCAGAGATTTAAAGGACACTCTTTGGAGTAAATCAGCTATTTGTCCTTCAGAACAGTCAATTCAACTTAAATGCAGACTCATGGGAACGATCTGCTTTTAAAACATAGTCATTGTTGTATAATTTGCATATTTCTTTACTCAAAGAACTTTTTAAAAATATATTTTATTTTTTTATTCATATGGTATTATTAAAATAACTTGACATTGACATCACTGATAAATTAAAATATATATCTATGGAGGTCTTTGAGCTTTTTGAAAACAATTTATTAGACTTAAAAATTGTTAAATGAATTCTTAAAATGTGTTTTATGTGTTGTTTTGATTACTGATATAAAGCAATATTTATTAAGTAGCCTTTTAGAACTATTTGGTCTGCAATGCAATACATATATAATTTCATGCAACTTTTATCAGGATGAAAATTCCCAGGCTATCCTGACATTACTTCAAAGACATGAATCCATTTTATGAAACACATTGATTACATTACCTTCATTTAGAATTTCTCCATAAAGTGAACCTGAAATAAGGATAATTAGGGAGAGAAGTGCAGTGAAGTCACTGGTGAGTTGGACTCATGTGAAAAGGATGAAGTTCGGAGTGGAGTCAATTATTCTTTCTCTTCTATGTGCAAACTTTGATCTCTGAAATGACAATAGTCAACCAAAGATCCACGACCCATCCTGGAAGCTAAAATCAGAGATATTACAAATACTGAATCTAATTAAAGAACTTTTCATCAACTATCACTCCCAGAGTTTCAGATTTAGACCTGAGGTTAAAATTTGATTCACTCTTATGGACCTCGATGAATAAGGTAAATACCACTTTATGTACAATGATATGAAGTGGTAGGGCTGTTGAGCATGATAGGCATGATTATTATGTGTTATGTGTTATAATATTTCTTAATTTTATTAAAACACCAACTTGTGCTTCACTCTTATTGATTAAATCTTCACTAGTTACAAATCAATTCTACTGCCAAATAATTTGTAGACAAAGATAAGTTTATCTGAATATCAAATAAATTTGAAATATCTTTGAATTGACATCAAAGCTACAGATTAATTTGAGGACAACTGACATTTATAATAGAAAGCCTTTGCTTCTAAAACCATGAAATATTTCTTGAAAAATCAAGATGATCTTCTATACCCTCAATTATTTCCGTATTTTTTCCTCTGAAAGCATACACATTATAAATTGCTACATGAGTTCAAGTTTCTGTTGCTGGTGTGATGGTGTACTATTTTGTATTATATTTTCTAGGGATGTCAAGAACTCTAATAGATCTGAGACTTTTACGTGACTTGCCAGTTGCTAACAAGTTAGCCCATCATTGTTTTACAGATAGTGGCAGAAGACACAAGACTCCTGGTTTAGAAACAAAGGATGAATTATTACTCATAGTAATAACATTAACCAGAGTATTAATTTTTTTCCACTGGTTCTCTGAACTCCATTTCCCAGAGGGACACTGAAAGGCCATATGATGCTGACACATGTGATGGGTGTTTGGAGGCAGGGTGTAACAGAAGAACCCTGGGTTTAGAGGACTCAACCTTTTTAACTGATAAATCTGTCCTTGCCCCCAACACACCCGTCCTTGCAAAGAGCCTGAAACAATGATAGGCATTGGGCTGCCCATAAAATACATCAGAGAATGACCATCTCTTCAGCTGATTGCATCTTGTATAGAGAAATGCTATTGCCTTTTTGGTTTATCTTGTGTTCAGGTAACTCACAGAACTGTCTTTTTTTTTTTTCCTCATTTTTTATATGTTGATTCTGTTATTTGATTCTCCTTAGGTATATGATTAAATATCTATGAAAAATGACATTTGTGTGTTTTCTCTTTTACTCCTTGTACCTCTTATTTATTTTTTACCATTAGACAGTACTATGTTAAATATGTCTTTGTTCTAGAGACTAAAAGAAATGAACCTGAGGTTCTTCTATCAAGTGTAATGTTTGCTGTTGGTTTGACTGTACAGTTTTTATCAAGTTAGGGAAGTTTCCTTCTTGATTTTTTTTTTTAATTGAGATAGCCAAAATATTTTTCCTTCAATGGGTTGATTGCATTGTTAGAGTTTTCTGATACTAAACAATCAGCATTCATATCCAATCTTGTAATTAGACAAGACTTTGGAATTTGGCAAACTTATATGTTAAAATTTTAGATAAAAAATTTTATAATATGAAAATTGTACATAATAATGAGTAAATCCTACATAGAATAATATAGTATAAAATAATACAGTATAATCCTAAGTTAAATGAGCCATAAACCTTTTTTATTTTTAGCCTTTTTTATTGGTGCATTATAATTATATAGAATAGTTTTATTCACTGTGCCAGATTAGTACATGCACATAATATTTTTTATTTTTAATTTATTTTTTATTATTAAATATTTTTATTTTTACAGACTTCATTTTGATTTATTGTACACATATGGGATACAAGTCTTCATTTCTATGGTTGTGCATGATGTACATTCATATTTTTGTCTTTATGGTAATTGGTAAGGGCATTAGGTCCATAAAATTCAGCAACTTTGTCTCTTGTTCTATTTTGTTGAACATTTGTAATAGATAGGAAATTAATATATTGTTTGAAAGTTTGTATCTACTAACCTCAAAACTTATTGCTCATGGCTTTTATTTTGTTGTTGAAGGAAAAACATTACCTACACTATTAATTTTGTTTAAAGCATAGGTACTGAGGACATTTTTGCATTACAATTTTTAAGAATTTAAAATTTTTTTCTAGGTTTTCAAATTTGTGAGTTCATGTGGTAAATAATATATGACAATGGGATTATCAAAGGTAGTGGGAAAAGGAAAAATTACCTAGGAGAAATCTTACATAAACAAACCACTTCAAGGAGAAAAAAAGTGGATGTCTACTTAATATCACATTCAAAAGTGGCAAGATGGATTCAGGATCTAACTGTGAAAGATAAATTTTAGGATATTATATATAGGCCAAAACATGCTTTAAAAACAAAAGTTTAAAATGTGAATGACAATTATCAAGAATACAAGTAACAGACGTTAACAAGAGTGTGGGGAAAAGATACATTCATACATTGCCTGTGGGACTTCCCACGGGTACAGTCACTGTGGAAAGCAGTATGGGGTTCCTCAAGAAAGTGGGAATGGAACCACCATTTGACCCAGTTATCCCACTCCTCCAAAGCACTTAAAAGCAGCATACTATAGCGATGCAGCCACATCAGTGTTTGTAGCAGCACAATTCATGATAACTAAGCTATACAGCCAACCTAGGTGCCTTTCATCCAATGAATGGATAAAGAAAATGTGGTATATATACACAATGGATAGAAAGAAGAATGACTTCAGGGCATTTGCTGGTAAATGGTTGGAACTCCTGACTCTTACGTGAAACCAGTCAGTCCCCAGAAATCAAAGGTTGAATGTTTTTGGAGACATGGGAAGTTTATTCAAACTAAAGATGGGGGATAAGAAAAAAATAAAAGAAAGATTAGTGGAGGAAGCGTCCAAGCATGTCCAGGCCCCTGGGTGGGCCACGGGGTCGCTGGAGATTAAGCAATGTCCTCACACCAGAGGCACGTGTTTGTTGAAAGGTGCTGAAAGAGACTTATTCCTAATGTTCCAAGTAGCCTAGAAAAGGAGATACCCCGTATTTTCCCCTTGGAAACACCACCCAGGAAGACGGTCTCTGAGAAAGTGAAACGCAAGCATATTCATCATTTGACAGATGACATGGTGACATGAAGATCCAGTATGAATGATGGTTCTGAAAGGTTAGTTTGCCTCCTGAGGGGTTTGTCCCGTTTGCCAGAGCCCAGCAGCTGCACGAATTCCGAGAGTGCCTCCAGTGGTGCAGATGCAGATCAGGATCCTCGTGGTCAATCAAAAAGAATTAGAAAGCATAAAGCAAAGAAAAATTTTTAAAATCCTAATAATGTCGATATACAACGAACAGAATTAGAGAAACAGCAGAATCTTTCACAAGAATTATCAGCCACAGCCCACAGATGGCCCCATAATGAGGAAAAATAAGAAAAGGAAGCTGAAAAAGAAGTATAAAATTAGAAGCAAGGAAGCAGCTGGCTTAGTAACCAAGGCCTCTGGTGTCAGGTTCCTGTACCAGCCTGACGGAGGCAGCAGTGAGCAGGAAGGCCTGAGGGATGCTGCAGGAGGAGTGAGTCCAAGACAGCAAGGAGGCCGCCTCAGGAGAGGCCAGCGGGGAAGTTGATGCGGCCACCACCCAGGAAGACGTTGAGATTAACAATCAAAAAAGGTCGAGGGCATCCTGAACTTTCTGAAGTCAACACAAGAAATTTATTTTTATGATGGTGTTGCCCAAGACGCAGATTCTGATGTCTGCACACAGAGTGCTAAAGAGCTGCTCCACCATCTTGAGTCTCCCAGCCTGCCTCCCTCAGATATCTGTGTTCGTTGAGGATCACATGAGAACGCTGCGACTTCTGCAGGACACTGAGAGATTGAGGCGTGCTCTGGGAATGTTCCCAGAACACTGCATGATGCCCCCTGACCATGCCAGAGTAATCTCAGCTTTCTTTAATTACTGGATCACACACATCTTTCCTGAGAAAGACATTGAATGAAATCAGTGTACCACTTTAAGAAGAGCTAATATCTACCCAGAAATGTAAACGACAAATACAAAATGGGCTAAGAGTTAATTCTCACATACAGAGAAGTTTAAATTCTTGGTATTTTCTTTGTAACTCGAGTCCTGAGAACTTCAAAGACATTTTTGCCATATTATTTATTCTTGTACTTCTGCATAATGGGTAAGATGACTGTTGAAATTTTAAATGAGAAATTGGGGTAAAATTGAAATTTCTCATTCATTTGTGGTTACGTATATCTTGAATTACTACATAAAACTTGATTGCTTTTCCAATGCCTGTAAAAATTGAAAGCGAGCATATTATTAAACTATATAGTCTGAAAAAAAGAGAAAGATTAGTGGAGTAGACAAAGGGGAATGAAGGGAAGGGAGAAGGGATGAGGTAGAAAAAGACAATGGAATGAATCTTAATGAACTTTCCTATGTACATATATGAATATACCACAGGGAATCTCACCATCATGGATTTCCACAAGACACTAACAACAACAACAACAACAAAAAAGTAAATAGTGGAAAGATCAGTAGAGAGGGACAGAAGAGGGAGTGGGAGGAAGGGAGAGGAAGGAAGTACTGGGAACAGATACATTCCATGTTTTTATGACTATGTCAAAATGAATTATATTGTCATGTACAACTGAAAAGAACCAATTAAAAAAAAAGATATAAAAAATGTGCTATGAGGCCATAAAAATACATGGAGGAATCTTAAATGCGTGTAGCAAAGTGAAAGATTCCAAACAGAAAAGTCTATGTACTGTCTTATTCCAACAATGTTATGATATTATGGACAAGGCAAAATTATGAAAATGGTGAAAAGATGAGTACTCACGACAGGTTTGAGGAGAAGGAGGAATGAATTGATAGAGCATGTAGGATTTTTTTTTTTTAATAGTGCCATTGCCCAGACAAGAGGTGATTTTTTTTAATTAATTTATTTTTTTATTCACACAGTTCATACAACCTTACATATACATAGGGTAATGCTGACTGTCTCAGTCTACTATTTTTCCTTCCCCCATCCCCTCCCATTCCCTTTTCCTCCACACCATCCATACATTCTCCATTCTTTCCTGTCCCCACCCTCAACCCCTGTTAGGTATCAGCATCCACTGATCAGAGAAAACATTCAGCCTTTGGTTTTTTTGGACTTGGCTTATTTCACTTAGCATGATATTCTCCAACTCCACCATTTACCAGCAAATGCCATAATTTTATTCTTTTTTATGGCTGAGTAATATTCCATTGTGTATATATACCACAGTTTCTTTATCCATTCTTCAATTGAAGGGCATCTAGGTTGGTTCCACAATCTAGCTATTGTGAATTGAGCAGCTATGAACATAGACGTGGCTGCATCCCTATATTTTGCTGATTTTAAGACCTTTGGGTATAAACTGAGGAGTGGGATAGTTGGGTCAAATGGGGGGTTCCATTCCAAGTTTTTTGAGGAATCTCCATACTGCTTTCCAAAGTGGCTGCACCAATTTGCAACTCCACCAGCAATGTACAAGTGTGCCTTTTTCCCCACATCCACGCCAACACTTGTTATTGCTTGTGTTCCTGATAATAGCCATTCTAATTGGAGTTAGATGAAATCTTAGGGTGGTTTTAATTTGCATTTCTCTAATTACGAGAGATGATGAGCACTTTTGCATATATTTGTTAATAGCCTGTATATCCTCTTCTGTGAAGTGACTCCCCAGTTCCTTAGCCCATTTATTGATTGGGCTCTTTGCATTTTTGGTGTACAGTTTTGTAAGATCTTTATAAATTTTGGAGATCAGTGCTCTGTCTGAAGTGTGTGTGGAAAAGATTTTTTCCCATTCTGTAGGCTCTCTTTTCACATTCTTGATTGTTTCTTTTGCTGAGAAAAAGCTTTTTAGTTTGAGTCCGTCCCATTTATTGATTCTTCCTTTTATTTCTTGCGCTCTGGTGGTCATGTTGAGAAAGTCTGGTCCTAAGCCAATATGAAGAAGATTTGGGCCTACTATTTCTTCTGTTTGGAGAAGAGTCTCAGGTCTAATTCCTAGATCCTTGATCCATTTCGAGTCGAGTTTTGTACAGGGTGAGAGATATGGGTTTAGTTTCATTTTGCTGCATATGGATTTCCAGTTTTGCCAGCACCATTTGTTGAAGAGGCTGTCTTTTCTCCACTGTGTGTTTCTGGCACCTTTGTCTAGTATGAGATAACTGTACTTGGGCTTGTCTCTGGGTCTTCTACTCTGTACCATTGATCTATCTGTCTTTTTTGGTGCCAATACCATGCTGTTTTTATAACTATTGCTCTATAGTAGAGTTTAAGGTCTGGTATAGTGATACCTCCTGTATCATTCTTCCTGCCCAGGATTGTTTTGGCTATTCTGGGTCTTTCGTTCTTCCATATGAATTTCATGATTACTTTTTCTATTTCTGTCATAGGAATTTTTATTGGAATTGCATTAAATTTTTACAGCATCTTTGGAAGTATGGCCATTTTGATTATATTGATTCTGCCTATCCAAGAACATGGAAGATCTTTCCATCTTCTAAGGTCTTCCTCAATTTCTTTCTTTAATGTTCTGTAGTTTTTGTTGTAGAGGTTTTTCACCTATTTTGTTAGATTGATTCCCAAATATTTTATTTTATTTGCAGCTATTTTGAATGTTCTTTTCCTCAATTCACTTTCAGATGATTCATCACTTATGTAGATAAATACATTTGATTTATATGTGTTTATTTTATATCCTACTATTTTGCTAAATTCATTAATTTGATCTAAAAGTTTCCTGGTGGAGTTTTTTTGATCCTCTAAATATAGGATCATGTCATCAGCAAATAGTGACAGCTTGAGTTCTTCTTTTCCTATTCATATACCTTTAATTTCTGTGGTCTGTCTAATTGCTCTGGCTAGCATTTCCAGCACAATGTTGAATAGAAGTGGTGACAGTGGGCATCCCTGTCTTGCTCCAGTTTTTAAAAGGAATGCTTTCAGTTTCTCTCTGTTAAGAATGATGTTGGCAGTGGGCTTAGCATAAATAGCCTTTCCAATGTTCAGGTATGTTCCTACCATCCCTATTTTTTCTAGTGTTTTGAGCATGAAGGGATGTTGTATTTTGTCAAAGGCTTTCTCAGCATCTATTGAAATAATCATATGATTCTTAACCCTAAGTCTATTGATGTGATGAATTACATTTATTGATTTCCAGATGTTGAACCAACCTTGCATCCCTGGGATAAACCCCACTTGATCAGGGTTCACTATCTTCTTAATATATTTTTGTAAGCGATTTGCCAGAATTTTGTTGAGGATTTTAGCATCTATATTCATCAGAGATATTGGCCTAAAGTTTTCTTTTCTAGATGTGTCTTTGTCTGGTTTTGGTATCAGAGTGATGCTAGCTTCATAGAATGAATCTGGAAGGGTTCCCTCCTTTTCTATTTCATGAAATACTTTCAGGAGTATTGGTATAAGTTCTTCTTTGAAGGTCTTGTAGAACTCAGCTGAGAATCCATCTGGTCCTGGGCTTTTCTTTGTTGGTAGGCTTTTGATGGCATCTTCTATTTCATTGCTTGAAATTGATCTGTTTAAATTGTGTATGTCTTCCTGGTTCAGTTTGGGAGGATCATATGTCTCTAGAAATTTGTCAATGTCTTCAAGAATTTCTATTTTATTGGAGTATAGGTTATCAAAGTAGCTTCTAATTATGTTTGTATTTCAATGGCATCTGTTGTGATATTTCCTTTTTCATCACAAATTTTAGTAATTTGAATTTTCTCTCTCCTTCTCTTTGTTAGTGTGGCTAAGGGTTTATCTATTTTGTTTACTTTTTCAAAGAACCAACTTTTTGTTTTGCCAATGTTTTGAATTGTTTCTTTTGTTTCAATTTCATTGATTTCAGTTCTGATTTTGATTATTTCCTGTCTTCTACTACTTTTGGTGATGAACTGTTCCTCTTTTTCTAGGGCTTTGAGATGTAAGTTTAGGTTGTTGAGTTGTTGACTTTTTATTCTTCTTGAATGCACTCAATGCAATGAATTTTCCTCATAGTACTGCTTTCATAGTGTCCCAGAGATTTTGATATGTTGTATCATCTTTCTCATTTACCTCTAAGAATTTTTTTATCTCCTCCATGATGTTTTCTGTTATCCATGCTTCATTCAATAGCATATTATTTAGTCTCCAGGTGTTGGAGTAGTTTCTGTTTTTTTTCTTTTGTCGTTGATTTCTAATTTCATTCCATTATGATCTGACAGAATACAAGGTAGTATCTCTACTTTTTTGCATTTACTAAGGGCTGCTTTGTGGCATATGGTCTATTTTAGAGAAGGAGCCATGTGCTGCTGAAAGAAAGTGTATTCACTCATTGATGGATGGAATATTCTATGTATGTCTGTTAAGTCTAAGTTATTCATTGTGTTATTGAGTTCTATGGTTTCTTTGTTTAGTTTTTGTTTGGTAGATCTGTCCAGTGGTGACAGTTGTGTTAAAGTCACCCAGAATTATTGTGTTGTGGTCTATTTGATTCCTGTAATTGAGAAGGATTTGTTTGATGTACATGGATGGGCCATTGTTTGGGGCATAAATGTTTATGATTATTATATCTTCTTGATTTATGGTTCCCTTAAGCAGTATGCAATGTCCTTCTTTATCCCTTCTGACTAACTTTGGCTTGAAGTCCACTTTATCTGATATAAGGATGGAAACCCCTGTTTTTTTACTAAGGCCGTGTGCGTGATAGGTTTTTTCCCATCCTTTCACCTTTCTGTGGATGTCCTTTTCTATGAGATGAGTCTCTTGATGGCAACATATTGTTGGGTCTTTCTTTTTGATCCAGTCTGCCAGTCTATGTCTTTTGATTGACGAATTTAGGCCATTAACATTCAGGGTTATTATTGAGATATGATTTGTATTCCCAGTCATTTTGGCTTAGATTTGGTTTTTAATGTGACTTGGTTTCTCCTTTAATTGGCTTTCTTTTAGGATAGTTCCTCCCTTTGATGACTTACATTGTTGTCGTCTGTTTCTTCCTCATGGAATATCTTGCTGAGAATGTTCTGTAGCACAGGTTTTCTATGTGTAAATTCCTCTAACTTTTGTTTGTCATGGAAGAATTTTATTTCATCTTCAAATCTGAAGGTTAGCTTTGCTGGATATAGGATTCTTGGTTGGCAGTCATGTTCTTTCAGAGCTTGAAATATATTGTTCTAGGCCCTTCTAGCTTTTAGGGTCTGGACTGAGAAATCTGCTGATATCCATATTGGTTTCCCCCATATGTAATCTGTTTCTTTTCTCTCACAGCCTTTAAAATCCTATCTTTATTTTGTACATTAGGCATTTTCATTATGATGTGTCTTGGTGTGGATCTGCTGTAATTTTGTGCATTTGGTGTTCTGTAAGCCTCCTGCAGTTGAGTTTCCATTTCATTCTTCAGATTTGGGAAATTTTCTGATACTATTTCATTGAATAGGTTGTTCATTCCTTTGGTTTGTATCTCTGTGCCTTCCTCAATCCCGATAATTCTTAAATTTGATCTTTTCATGATATCTCATAGTTCTTGGAGGTTATGTTCATGATCTCTTACCATCTTCTCTGTTTGGGCAACTTTATTTTCAAGATTCAATATTTTATCTTCATTGTCTGAGGTCCTGTCTTCTAAGTGATCTAGCCTGTTAGTGATGCTTTCCATTGAGTGTTTAATTTGGTTTATTGTTTCCTTCATTTCAAGAATTTCTGTTTCGTTCTTTTCAAGAATCTCTACCTCTTTGTTGAGGTGATCTTTTGTTTCCTGTAGTTGCTCTTTCAGCTGCTATTGGAATGGTCAATCATTGCCTGCACTTGCTCTCTTAACTCATCATTTGCTTCTCTGAACATTTTAATCATGTATATTCTGAACTCCTTTTCTGGCCTTTCTTCTACCATGCTGTCATTGGATTCTATTAGTGTAGAATCTTGGTTTGTTTGGAATTCCTTTCCTCCCTTGTTTTTTCATGTTCTTCATGTATCTTCCCCTCTAGCAATGCAGATCTAGGGTATTATAATTTCTGCTCTATAGGCTTGTAGTTACCCTATAGTTTTCTGAAGCCTCTTCTTTAAGGGGGGGAATTAATACTAGCAACACCCAGTACAGACAATATGCAGCTGTAAACCAAATAGCCCCTATGAAGACTATTGTTACAATAGTTTTTAGTTACAATATTGTTACAATATTGTCATAATAAACAGAGAGAATGAATTCAATTACTATCTACAGTATAACAAACAGATTTGCAATGAGGAGTACAGTTTCTAACGGAGGACAAAGAGGATGGGGAGGGGCATAGGCTGTAACTGTTAACAGTGTAAGAAAAGAGTATGAAGAAGTTCTATATCATAGGAAGAGTGAATGTGTAGTCAGAAAAAGTTGGTTGTTAGCATGAGAAAAGTGAGAAAAAGCCCTTGAGGAAAGAGGTAAACAAAAGGAAAGTAGAGAGCAAGAAAAGTAAAGAAATAAAAGTTTAAAAGCTATCACAAAGGAGAAAAAAAAAAAAAAACTCCACTGTAACTGTCATATACTATTCAAAGCTCCCAGTCTTCAGTAGCCTGAGGCATGAGAGGTACCTGACAATGAGCTTCCAGTCTCCAGGGAGCGTCTTAGGATGGGATTTGCCCCACCTAATGAGTTTCCCCTTCCGGATCATCCAAGATGGCTGCACTGGCTTCCAAACATGTTGGCAAATGGGGAGATGCAGCTCAGGGTGTGGGCACCGAAAATGTGTGGGGTGCAGTTGGCCAGGCTGGGCCCCTGGAGGTGGTGTGCTGTCAGTCAAGCGGGGGTCCTGGAGGCGGGGTGCTGTCAGTTGGGCTGGTGGTCCTGCAGCTCCTGGCTTTCCCCCCCCCGCCCCCAAAATGGCAGCAGCCACGTGTAACCAAACCTTCGGGTACTATGACAGTGAGCTTCCAGGCAACAGCAGGCAGCTGGTGATCCACTGATGGTCTGCAGGCTCTGCAGGCTACTGGCAGACGAACAGCAGATGAACCTCCATTGGTGGACGATGGGTAGGTGAAAGGCAGGTGAGGGGCAGGCCAGGGGCAGGCAAATAGGCAAGTGACGGATGATAGGTGGCAGTCAGTGAGTAATCTGCACTCAACTGTAGTCGCTAGGCTGGTAGGCTGCGGGTGATCGAGGTAGACAGATGTGGTAAACAGCAGGGGATCAATGAGGGGTAAAGACTGCTTCATGGAGAAACAGATTTTCCTCTTTTTAAATCCTGAGTTACGGAGTGACAAGGAACACAGCCTCCCTCTAGTCTGCCATCTTGGATCCTTGATTATTTGCATGTAGGATTTTTAGAGCATTGAAACTAACAGTGATACATGTCATTGTGTATTCATCAAACCCATTATCTGTACAATAAAAATAGCAAACCTTAATATAAACCATCAACTTTTTCATAAAAATATATAATCAATGATAAAATAAGTACATAGAATAAAAACAAAATTTTCAAATTTAAAAAAATCAAAATAAGCAATTAGCAAATGCAGTTACATCAAAAAAATGAGAATGAACCTTCAATAAAAAGCACAGAAGATGAAATAAAAGAGATGCATGAGAGCATGGAAAAAGGTAAGTAAAGGGGAGAGTTAAATTTAACAATAAGACAGGCTTTCTGATATAGATAATCAAATGGAAGTCCCTATAAAAACACAACACAGGTAGCTTTACTGTTAAAACTTGAGATGCTTTCTCTTTTAAAAATAAAAGTTGTACAAGGATGTTCTCTTGGGACTTGTGTCACAGTGAATCTTTTGGCAAAATAGATCTTATCTGCTGGGTCTGCAAGTAATATTTTTTAAAAATGTTTGTTTAAATACTTCCAAAAACCCTAAAATATTCTTTATTTTTCTAACAAGCTTTAGAGATTTTTTTTTCTAAAAGTTAACCATGATTCTAATAAATGGCTCTGCAACTGTTAAACACACACACCTGAAGACTCAGTGGGTGAAGAATCTCCCTAATGTAGATTGATTAACTACCAACTTGAAAAGAAAAGCAATATTACAGAATCTATTGTCACTGTTTCCTTAAGCATACACTCTATCTTTTATGACTATAAATATGATTTAGTGTCATTCTATGATCATGAGTAAGAAACTTATTTTCAAAAGACCCATAAATCAAGAAGTCAATTTTGCTATAGATTAGCTCATTTAAATTCCATATGGTTCAGAGATTCAGAAACATTAATGGATCTTTCTGTGAATATAGATTTGCTCTACAGAGTGAATGGATAATAAGAGGCATATTAAGGTGTTTTTTTTCCTTTCAAAATGAATCAAAAGCATCCAGATTCTTCCTATGTAAAACTATACCTCACTGTCTAGAGAAAGGGGTTAGAGTTTGTTTTTCTAAATAAACTTTAAATAAACAGTCCTGGGTGAGTATTGAACTAAAGAAAAGAAGCTTAAATATTTTTACTATTATCTTTCTGATTTTGAATTTTTGGCTTGCAAAAATAGTAATGAGGCCCCAGTATGGTTGTAGGTAGAAATGACCTTAAAAATTGTGATTGCATAAACAAATGTGTTGTGTTTATTTAGTATATTTGTAGCAAACTAATTTAAAAAATGCTCTATTTTGTGAAAAAAAAAATTGGGACTTTTTGAGCTTTGGGTCTTGTTTAGGTTTGAACTTCAAAAATGCAGGACTATCTATTAAATTAATTAAATAGCTGTTAAGAGGTGTGTTCATGTTTTCTATTTATTGAAAGACTAGAATGTACTTTATTTATTTATTTATTTATTTATTTATTTATTTATTTATTTATTTTAGTACTGGGGATTGAAACTCATGAGCACTTAGTCATTGAGCCACATCCCCAGCCCTTTTTATATTTTATTTAGAGACAGGGTCTCACTAAGTTGCTTCAAGTTGCTTAGGGCCTTGCTAAATTGCTGAGGCTGACTTTGGACCTAAGATCTTCCTGACTCAACCTCCAGAGCTGCTGGAATTATAGGTGTGTACCACCATGCCCAGCAAGAATGCACTGCACTTTATACAAAATAATCCATTAGGTTTATATTTTAATTTCGGAGATAATTTTGGCAAATTTTATTGAAGATACCTTTTGAAATCTGTGCTGAATTGTGTCCCTACCCAATCTAAAGTCAACTTAGTGATAAATGCCAATAACTTAACATAAGTGAACAGTTTTAATTTAAGATTCTCAATGTTAAGGTAATTTTACAACAATCTTGGTACAAAGTTCTTCTACATTTTAGTACAAGGCTAAGTATATTTTCTCTTTAGCTTTTTCTGTGCATATTCTTTATATTTCATTGGAATGATTGATAAAGATATCTCCTACCACAGCTACAAAAGAAGGAAAGTAGATGAACAGAGATTATATGAATACTGCTAATGAAGTAATATATATCACATTGTCAGTTAAAGATCAATGATAAAATGAGATCCAGAGAAACAGGGTGCAACTGTATGCCTCGAATCAGTACCAGGAAGCCATTATATCAGAATTTGAAAACTGATCAGGATGTTTTTAGACCCTGCAATTTAATACACAACAGAGAAATTTGAATGATTAAGGACTCAGATACTTCTTTCCTGATCAACATGGAAGTTTAACTATCAGGGTCAAGTTGAGGTCTGGTTGGAGAAAATCATTCTTTCCTCACTATAATATTTTACCATTCCACATGGATATGAGAACAAATCTAAGTGGGAGGAGAAGGGATGGAGGTGAGAGGCTACATGAGATATGACCAACATCAAAAAGGCCATTTGTTTCCCTTCATTTTTCTAGGAAATTCTCCTCTTCTTACTTCTATATAGTTCCTCTTGATCATGTTTGTACACAATCAAGCTACCTTTTCCATAATTGATCAATTCAAGAGAAGGCACCAGACCCAACTCCTCCCCTAGAATAACATTTACATCTTTAAACTTTTGTGGACTCAGAATTGGAGCAGGCCTCTTGATGAAGGGAATGTAGTTCAACTTCTGCTGTCACGAGAATGGAAGCCACACCCATTCTTACACTGGTATTTAAAATTACCTTTGAAAAGAATGGTTAATGAATCATTGCTTTCCTTTAAGCCAGCATGTGTACATTTGGGTGTATCTTTAGTTTATTAAAAATAAAAGACTCTTTCTGGCTTCATCTTCCACTAAAGACGTGAGCACATTCATGATGACCTAGTGTACAAGAATCAGAGTGGAAGGGCTTAGGTGGTCCCTTTTTTTCTCTGCAGCAATATTGCTATTATCGGAATTGGAGTCAGCAGAGAGCTAGTGCTGATATTAAGTTAAAGTCATCATCCCATACTGGGTAATCAAAGGGTTTTAGGTCAAGATATTGTCTTGAAATGTTGGCTGGCTGAAAGTGCTGTAGGTGAAAGAGGCACAGGACAGTTTAGTTACAAATTGCACTTTATATAATAAGCAGATAAAGAAAATCCTTCCAGAGACTGCAGAGATGCCTGGCTTTTCTTAATATAGTACTCAAGGGCACTTAGAGACTATACTCACAGTTGAAATGATGGGATAGGAAGTAACTCAATTCTTGATTGGGGTTTCAATCTGGTTTTCATTAAATCTAGTATTTCAATTAAAATAATATGACAATGTTATAAATAATGGACAGTGAAATAACTTCATGGATGGAAATCTGGGGGGGAAAAGTCAATTTATTGACAGTAAGAAAATGAAATTATCAAACAATTTTATATCCACATATAGAATTGTATTTAGTACTCTTTTCTAAAATCCCACTTTTTGAAGAAGAAAAGGGACAAAAGTGCTTCCTGGAATTAAATTTCTTTTTCACTGGCTTTGGATTTTCAATTTATATACATCAGAACTACTTCAAATTTAATTTTCAACCTTTAAAAATGCTAGTCTAAAATTCCATCACAAATTCTTATTAATAGATTACATTTCCAATGGATATCAAAATACTTGAATTTTTATGTGATTAAAATAATAGTCATAAATATCATTCTTGTCAGTCTTGATGTTTAATGTAGTCATAAATTTTTTGGTATTGAATAAAGAGATCTTGTTATGCATTTGAGTGTTTTTAAAACATATGATCAGAGGTACCTCTGATTGAGTACTTGCTATGTATCAGATATTGTCTTTATTCACCATTGTGTGTGCATTGTTTAATTTATTGCTGCAAGCTTGGAATTATTCCCATTTCACAGAATAGAACAGAAATATGAAATTTAAATAACTGTCTTACAAGTCAGTTTTTTCAATGACCAATTTTTTCTTTATGCTGGAGACTAAACCCAGGGGCACTTTACCACTGAGCCACGTACATTCCCAGATCTATGTTTTACTTTTTAATTTTGATACAGAGTCTTGTTAGATTGCTCAGGCTGGTCTCAAATTTGCAATTCCCCTGCCTTAGCCTCCAGAGTCACTGGGATTGTAGGTGTGTGGCACCAGAGCTGGCCCACAACAAGCTATTCTTGAGTGTTTGATTTATACATACTTCATGATGGCTACCAATGAATTAAGTAACCATTAAGAAACAGCCCTTTTCATTAAGAAATATATGCCCCAAATCATATCATGCATATAAATTGACAGCCTTGGTCTTTGTACAGTGTTCTAGAATCCTCTTCCCACTTCCTCTTCCACCAAAAAACAAACAAAAGAAACACATAAAACATAAAGAGTTGTATGGAATAATGAGATCAGACCTATGAAAAGGATTTTCTCATTTTGTTACACCAACATATAGAATCCTTGGCTTTTAAGAGAATTAAAAGTCAGCAATAAAGACAATTAATTGATGATATTTCTGCTTAGAAATAGGAACATACAATCTTTAGTAATATAGTAACAAATAGAACACATTAAATTATTAAGTCGTTCACTTTCTCAGGCACATTTCAAAACTCTTTTAAGAGGCTCTTAAACTGTTGTTAAAAGCATAATGACTTTCTCTTTTTATTGGTACTAGGGATTGAACCCAGGGACACTTAACCACTGAGTCACATCCCCCAACCCTTTTTATTTTGTATTTTGAGCCACAGTGTTTCTCAGTTGCTTCTGACCTTGCTATGTTGCTGAGGCTGGCTCTAAACTTGGAATCCTCCTGTCTAAGCCTCCTCAGCTGCTTGGGATTATACCACACCAAACCTTATACCTTTTTTAGTACAGATCTCAAGTTTACTCCTTGAATAATTTTTTGAAAGGGAAGGGAAGGGAAGGCAAAGGAAGGGAAGGGAAGGGAAGGGAAGGGAAGGGAAGGGAAGGGAAGGGAAGGGAAGGGAAAGAAAAAATTCTGTTTCTGGCCCTCTAGCCAATTCTCCATCTCCAAACTCCTATTAGGTGCTATGTCATCTACAAGTATATATTCTTTCTGAAGTCAATTTTCTTTGAGACCTCTTGATAATTTCTTTCCTTAACCCAAACCTCATTCACTAAAAGTGTTCCAACAATGGAAAACTTCTCAAAAGATATGGAAGAGAATATTTTTCATATAGATATATCGTTAAAGAAAAGAAAAAAATAGAAGCTTAGTTTGGCAGCCTCTTTGATTAGATTGGCATTGTGTACTTAATTGTAATCTATTTAACTGTTTGCAAAGCTGTTTTAAACTCAAACAATATAAAATAAAACTTTACAATGTTCTGTGACCTCAGCTATGCTCTGCATCTAAAAATGCCTTCAATATAGGCTACATCCTGTCATAACATCGGTAATATTTTTAAATGTACTGACTTTCTTTACTGAAACTTAGTTATATACAAAGTTCTACTTTATATTTCATGTCATTTGATCTTTGGAAAAACCCAGGAGATGGGTATGATTACAATCTCTATTTTATAAATGAGACAAATAATATGGAGGAGGTAGGCAACTTGCCAAATTCTCAAAAAGTTATGCAGTTAAAATTTAGTCTTCACAAATATTCATCATGTGATAAAAACCTTTCAAAAAGAGATAATGTGAGTTCTATGACTCGGTATAAGACCTCAACCCAATTGGTCCCATAGCCCCAGATGTGGAACACATAAAATCTTAAATCTTAAATTTAGTAAATTTAAATCTTAAATATAGTAAATAATACATAGAATAATTAAGCAATATTAAAAAGAATTTAATTACATTTTAGCATCAATCAATATAAATTTATATAATATATGTAAGCTCTGAATTATTATTTCAACCTATTTTAATGCACCTGTCAATTATGTTGAAATAGTCACAAAGTTTGAGACTTAATCGGTTAAAAATAAAATCTGCTGGGGTCATGTCTGGTTGCCCATCTATGACTATTTTGGCTGAAATAACTGCCAACCTCTCATATATTAGTCTGTCAAGTTATTTGGTTTCCTGGTTCAAAAAATGCACTAATTTTAATTAACCTACTCTTTCAGCCACTTATTTCTTAATTTATTCACACTATAAATGTGATTTATTCTACAGGTTTTTATTTTAGAAAGCATTGCATTGCATTATCAAATTAAATTTTAATGCTCATCTGTCTATTGCATATTACAACTTCTAATTGAGTGTACATTAGTTTTTAAGTTTTATTTAATTAAAAACAACCATTCTTTTTGAACATATAAAATCATTCCACTACTTGTTAACCCTGCCTGCAAAGTGCTTTTGATTTATCACATTAGTCACCTAAGTGGATCTGGATCACTTGATAAATTCTATTTTTAAAATTTAATCATGCTTTTAGACAATATTCTGAGATATAGAAATTTTTAGAGAATCTTATTTCTCAGATTTAGGAAATGCTGTGACAGTTCCCTCTAAAATGCTACTCTTATAAAGAGAGATAAGATTCTTATCCCTGGCTTTTCTCTTCTACAGACCATAACTTTTAAAATAATGTGAACATTTATACTGGTGATTGCCTTAGTCAAAAGTGCATTGTTGGCATGATATATTTTTCAGGGGAGTCATTGAATTCATTGTTGGATTAAAAAGATATTGATGGAAATGATAAATGATCACATCAATCCATTCTATTTTCAAATTGCCATATTATGATCTAGGACAGTTCTTTGGGCTGAAGGTATAAAGGTTTCCATTCCTTCCCTTCTAGCTCTACCCACATACCATACGCACATGTGTATGTTCACAAATGCAATCATATAGGTATTCAGACATCATGCTTCCCCACTCTGTGTTATGTGTGCAAGCACACAAACATATGTGTAAACAAATAAAGCTGATTCTAACAGAAGCATGAATACACATTAGAAGGTACTCAACAGGTTAAAGAATCTATCATTGTATCATAAACCACACCTGATGTGTGGGATATTATTTATTGACTTCCTCTCCTTCCTTTCTCCTGCCCTACAGAGCCTTCAGTCATACTCCTGTGTTTATACTTTCTCTGAAGACATGGGCTGAAAAGCTGCGTTACAATTCTGCAGGAACGTAGAACGAGAGAAGTAGAGCCTGCCCAACAATAAGAATTGTATTTTTATCATTTTGCTGCCTATCTCTGGGAACCATAATTAATGCAATACGTTGGTTAGCTCTTCTCAGGGGTAAAAAGATAGATCTAATTGAAACCTTGTAAAATAGTTACACAAGTAAAATGCAAAGGATATTGGCTTTTATCTCCCAGCCCCACCTTTACGTAGTCACAGATTATTAATGTTTCATAAAATGTGTAAGCCTTTATGCTAATATCATTACAACTGGTGAATTCAGGCCAGCAATGACAACTGAATCTTTAATTGGTAATGCTTAATAGAATTTCTTTTCTAGAATCAAGAACATGGTATTCTGAAAAAAATTCTGCAATTAGTAATAGCTATTTCATAATTCTCAAGAACTTTTGCAACAGCATATACAAAACAAAAGAAATTTTCACAATCTAATAAAATTTGAGTTCATAAAAAACAGCACTGACATCCTAGCCTAGATAATATTCCCTCCCATTTTTCTCCCACGCTAACTGTGTTTGTGGTTACTCTTTGAACACTGAATGATGCAGGTAGGAGCCTCAGTTTTAGCTAAGATAGTACCTATTTTTTCCTCCTAATCCTCTCCCTCCTTCTTCCCTTTTTCTTCTCCTTCTTTGCCTGCCACTGTAAAACAGAATAACCTGAATTCTGAACTTTGTTTATGTTGTATAACTGAGAATTATTACTTGTTATTAATTGATTTATGGCTCAGATTTAAATGTCTCATACCCAGTGAAGTCTACCATCAAATGAAGTACATGTAACTGCTCTTAAAATTCATATATTCGACAAGTACTCACTGAACATTTACTGTGTACCAAGTTCTAATATGCTTGCTGATCAGTCTTAATTGTCAAGATAAATCTTGCCTTTCTCCTCAAGAAGCTTATCTTCATAATCACAGTTAAAATTATTTTTGACTGATAAGAATTTGGTTATTAATCCATAGCTTTCAACTAGTCTGATGATAGGAAACATCCAGTAATATCATATTCTGATGTGCATTTGAGAATATATTTTTCCCTAAATTATTATGTTAGTGTAGTATTATTTGTGGTATTATTATTTCCACAATAATAATATATTAAGATAACAATTTTAGCAATAGTATAGGATAGCAAATGCTGCTGTTTCTCAGTCTGCATCTTTTCTGCCTCAGATTTGGGTGGATTTCTGTGGACTTCGAATGGCTGGCATCTGAATCTTGTTGCTCTATGATTGTTGAAGCTGAAACTGCCTTTGTCTATGGCAGACTGGATGTCATATAGAATTAATTACTCACCAGAACAGTCCTCTACCCATAACCAGTAGGATATGAGTTGGTATATAAGTACTCTAACTCCTTCCTCAGGGAGGATGACTTTGAGATATCTTCAGATAGTGTAGACTTCAGTTGCCTACAAGGTGAAGGTACTTGATAATGTGCCCTTCAACGTCTTTTTCATCCCTCTATCTCAACATTCTACCCATTAGCTACATTTACTGAAGCTCCTCATAATAAACTATTGACATGTGAATCATTTTCTGAGTCCACTTCTAGGGAAACCCAAATAAATTGTTTTTTTTTTAATTTCTGTGTGTGTTTGTTTTTGTTGGTGTTGTTTGTTCGTTAAGGTTTTTGTTATTGTTTATTCATTTGTTCTGGAAGAGGCTTTAGAAAGCATACCTTCAAGATAGTATGCTAAAATTAGGTCATTCAGTGGCCAGATAATTCTAAAATCCCATTGTGGTATTAAGTGGGATAATGACACCCATTAAATGCTGTAGCATCACAATAACTAAGATTCTGACATATGGTGAATTGGGATGTAAATGGAATGGAAGGCACTAGCTCATGAAATATCTCTAAAGATATGAGGACAATTAGTATAGAAACTATGAAATTATTTAGTCATTAAGAAATAAAAAAATGAAGGTAAAAATTAACTGATGACCTACAACTTAGGGTATGACTGTATAAGCCACAAGTCTCTGTGATAATATCAAAGATATGCTCAGTTCCTGCAACTAGAGGACACAGTGTACAGAAAAGGTGACTGAGGATCTGAGTGAGAGAATAATGACAGTGTAAAGAATGCTAAAGTCATATCCTGGCAAGAATTCTATACTGAAGATTGAGTCTTGAGAAGAAAAAAGTGGGAATTTTCATAAGAACTTACATAAGACAGATATTATTAGAAAATTTTGAACCCCCATATTTCCCAGAATCTGCTGAATTAGCAGATTTGTATACCCTCTTTTTTTGAAAATAACAGTATCTCTTTTGTATAAGACCATGGAAAGACTTCATTTGAGTCAGATGACTTGCACAAATATGTTTTTTTTTTCCTCCAGAAATACTCTAAATTTTTTTCAAGCTTCTAAAGCAATAACTGTGACTGTGACTGAGCATGATCCAACTAGGAAAATGTCACTTTTATTATCTATTGCTGCATAATGAATTATTGGAAATGTAGCACCCACAAATCACAGTCTCTGTGGATTAATCTGGAGGTGACTTAGTTGGGTTTTTCTGATTTAGGGTTTCACAAATCTGCTATGCAATTGTCAGCCAGAGCTTTGGTCTCATCTGAGGTTTTCATGAGGAGGAAACTTTTACCAAGCTTATGTAGTTAGTGGCAAAAATCATTTCATGTGGGCTATTGGACCAAAGTTTCTTAAGAGTATTTCCTGATTTACACAATAAGAACAAAAACAGAGATGACAATACACACACACACACACACACACACACACACACCACAAAGCCCTAAATGTAAGTAAGCAAAAGACTAATATTAGCTGCCACAGTGCAAAATCACAACCATTTGCTAATTTCCAGGGAGCTTATTGAGTGAAAGCAACATCCTCTTGAGGAATGCTCTATAAAACACAAAAAGTACAGTACACACAAAAGAAAATCCCACAGTGATTCCTCTAAAGGACCTAAAGAAATTTACCATGGTATTCACCTTTAATTGAAAGCTGTTAGATACAAGGTTCAAACTGACACTGTGCTAGGATACACAAAATGCCATTGAAGACATTCAGACGTGGACATTATAGACAGAGTGCAAACTCTGGAGGCCAGATGATACATGGAATACCAGCTTTCAGTCATATCAGTGTAGGTCCACTGATTCACAACCTCTAACCGAGCATTGGTCTGATGGTCATGTCTCAATTCAAATTTATTATTAGAATGCATATATTTAATTACTAGTGCTCTCATATTTGGAATCTGACTAGTGAAGAGTGCAATAATGGTAAGAAAGTATGAGTAAAAGCCCTTGAAACTTCCTCCTTCCAGGCAATCTAGTAAATTAAAAGCAACATTGCATAGTGGTACAGATGGTAGGAAAGAGTACAATGGCTGAGACCTAAAGGAAGCAGAGGTGGTGGTTTTTATTTTAACCCTATTTAGTTGGCCAGTTTCCATGCTTCCCCCTTTCAGAAAGACAAAGAAAAGAAATAAAATTAAATTAAAATGGAACATGACAAATGATAACAAGTATTATAAACTTAACCAGGTGTTATTTCCAATAGCAACTGCTGTGCCAGATGTGTAACTTTACTAGAACAGATCAATACAGCCTTGGGCATTTGATATACAGTTATTGATCTTGTAAATGTGCTTGCTTTCTCTCTCTAGTGCTAATCAGCTAAGAGGATTAGAAGCAGTTTACATTTACCAGGAATAGATAGTACTATGCACTCATAGTCTTGCCCCAAAATAGTTTTTACTCTATTAATCTTGGCCAAATCTTCAGAAAAAAACCTAGGTCACGTGACAATTGCACAAAATATGTAGCTGATTCTGTTTATAAATGTAGTCATATTAATTGGGCCTAGTAAGTAGAAAGAACCAACTAATGTTGGATGTCAAATGTTCTAGAAAGTGGGAGAAAACCCATACTGTAAAACTCAGGTTTACACACCTTGGAAATGAGGAAAGTTTCTAGGGATCAAATAAACTGAAGTATATCAGAGTATCTCCTCATCTGTTTTTGAGTAACTCAGAATTATGTTAGTTTTCAGTGAGTCCTGAAAAAGACAGGATTCTGCCTGCATTTCAGGACATGTTACAAGGATCCCTGCAACTTTGACTACAGGGCAAAGTGGATTCCTTGATACTAGAGGTGTATGCCCTGGAAAGGTTGTCAATCAGAGCCTCTAGCATATAAGAGTGTTTTCAGCAGAGGGTCACTGACCATTATAAAAGCAGTTTCTGGTATTTACTGAGCCCTTATAAAGACTGAGAACTTAGCATCATCATGGTATGAAATGACTACACTGGTTGTACTAATCATGACCTGTAAATCACCAACACACCAAATAATTAATTGGCATAGGTATGACAGAAATCCATCATTTGATGGAAATGAATTAGACATGAAGCAATTCATAGAACACAAGCAAATTATAAAGACGGATGATCCAGATTCCAAGTTACTTAATCCTATTGCTCCAACATGTGTCCCTCAACTCACTACTAAGACCTTCTGTGGGATGCCCATATCCAGCTGACCCAGATTTATGGAGAGATTAGTTACAGTAAGCAAATATATTGATGTTAGCCGAAAAATAGGGGTGGCCTCAATGGACAGCAAGAGGGAAAATTTTCCTGGGGTCAGAGCTTCAAACAATGATTCAGGCCTTTAATTTAGTGTAGAATATGCTTGAACTAAGGAAATCAATAAATACTGTACAGAGCAAGACTATAAGAGAAGAGATTCAAGGAAAAGTATATAGATTGTTCCATGAGAAAGTGAATAAAGTGTGACAGTCTTTATATTTCATGGCAGTATCCACCAAGAACATTCATGGCAGAGAAAGCATTGACAATTAGGACAGAAAGTCTCATACAGTGGTGGTGAGCCACCGTCAGAATTCTGTCACTCAGATCTTGCATAAAAATTACATGAATGGATTTGCCAGAATGGGAGAAAAGGAGGTTCTGCTTTGGATTTTCAACAAGCATCCTTCTCACTATGAATAATGCTTCCAGCACTGCTACTGAATTTGTGACCAGTTTGATGTCCCCCAACCCCTTGATATCATATTGGTTATTAATTTGTTGTCTGTAAGCTCTGGTTTACCTTTCTTTTCTATACTCTGTGACACTAAAATTTAATCCTATGAACATTTCTTTTGTTACATGATGCAATGTTAAACTTTGTCAACACGGAAATCGAAGGGTACTGCAAGGTTACAGAAAGGGTTAGGGGCTTCTCTTGTTAGTACTAGTGTACTTTTATGTCCTATGATGCAGCTACCAGTAAATCAGTGTGCCAGAGATGTGGTGTAAAGTACTGCCAGGAATTCCTTGAACACTCCACAGGACTTTCTTAACCAACAGGCCAAGCCTACACTTTTTCTGGCAAATTTCTTCTCCACTGATCTCCTGTAAATCTGTGTGGTGGCCACACTTAATCCAATAAGGCCAGAGTCTCATTCTGTTGCAGAAAAAAGTGTGTCTCTTCCAGGTTCTTAGTTGCTTCCTTGTTCACTCAGTCCTACAAGTAGTAACAAGTCTTCTTTTATATCTTTTGGTTTTAAATTTTAGTTTAAACTAAAATTCTCCTGTTCAAATTGCAGGTATGATTTTTCTATCTTGATTGAACCCTGATTAATAAACATAATACAAAGTCCCTAGTAGAATTATCATGTAACTTCTGACTACATGAGTACATTAATTCCCTTCCATAGTGAAAGAATAGTAAGTCATTCCTTCTGAGATTCTTACATATTTCAGGTATGTGTCTCCCCTTCTCAGTGCCTTAGATAATATCACTTTCTGTGGGCTATCAGAAAAGTTTCATAGGACATGTTGAACAGTCAGGAAGACTGTATCCAACCCTAGTGCAACAGATGAAAGAGACTGAACTCAACCCCATTAAAGCAAAACCAGAGAGTTCTTAGGCACTCAGTGGGCTAGTGGACAAGTAGTGCAAAACCATGGAGGAGAAGTCATTGTCTTTGCTGAATGGTGCTTAGCTTATTAAAGTTAGGCTCCTACATTCCCATAGGGAGTCGGAGAAGGGGAACTATCTTTCTTGATGATTACTCTTCAAAGAAATGACCCCCAGGATCCTGAGCAAGGTAGTTCTGGATTATAAAACTGGCAAGAGGCTAGAGAAGATTTAGATCCTGAAGAAGGAGAAAAAGAATATATACATTTCCTAATTAAAGACTGTAAGGAAACGGAGGACTGATAGGAACCATGGTATAAGTAAGCAGAGGGTAATGTTAAACCAGTCTTGTTCAGGTCTCACAGCATGACCAATTCATTACCATTAGATCCCATATCATTTTTCCTTGGATCAAGGAACCTATTATACAGGAAAAATGGTGAACATGGGATCCTTCTGTCCCACATGGACGGCATCACTCAGACGCCACCAGATTAATAGAATGCTAAGATAGCTTTGTAAAGAAACAGGTGATATGTCTGCTTGGAAATGATAAACATTCATTGAGTACTGTCATTCAAGACGTGGAATATATTTGAACCAACAACAGTTATATGATATTACAGGTCCCATACTGTAAATAAATCTTGGAAGCAGTGGTTCCCATTGCACTTCATATAGTGAACTTCTAACTCCTGTGCCTACAATTTTAAGTTCTTCTAGACCAGAGGCCCAGCACCAAATCAAAACTACTCAAATGATCATGAATAATGGAATAGATAATAAATTTTGGACTACTTAGTTAATACAATACTATGACAAATAAAAAGTATCACTAACAATTCATAGCTATTTGGAAAATATGAATCTTTGTTAAAGTAATCAGTTACAAAAAACAAAGCATATATACTGGTTTTGTTGTCCCATTAGCACAAAATGCAAAAATAGGCCAAATAATCTATGATTTTATCAGTCCAGATAGTTCTTAGTTTGAGGGCAGGGAAAGATGGCAAGTATAATGAGTATGTGTTGACAGTATTCTCTTTTATGAACTGGGTATTGTTTGCATCAGGGTGTTCATTTTTTAAAAATTTACTTAACTTTAAATTTAAGGTATGTAAACTTGTATGTAATGTTACGTGAATTAACAGAAAGTTAAAAGAAAAGGAGCTAAAATCAGAAAAATTATTGTAGAGCATATCTGACATAACCAGGTTTTTTTAAACAATAGGCTTCATTATTTCAATACATCAAAATATTTTCTTTCCTTTGGTGTTCATCATGATTCCAACTGAAATATTTTGTTATTGCCAGGTAATTGATTTCTATTGTATCATAATTTCTTTGGTAGTTCTGTGCATTTAAAACTCCAACATCCTTACAATATGCATCAGAATGCTTTTTTTTTTAACTCAGTTAAAATTCATGACAGGCTTGACAGGTTCTGATTCAAAACATTAAATGTATCCTTCAAATTAATTTCCATGATATTACTTTGAAATGCTTTCAAATTGGCTTTCAACTTTTTAATTTCATTACATAAATCATAACAGACAGTCAATATTTCTCGGCTACTTACATTCTCATTATATATCCTTTCTCTTTCTTTCTCCTTTTGGCTTCTTTCTTGTGACTCATGAAAAACTTTATCTTCATATCTTAACATTAGGTAATAAACTATTTTATTTACTATTCTGCCTTTTTAGAGATTTGGATGACTGCAATAGTTGGGGAAAAAGCAAAAGATTGGCTTTTCCTGCATTTGTTTCAAGGTCATGTTAGTTTTATCAAACAGTTGCATAAAGTAATTATTATGTTTAAAAATTATATTTTGATAAATCAATCTTCTCATTCTATATCTATACAAAAACTGCCTTCTTACAACCAAATAATTGGATAGCATTCTCACAGAGCTTGTTTTAATCTGTTTTGTTTGGCTACAGAAAATACTCAAGACTGGGTTCTTTTTAGAGAAAAAGATTTATTAAGCTCACAATTTTGGAAGCTGAAAGCTCAAGATTGGGTATCCTCATCAGTTAAGCCTCTGGTGAAGGTTTTCTGGCAGAATCACAACTTGGAAGATGGTATCATGGTGGAAGCACATGCAAAGAAAGAGATTACATAGTGAGACAGGAAGCAAAAGACCAAGAAGGAAATAGTCTTGCACATTTCATTACAACTAACTCTTTTTAAATTTTTTTCTTTTTTACATTTTTACAGACTGCATTTTGATTCATTGTACATAAATGGGGTACTACTTTTCATTTCTACTACTCACTGTTATAGGAACTAATTCACTCCAAGAGACCATCATTAATCCCTTCTTAGGACAGTGCCCCCATGACCCAATGGCCTTTAAGTGAGTAAAACCTCAGATGAGTCTAGAACCCATACATTCAGCTGGCCCGGCTGACACTGAAGGAGAATAAAAATGAGCTATCCCCACTGAGGCCTGCCCAAACTGCAGATTGGTTAATATAAAAATTCTTGCTGTTGCAAAAAACCACCAAGTTCTGGGGTCATTTTTTTTAATCTTGTCATAGTAAATAGAATAATATGTAGGGCAAACTAACTCTGAAATGTCTCTTGAAATAGTTTGTAGTTTAGTTTAAAAAAAAAACAACAAAAAAAACTAGAAACATATGAATCTCTATAGGATAAGGCAAATGCTTTTTTTTAAAATCTATGATTATAAAGGCACAATGGTCATAAAAGTTTTTAGCTTGAAAAATGGAATATCACTTTGGGGTTCAAGGAATGCCACATGGGAAAGATTCCATTTGAGATGTGCTTTGTGCCATTTATTTCTGGGAAAACTAGGTGTTTTTGTTCTTATACCAAATTTGTACTTTGTAATAATTTAATTTCTTTAGGGGAAAAATATCTTTTTCTTTTCTTTTACTCTTCTAAATTCTCAGCTGCAACCTCTACCTCACAAAGCAGACTAATGAAAGAAAGCATGCACATTTACTTAATGTAAATATTAAATGATGTGGGAAATTTCAAAGAAGTGAAGACCCAAAGAAGCAGTCAAACCTGAGGGGTGTTGTGCTGTGTTTGATGAAAATTGCAAATAAGTGGGCAACTATTATCAGAAAAGAAGTAACTAATTGTAATAAACTTGGGGAAACCAGTAAAGCCTGTTTCTTCAGATTTCTCTCAGTGCCCCTCTGTCTCCAGGGATATGGATATTTTAGTTAGCTTTTCATTGCTGTGATCAAAATACCTGAAAAAATAATTTAGAGGAGGAAAAGTTCATTTGGGGTTCACAGTTTCCAGTCTCAGTTCATAGATGACTGATTCCATTTCTCTGGGCCAAGAGAAACACCACATCATAGGGGAAGGGCATGGTAAAAGAAAGCTGTTAAGCTCTTGACAGGGTCCAAAGGCAGTGAGAAAGAGAGTGGGGAATGGACCACAGGGAAGATGTACCCTTCCAGGGAACAGCATCATTGACCTACTTCCTCCAGGCATGCCACACCTGCATACTGTTATCACCTAGTGAGTCTATTCAAAGTAGGAAGGACTGATTAGGTTACAGCTTTCATATTCTAATCATATTACCTCAGGATATCCCTACTCTAACAGGAGCTTTTGGGGAACACCTAATATCCAAACCATAACACAGGCCCTGGCCTCCAAAAGCTCATTCCATCCCACAGTGAAAATTACATTTAGCTATCTCCAGGAACTTCATAGTCTTAGCATTTTCAGCATTGCCCAAATTTCCAAGTTCAAACTCATCTATACTCAAGGCAAACTTTTTGCTGTGAGCCCCTGTAAAAATCAAAATTGCCCAATATACAGTGGCACAGAATAAATATTACCACTAAAAAAGGAAGCAATGTAGGCATGAAAACAATGGATGGGGCTAAAGGAAGACTAAAATCCAGCAGGGCAAACAAGTCTGGCAAATTGGTGTTAAGTCTACCTACAGGACCCATGATGGTCAAAGCATGTGCTCTCCAAAGGGCTTGAGAAGCCTCAACCCTTTGTCCTTGCCAGTTGAAGTGCACATGGGCTCTTCTTTAGCCTGGCTCTCTCTGTGGCTAGAAGTTTTCCTTGGTAGATAATCCACATTACTCTCATCTCTTTATTCCTGGGGTCTCCATTCCAGCTTAGGGTTTACTTTCATGACTTCACACATTACCCTCTCAGGAGCAGCCCAGAGAGAATTTGACTCTGCTATATTTTGCATGGTCTCCCAGATTTTCCTTTGAAAGATTGGTGAAACCCCTCCACCATCCCATAACTCAAGAATCCTGCATTCCCACAGGATAAGCACCATTTGGACAATGCTAAAGTCTGCTGTCAATTCTTGCAATACTTGTTCCCTATGAAATCATGTTTGCAGTGTATTCTGAATGTCTGTGTGTTTCATCATGTTAAAACAATTTCTTAGGTCCCCCTGTGCAAGCAGAAATCACCTTTGGTTTCTTCTCAAAGGAATTTTTCCTATCCATATCCTTGAGCCTATAGTGGGTACAGTCTTGCAAATTCCTTAGATGACCTCCAGATATCTTACCTATTGTCTCTATGTAAAGCACTTAGCATCTCTTTTGGGGCTATAATCTCTTCAACAAGTACACCTTTCTTCATTCCCATCTTTATATGAACTTTTCTGGCCAAACTGCAAGTTTTTACAATTGTTAGCTTATTTTCTTCTTCTAATTCTCATATTAAATCAGGTTAAAATCTGCAAGCAATATCCTTGCTGCTTATTGAATGCTGTGCTTCCTTGAAATTTCCTCTGATAGATTAGATGGTCCATTGCTTTTAAAGTTAGCCTCTCACAAAGTATCAGAACATAGGCAAAACATAATCAAGTTCTTTGCCAGAACATAGCAATAGATTTCCCAATAGAGTATTTATTTCCTTCTGAAACTTCATGAGTCCAGTCACTGTCCATAGTTCTATCAGCATTCTGGTCTTCCAAGTTTTCACCAGAATCACCCATTGAGCTCCATTTACAACACTCTAAAGCTATTCAATTTATATCTCTAAACTTTTAAAATTTCATCTACAATCCATTTCCAAAGGCTTTTGAACCACATTAAGTTAGTTACAGCAATGACCCCACTTCTCAATACCAACTTCTGTTTTAGTCAACTTTGCATCATCGTGAAAAAAATTACCTGACAAACACAATTTAGAGGAGTAAAAGTTTATTTGGGGACAGTTTCTGAGGTCTGAGTCTACAAACATCCAGTCCATTTTTCTGAGTCTAAGGTAAAGTAGCACATCATGGGGGAAGGACCCAGCAGAGTAAAGCTGCCCCCCTCTTGGAAGCCAGGAAGCAGAGAAAGACAGAGAAAAAGCTGCCCCCCTCTTGGAAGCCAGGAAGCAGAGAAAGACAGAGAAA
>JAJEJO010003679.1:412393-434499 GCA_020662805.1 Glaucomys volans
AAGCTGCCCCCCTCTTGGAAGCCAGGAAGCAGAGAAAGACAGAGAAAGGGAGGGGTGGGGGAAGAGGTCACAGCAAGGATGCACCCTTTCAGGGCACACCACCACTGATCTACCTCCTCTAACCATGCCCAACCTTCTGACAATTACCAACTGGTCAGCCCACTCAAACTAGGAAGGACTGATTAGGTTTCAGCTCTCATATTCTAATAATTTTACCTCTGAATGTACCTGAATAAACAGAAGCTTTTGGGAGATACCTCATAACCCTTAACATGGCTGTTCCTTCCCTCTGGGAACAGGAGGAATCTCTCACAGAATAGTCTTAGGTGCTGCTTTGGGGGAAGGTAAGAGAGTTGTTCTTCCACAAAATGTTTTTCATATATTGCTTAAAATATTTAGTATTAAGAGTATCTATGTTTGGGGAGTAGTTTGTACTAAACCTTATAAAGTAGTAGCTTAAGTCTGAAAAATGTAGCATAACAGAATTTATTTTCTATTTTTAGTAACTACCAGGTCCATTCACACAGACTAAGGATAAGTAAAAAGAGCCTCTAGAGATGGGCCTTATGGTAAAATCTGTAGGGAATGCAAAGAGATAAATAAAGGTATTAGCTTCACATCATTCACAGAGCTTAGAAGACTTCTGCAGGACCTAAAAGTGCATGTGAAATTGAATTACAGTCATGCTACAACAATTGGCTGCCCAACTGTGTGTTTATGAAAAACACCAAAAACCTTAAATAGTAGTGCAGATGTAAGTTGATAATTTAACCTACATATGTGATATAATCTGTCAGAATAATTTGTGAACTGACTGGTTAAGGAAGGATCAAAGTTAAAGATGCTAAGAATTAGAAATGAAGAGTTTATTTTTCTCCTTTCAATCTTCCTGTTAAGTGCTTCTCAATTGCTGATGAACGCTCCTGTGTGAGGGCTGTAGGAGAATTACCCCTGACTGCCGCCGAGCCTGAGTCATTACTGTGAGTAGCTTACATTTCTAAAATGTATTTATTCACATCTAGAATTTTCTGTGTAGTGAAGTGGCCCCAAAGTTAATCAGGACACAGAATACAAGAGTTTAAAAATTTAAGTATTTCTTTAAAAGATCAAAAACCCACATGTGAGAATTGTAGATAATGTGTAATACCTTTGGTAGGCAAAGTTTAACTCAAAGAATTTCTGCAGGACTAAAATTCATTAGATAATTGTTTATTTTTCAACAATGAATAAAAACAGATTTGAAATATCTAGAGAATAGACAGATAGTATAAAGTTGAAGAATAACTAATTTATGTGACTCTTGTTTCATATTTTGTATTTTTTTCTCCACCCCACATTCTAAAATCAAAACACGAAGAAATCCATTTTAGGATTATTGACTCAATTTGTTCTATTACAATAATTTGTTGACACTTTAAGAACTAAACTGGCTCAACCACATGAAAACATATTAGTTCTTTTGCCATTATGAAAGCCAAAACTGACGAATTAGCCTACAGAGTCTAATTCAACATAGACTTGCCTAAATTTCCACATTGATTAACAGCTCTATAACACATAAACAATTTTTGCCCTCTGGGTGGTGAATTACTACAAGCAGAGCTTTGATATTTCAGCAAAAGTTAAAAAAGAATATTTGTAATAATTGTGATTAAAGTAATAAAAGTTAGCTATATGCCCAGTGGTTCTCAACTGAAACAATTTTAATCTCCTCTCCCAGGAGATATAGAAAATATCTGGAGACAATTTAAATGTTTGAATCAGTTGGCATCTGGTGTATATAGGCCAGAAATCTTGCTAAAATATCCTGTGACAGAAAGACAGCCCCCCACAATACAGAATCATCTTGTTCATAATTCAGTAGTGCCAAGATTGAAAAACACTACTGTATGCCTCTTGTTAGAAAAATCTTATGCTGGATTTGATTTTAAACTTTTTAAGAAAACACAGAATATTGTGTTTTAGTAATTTCTTAAAGAATACTCATTGAACCACTGAAGATCAAAATGACCGCTTAAACCAAATTGTAGTTTAGGGCAATAGAAATAGTTGATATTTATGCCTGAAGTTTTCTAATTGAATGTCCAGGCATAAAACTAACTGGAGGGATACTAAAAAGATTAACCTGACATGCTTTGTAAAGTGATTCTAGTTTTAACTCTTCTTGGGAATACAGGAGAAACTGCCTCAAATGTGAAAGAGTGGAGGTGAAGATCCTAGCAACATTATCAAAGCATCAGGGTTCCCTAGAAGCAAAGGTCCTCACTTGAGTGAAAGCGAGCACCTGGCTTCCAATCTTATCATTACAGTGAGAAAATTAAGAATTTGCTGGAAAAACAATCTAAGAACTTGACAGAATTGCAAAAACAAAGAAAGAAAATCAAGGAAGAAAGGAAGGAAGAAAATAAAGGAGTGTGAGGGAGGCAAAGAGAGAGCATCAAAGGAAAGAAAGAAGGAAGGAAGGAAGAAAAAACAGAAAAGAAGAAAAGGAAAGGAGAGGAGAGGAAACAAGAGGGAGAGAAATAGTGAGCTTGCAACTTCATGTCTGAAATATCCCAGTCTTCTTTTTAAAGGATGATACTTGGGAGCTCTGCATTAGGGGTTTGTTCGGGTTTGTATTCTGCCCTTGCTCCTCTCTCCTCTATGACTTAAATGAACTAACCTTGAAGACAAATGAGTCTTTTGTATAAAAGACTAGGGAATGGATTGGAAGAGAAAGTTGTAAATAGTTTTAATTGCAAAAAGGTACTTGACTACCATAATATAATAATCCAGGAAAAATGGCTCTTTTTGAATTCCAAGCATTTTGAATTCTGACAAAGCTCATTTTACAGTTTAAGCTCTATATTTTAATTGTGATTTTTTAATAGTATTGATAAATCCCATATAATTATTCTATTAACCTCTGCAAACACTTTCACTTTGTCTAGCAATTCAAATAACTGAATGAAAACAGACCCCCAGGACCTCATTTACTTGCTATACCTGTCTCTATTACAAGCCAATTAATTTACATTTCAGCATTTCAATTACAGGGCTCCATTAATGCCCCAAATAATCTATAGATAATAGCTTTCTAAATTCTAACTATTTGACTTTTTCTGTCATTTGATATGCTTTTGTTATAAGCAAAAGTACAAGCTAATTAGAGATGACATGAGCCCAAATCCCTACTTTACTATGATGTAAAAATGTTTTTGGCATTTTTATAATCACAAATGAAACAGTTTTTTACTATCAAAAGTCAAGCAATTAAGCTAGATGTGGTGGTGCCCACCCATAATTCCAGTGACTTGGAGGCTGAGGCAGGAGGATCATAGGTTCAAAGTCAGCTTTGGCACATTAGTGAGTTCTCCTCTCAAAAGAAGTAATAAAAAGGGGGCTGGATTGTAATTTAGTGATAAAGTGCCCCTAGGTTCAATCAATTGCCAGTACTAAAAGCAAAAAAGTATGCACTTAATATTTTTGGATTTTTGGATTGTGCTTAATATTTAGCACAATAAAATGTACATGTTCCACTGATCCCTGCCCATAATAAAAATTCAACATACGTGTTCTATTCTGATAGTGTGAACTGTTGCCTGCACTAAAATCATACTCCTCTCTCTGGGCACCAGGCTGGGCAGGTAAGTGTTGCCATATAAGAGAGATGTAGCTAATGGAGTGAAAGAGAGATGTGCACTTTCTGGCCTGGCCCATGCACACCTCCCCAGCAGGATCCTCCCTGTTTGTTTCCCTTTTCAGTTGGGTAAAATGGTGATGATCCCAAGTTGACCTTGGTTCTTTAATTTCTGTCTGAAGGACAGCTGGCTGGCTAAGAGCACCTACTTTGATCTAGTACATGAGTGAGAAGTGAACTTGCAAAGTGCAAGTCATGAAGTATGAGGGCTTCTCTGTTTTTATCTGTAATAAGAGCCACTGTTACCCTAGCAACTTTGGAGGTAAAAACTACCAAGTACTTCTTTCTGACACAGAAAGAAATTTTGGAAATAAGCTGTTTGAGAACTGTGTGTAGATGTGGGGTGTGTGTGTGTGCGTGTGTGTGTGTGTGTGATGGTGCATAGTTACACATATAAATACACCTATCAAAATACACGTTTATACCACTTTCTTGAACAAACATTCCTTTTACAGCACTTGTTATTGTTCTTAGTGAGACTTTTAACAAATTTAAAATCAAATTAAATTCAAGGAGAGAGGCAAAAAGCCTTTTCATTTTATTCTCCTTTCCACTGACTTCTCAAGTGCTCTTGTCCACATAAATCCTGGACTGACAGAAAGCAAAGATTCCTGTTTAATAATTATACTGTTTTGTTCTCCTTGCTCTGCTTTTCTTTCATTCCTAACAACTCAACTTCTAGCAATTTCACTTGGTTTCACTTTTTATTTCAACTTTCTCTTTGCTGTCCTTGACTTTTCTGACACTGATATTCAGGAATCATAAAACTTTTACTTGAGAAGCACTAAGCATTTGACTTATTCTAAATATTGCATAAACTGGGACTATAGTCATTTCGAATGTTCTCTTTTGATTAAATCAATAGGCAATGTTTCAGAGACCACTAACCTGAAATTCACTTCTGTAGACAGGCTTTTTTTCTTCCATTTCAAACAGCTGAACTGAACAAAATGATTGCATCTTTCTTTTATTGTCTGGGAACTGTTAACCCAAGTAGCGTGTATAAAAATATAGGTAAGAATTTCAAAATTATATGCATCTGGTGACATTTCTCTTCGTGTCGCAGGCATTGCTGCATGTTCTCTTCCACTGCGATAGCTTTTACAAGGCACACCATGTCATTGGACTTTTATTTCACTGAGAGGTTTGCTGTGTTCACAAAAGGCTGACAGCTCTCCTCCAACTGCTGAGATGGTGACACTGTGGCTAAGTCAGGCCTCACAATGGGTGTCTTTGCAGTGTTAACATGAAAAGTCAGAGAGCGAAAGAAGAACTGAATAGAGTCCCAGATAAAAGTGAAATAAAGACCTAAGGATCTGTCACATAACACTTATTTTTCTGAGTAAAAGTAACTGAGATATAATAAAGAATAATGGCTTTGAGGTGAGAAAGACCTAAATTCATTTATTTTAACTTCTTTCAAGTTCAGGGCCTTCACCTTTAAAAAGGAGGAAAAAAATGTCTGCCTTAATTATCATTAAAAGGATAAAATAAAAAATATGGGTAAACAGTGTGACCAAATCCATAACTCAGAAGTGAACTTTCTTGTGCAATAAGCACTATTCTAGGCACATGGACAAAAATCCCTGCCCTGCAAGACATACTTTCTACTGGGAGAAATTGAGAAGAAGTAAAGAAGAGAAATAAATGGTATGTGGAGTACATGAACTAATCAAAGTGGGAAGGAGAAAAAGAAAGCAGAGAGGAGGGACTGAAGGATTGCATTTAGAGTAATAGGAAGGCCTGAAGAGTCGGGACCATCTCCTGGAAAGGTAACAGTCTGCCAGTGTGAGTGAGCCATGTAGACTTTTGAGGACTAGCCTCCTCAGGAAAAGAAAAGGCAGATGCAAGACACTCAGGCAGGAGCAGGGCTGGCATGTGACTGGGACAGCAAGTGAGCCCTGTCTCAAGCAGGGTGAGCAAAGGTGAAAGAACTGGGAAATGAGTGCCAGGGGCAGGCGTGGTGGTGCAGGTCTTTGTCAGGACTTTGGCATGAACCCTGATGGAGGTGACATGCCTGAAGTGTACTGAGCAGAGAAGTGGCAGGATCTGATTTACCTTTCAGTAGGGTCACTCTGGTTGTTATTTGAGAATAGATGGAGGGGAAATAAGTGGCAAAGCAAGGAGACCAGTGTAAGAGCTTCTGTTAATGCAGGTGTCTTGGCCCCTAATGGTGCAGAAGATGTGATAAGAAGTAGCTCAATGCATGTAATTTGAAGACAGCGAACAAGCCTATCTGAGTGACTGGAAGGGAGATGTGAGGGGGGTTGCCAAGGTTTTACATGAGTGACTGGAGGAACATGAGCTCTTTTTTTGTTGTTATTTTCTAGCATATTTGGGGATTTATTGGTTGACAACAAATAATCAATTTATCTCCTGGAAGCTAGATCCCAAGGAGTTATGTACTACTTGTGTGGGAATTGGAAGGAATACAACTTCAATCATGTGTTACAGCCAGTATTTAAGAAGTATTCATAAATATCTGTTTTTCAAAGTCTTACAGAAGTCAAATGATGCAATGTGAGTAAAAGGAATTCACCCTTTGCCAGCCCCCAAATTAATTTTACAATAATTTTATCTATTTGCTGCCAAGTTCTACTTTTTCTCTGTTAAATTTTCAGATCATTTAGTGGCATATTTTTTCTCCAATACCATTCTTAGGTGCTTCGTTAATCATATTTGGTTAGAATAGGCTCCTAGAATATAACAAAAGTATTCGAATGCAACAAAGGTTTGACTATTTGCTCATGAAAAGATCCATGAGAAGCCATTTTCCTACCAAGCAGTGACTCCAAAATTTAGGCTGTAATGTCTCAAAAATAATGTCCAGAGTCACTAAGGAAGAGGAAGAGGAAGAGATGGCTGGAAGGGATGTACAGACTCTTAAGCAAAGGGCAAACACAGGACAACCAAAATATGCCATTTTTTTTCTGCCTCAATGTGGAAATTCTCACGGCCAAAATTTTTACCATCCTATCCGCTTAACTGCCCCACTCCCACCCCAAATAAGAATACTTGGCCTCGTGGAGTTTGTATAGAATCCTCTAGTCTTACAGCAATGGGAATTGTATAAATTCTGATGATATAGAATGGAGATCTGTGCTGATGGTACAGTCAGATGGACATTCAAGACAGCGAAATGAGCTGGGGCCTTGCTCCTCCCAGGGATCCTCTTCCTGTGGACACTGGGAAGGAATTATGGCTTTTAAATTTTTGACTGGGGTATTTTCTCTATTTTTTTTTTTTTTTTTGCTCTGAATGTCATTTATTTCCATTGTGGTATTTATTATTTTCTTCCTTATGATTGCTTTAGGTTTAGTATGGTCTTTTTTCTTTCTTTCTTTCTTTAATCTTCATAAGATTGTAAAGTTCATTAATGATTAGGGATCTTTCTTCTTTTTAAAAATAGGTGGTTACAATCATAAATCTCTCCATAAGCACTGCTTCAGGCACAATTCCATATGTTTTGGTGTGCTTTCTGTGCATTTTCATTTATCTTTAAGTATTATCTTGTTGTCCTTGTGTTTTCTCCCTGCTCACTGCTTAGGAGACTGATTGTTTTAATCTACCATATTTAAATTTTTAAAAAATCTTCTTTTAAGATTGATTTTTAATTTTTCTCTGTTCTGGTAAGAGGAAGTGCTTTGTGTGATTTCTATTCTTTCTAAGTTCACTGAGACTTCCTTTATGACCTGATACATGATCAATATTATGTAATGGTCCATGTGCACTTGAGAAGAATGTGGATTCTGCTCTTATTGGGTAAAGTGTTCTATAGATATGTTATATTTATTTTGTTTATGGTGTTTTTCATGTCCTCCATTGCCTTATTGATCTTCTAACTGCACATATTTTTGATAGTGGAGTATTGAAGTTTCCAACTATTATTGTTGAATTATCTATTTCTCTCTCTTCACTTCTCTCACTTTGTTTCACATGTTCTGAAATTCCTTTGTTAGGAACTTATAAGTTTGTAATTATATTTTTCAGATAAATTAACCCATTTATATTTATAAAACATCCTTCCTTGTTTCTAGTGACATTTTTTGTCTTAAATTCTGTTTTGTGATATTAGTGTAATTGTTAAAGCTCTCTATTGATCTCTTTATGAATGACAGGATGACACTGGAAACATGTCTGCAGTCAGAACCACACAGTACCCAGGGCTGAACCTCCATCTGACATACTGAAATCCAAAAAATGCCAACACAAATAAATGGCAATGAGGTTGTAACTGCAGAAATGAATATTTTGAAGTTACGTTAGCTCAATAAGCATGGTCTTTTACCTCGTTTCTTAATATACTCCATAACTTTGTTCTAGAATATTGCATTTTCCTTTCATACACGTGTAAGCAAACATGTCAAAGAAAACTCCAGTAGGCATTAATGGAGTTTATGGAAATCAGTAATCAAATTTCAGTGAAATACAGAAAGTCAATACTTAGGAGAGTAAACTGATTCTTTTAAAGCTGTACTGAAGCTATTATAGGTAAATCTGCGAGAGACAATATCAGATGGAGAATCTCATTTCATAGTTCTTCTATGGTTCCAGAGGATTACATCTCATATTATGCACCAGATGCATCTTCTTAAAGCCCTCTGTAATCCCTGGGTTCAATAGATGCACAAAAATGCATAGATAATTGAACTCCACTCAGTTCTTACTACTTGTGAATGCATTTGCAGCTATTTGCATTTTTGAAATGGACAAATATGCCTCCTGGTGGCAAATTGCAGGTGCATTTCAGTTGTAGCTTCTGCTTCACAAACCTCACGAGGGCAAAGTCAATTTCAAAATTACCTCTGAAACATCAACTCTTTAATGACTTTCTCATAATGCTGTGAAAAGAAAGTAAAACTGTTATATTTGCAAGCCAACCACAGAAACGTTATACAACTTATTGGTAGATACCAATAAATAAACTGGAAATTTGGTGGGATTCTCTTTTTTTTTTTGGTACTAGAGATTGAACCCAGGGGCACTCGACCACTGAGCCACATCCCCAGCCCTTTTTTTGTATTTTATTTAGAGACAGGATCTCACTGAGTTGCTTAGGCCCTCGCTAAGTTGCTGAGGCTGGCTTTGAACTTGCGATCCTCCTGCCTAAGCCTCCTGAGCAGCTGGGATTACAGGCCTGTGTCACCACGCCTGGCTTGATGGGATTCTTAAGAGGATTGTGTAGTATATAGTGGTCACAAATTTGGGGATGGAGTACCTTTGGTTAAATATAACTTTTGCCTTTTAAGAGACTAAAAATTGCACAATGAAATAGACTCTTCTGAATTTTCACAATAATTTAATAATTAATGACAATATCATTGGCATAATTGAGAAGTTAGAGAGTGAAGAAAGCAGTCTCTCTCAGTGGTGAAACCAGGTTATAAAGAACAGCCCTTTGAATTACTTCATAATTTGTTTTCAAATTACAATGTTTATGCCTACTGCCTGTTTTTGTGTTTTTTTCTTGTAGTAGGGTCCATTACACTCAAATCATACTATAAACACAAAGTGCATATTACATGAAAGGACATCTCTGAATCTGGTCACAAAAGTGGCTGAAGGATTTTGGAATTTATTCCCTTAGCAAAAGTTAGATATGGCTACTGTAAAACAATATTCTTGGGCTGGGGATATAGCTCAGTTGGTAGAGTACTTGCCTTGCAAGCACAAGGCCCTGGATTCAGTCCCCAACACTGTAAAATAATAATTAATAATAATAATAATAATAGTAATCGTAGTAGTAATAATACTATTGTTCCCCAAACAAAACTTGAATGATTGTCACAAAGTACTTTGAAAGTGTTCTCAATGCCTCTACTTTAGATAATATTTAGAACAAGTTAATTGGTTGTGCGTATTCTAATCCAACTCTTGCTGTAGCTCTGGAAAATTTTAAATATGATGACAAATACCTTTCAACTAATATGGCTAATTCTCCTTATTAGTCTTTAAATGAATATGTACTGTCAGCTGGATTCAGTAGCTGTTTGCTGTTTGTGAAAGCCAGAAATTAATAATAGACTGTTTGAAAGAATAGATTTATTCTCTTGGCCTCAGTAGCCAAATAAAAATGTTAAAGGCTGAATGTTGAATTCATTGCTAACAATTAATTCCGCTGGATAATGCATGTGTTGTGGACACATCATGAGTGCAAATGGTCAACATTCATATTAGTCTGCACTCTCAGCTGTGGAAGTTATGTTACAGCTTCACTCAAAATGTCCACAAGGTATGCAGCTGATGGAGCAGGAGACAGATGTGGATAAAGGAGACGAGAGCAATCTTTTAATGGTAGCCACCAGCTGTGATTTACAGGGGGAGTAAATGGTTTTGAATGGACTCTATTTGATCCCCTACTGGTCAAAAATATTTTCCTATCCATCTTGTACATTCTACCTAACAGTTGGAATAGGCAATGACAAATGATCTTTATAAGGAAGCAATGAATAGCACAGGATTTAATATGAAAAGCAACATGACAAAAAAATCTGACTTAATGAAAACTTATCAAAGCTGGTTTGCAGGAACATGTGTTAAATGATTTAGGAGATACGTGACTCTCTGAAACACATAGTTATGGTACTGTGAGTGAAGGGGAGCCCAGCCACTGACCTAACCAACTGCATTTATCCCTCTCCAACTCCATTTGCCTTGCTTTTTTCCCCCTCTGAATCACTCTCTTTGGCAGTTACCTTGGATTCCAGGAACAACAGGCTGGTTGCAAGCATCTTTATACAAAAGGACTGAAACTACTCTCAAACAACCATGAGCCTCATAGAACAGAACATAGAACAGGCCTTAATGAGACTGGACCCTATGCAGGAGTAGAGGGCTGCACCTTAAGCAGGATTATGGGATCATCTCATCAGGAGAATTAATTCACCCCAAGTAATGATGACCTTCTGAGAACTTCACAGAATCAGTCCTGAGACAATAATCAACCAGACCAAGTGCTGACCACGATGACCTATCCTGGCATCAATTCAAAATCCCAACCCTTGCATGCCTCAACCTTGCCTTTATTCCTTTTGTTCCTCCCCACACCCCACTCTTCTAAATTTTACTCAAACTCAAAATTTCTGTCTGCCCCTAGAAGACAGATCTTTGATCACTGAACCCCTACATCTGTCCTTCCCAACATGGTAATGCTGATTAAAGCTCTTCTCTGCCTTTCACCACTGCTTGTATCTTTGACTGGCATATAGAGACAGGAAGCTAAGCATGGTCAGTGGCCTTCACCCAGGGACTCCAGTAACATGCACACGTGGGAGGTGTATCTTCACCATAGTTCTCCTACACATGCAAATGTCTGTACTCTTTGTCAGCAATATAATTAACGAGACATTGCTACACTAGAAAATAAGAATAGTTCAGAAAATATAAAACTGTGCATAATCTGTGTCAGAGATACTCTTTCAAGTATTTAAAGTAAAAAAATAAAAGAAAATATTGTCCAGAACAGAATTTGGCAAACAATGACACATATTAAAACTGTCTCCACTGCCTGCTTTTGTAAATTGGAATATAGCCCCACTTGTTCATTTTATATTTTATTTGTGTTTGTGTTCACATTGCAAAGGTGATATTAAGGATTTGCAACAGAGACTGAGTGATCTGAAAATTCTAATATATTTACTATCTGACCCTTTTCAGAAAAAGTTTTATGGCCCTGGTCTACAATATGCAAATAACATTGTGATAAACTCACCTGCCCTCAGTATACCCACTGCCATAATCAATATTCAAAGAATTGAGAGCATGAATTACAATCAAATAATTTTAGAGATCTTCATTGTATCTCTATATGATAAGATCATACCATTGTGAGATTTGATAGAATAAAAGAATAGGTAGAAAGGATGTTTCAAGAAAGGAAAGGAAATAACATTTTAATTTGGAAATTCCACACACTTTTTTGTCCTGTCACTTCTAAAGTCAATCTCTCTCAGTCCTGTCTTTTCCCAATTTGGAGGGAATCTCTAAGTATTAAAGCTAACTATAAATTCATTCATTTATGATAATTACCTTGCACAAAATTTATTAGTCCACCAACAAATAGATTAAGCAAAGAGAGATATAATATTTTTAAAAACCTATAATTTAGGGGATTTTCTAGCATTCACTCTTGATTAGAGAATGGTGATATTGGTGAAAGCTCGGTCCTTGTCCCCAATGCCAATCCAATAACAAGGACACAGTTTTATATTTTATTAGATACAGGGTCTCATTGAATTTCTAGGTCCTCACTAAGTTGCTGAGGCTGGGTTTGAACTCACAATCCTCCTGCCTCAGCCTCCTGAGCTGCTGGGATTACAGGTGTGCAAGACTGTGCCCAGCTCTAAATTGTACTTTAAAAATTAAATTTAGTAAAGGCAAAGCTTAGGAGAACAATTTGCCAGGTTAGTGTTCTCCAAACTAAAATTATCTCTAGCAAAAGTCTCATATTTGTATAGAAATAACAAATATGGTTGGTATTTATTCATGTCATTTGATGTTTTATAGCTGAAAAAGTAACCTGATGTCAATAAGTTATATATACAATTTTGTGTTAGTCTTCACACTGGAATTGGAATTTAAATGCATTTTTGGAAGATAATGTGGCCCTGATTTGTTTAAAGGTGACATTATAAAACACAGAAGCATTCTGCCACTTTTTCCACATAAAGAAAGCTAAAAGCTCTCTTAGCCTTTCTTTAATTCATGTTTCAGGTGTAATGTTGTATTGTGTTATTTGTGAAGAGCCCACCTTTTCTGGGTAAGGATCTGCTTCCCACTTTACTCCATGTTAGAGTGACTCCAAAATAGGCTAGCCTTAAGCTCATTTAAAGTTGTGTCCAAAAGATTGATTTTTGTTGTTGTAAGATTACTGTGATCTCAAACAGGGGACATAATGTATTACTAAGTAAAGATTCAAGATTATACAAGTCATTTTTCTTGTCTTGACCAGCCAAGATCTTTCCCAAGAGACTACGTATAGAATCAATGCAGTACTGGCCAGGTCATAAAAGTTGCAGTAATAGATACAAGCAAAAATCAGAGGCAATTCCCAAGTCAAAACCAACAAACAGATGAGAACCTGAAACACACCAAAACAGAGTATGTGTCCCTAGGTTCTGGAATCCAGCTTAACGGTGACTCTTACACCAGTGGCAAGACAGATGTCCCCAGAAAGAGGGACCAGATGTTCCCACAAAGAGGAAGCAGATGTGTAGAATCAAAGATCTTGGCATGCACACCAGAGAGCTTACCAAATGGTCAAGGATGTAGGGACTTTCCTGAGTTGTTTCCTTTTTATCAAAGTGGACCATGATGGAACAATTGGTACTGTTCAGGGAGAGAACACAGAGTTCCCAGAAGCAAAGGAGCTTCAGCCGCTCCTGGGATGATCCCTTAGTCCCTTTTCCCTTTACTCACAGGAATAGCTCCTCTGGTTCAACCCAAGGCAAACTCATCCATCTCCTAACTCTCTTGCAGTTGGCTCTTGACAAGTTCAGCAGCACCATTCATTCTAAGCATGAAAGTGGGGTTTCTTGGAGAGCTAGCCCTGCCCAAGAAAGCCAGAGCACAGGCTGCTCTCAGGTCGTATCTGGAGTGCCAAATTTGTTACTGAAAGCTTGGTCCTTGTCCCCAATGCCAATCCAATAACTAGGACACTATTTTGAGAAAAAGGAAAAAAAAAAAAAGGTTTATTGCTTTGCTAGCGAAGGAGAAACATAGGGGGCTCCTATCCCAAAGGCTGATTCTGCCCATCAGGAGGAACAAGAGGCTTTTAAAGAGGTGACTCAAAGGCTGCATTCTATGTTGGAGTTGTAATTCACTTGTTCATTTGGGAGATAGTCATTTATGAGATCTTCTGGTACCATCTCCAAAGTCTGGATTATTTCTTTCCTGTGGTGGATGTGTACTCAAGGACAGATAAATCTGCCTAAAATGCGGAAGAAAGGTAATCCTGTTTCCCCTGAGATTAGGGAAAAGGAGAGATTAGAGAAGAGCAGGGAGAGAGGAAGAGAAAGACACATGTCCATTTAAAAAATAAGATACGGTGGCAGAGCGCAAGAGTTATATTCAAAGCATAAAGTGGGCCACTGTTAAATTCTGACATGGTTGGAAGTATCCATTAGAATTATGAGACACATTCCCTCGTGTCATGGAGCAGTCATCTCATGTGACCTGTATTGTCCCATTAAGCATAAAGACTTCACCAGAGTCACCTAGAAAAAGAACTGAGGTAAGGACCAGCCAAACCGCAGCATGACCATGACAGTGACGCATACCTCTTGCCTTCCTGACCCAATTCTTTCTCTATTTAAACATAATGCTCATTTTAGGACCTCTGAAGACAAGCCTGAGACATTTGATTTCACTTATTTTCCCAATAAGTCCACATGGATTTAAGTTCCTTTCCTGTTTGTAACATTATTTTATTTATTTATTTATTTATTTATTTATTTATTTATTTATTTTTGTTAGTTTGTTTGTTAGCATGTGGCCAGACTGATTTGTTAGGACCCCAGAATTCAGTCTGGTCTAGGACTCTAGTAACATTGATATGAAACTCACCCATGCCTTCAGCAGAATTCTAATGGTGGTCAAAGGAATAGGTTCTGAATATCTGCAGGTTATTTTAACTCATTTTTCTTGTTACTGAAGCCTGGCAGAGGTTTTAATACTGATTTATCAACAGAAGCCCTTTGGGGACTGAGGAAAAGAGGGTAAACTAAAATCCCTCTGAAGTCTTTTGGGTAAATCTGGAGACCAGTTGTACAAAGACTTTCTGCCTAGTCTACTTTCTAATCTCTAAATGAAACTCAGATAAAGATATTAACCATTGTTCCTTGAACCAAATGTTATTTTGAGACAGAGATTTAGGATATCAGGAAAGAAAGACTGAATCTTTAAGGAAACACCCACAAATTATTGAGAAAGAATAGTTGTAAATCTTGAGTTGACATGCCCTTGGCCCATACCTTTGGCTGGTACCCTTGGCCCATGCCCTTGTAAAACGAGGGAAATACATAAGCACAGGAAAAACTGACACAGAATTGTGCAGCTGCACCCTGGATCCACCTCCAGTCTGGCCCCTGATACAGCCCTTCTATAAATATTGGAACCCTAGCCAAAGTCAGGATTGCTTCTCATTCTCAAGACAGCCCACATTCACCCTTGAATGTGTATCTTCCATTCTAAATAAACCTCTGCCTATAGCTTTGCCTGCTCAAAAAACAAAAAATTTTTTCCCTTCAGTTATGCCAAAACCCCCACTGGTCCTGAGTTCCCCTTCTCCTCTGGAAACTCCTCAGACCATTCTCTAGAGACATATCTTCTCCCATGACAATTTTAGTTCCCAATAGTGTTTCTGTTTCCCCTCCACAGATTTGTTCCCTAAAAAAGTTACTTGGAATAGTTAATGGATGAGTTTCCAGAGTTTCTGTGAGAAACAGGGAATAATAATTCCAGTAGTAATTGTGTTTAACTTTCAGGTTAAGTGATCTTATCTGCTGTACTTGGCGGATAAGCTTCCAAATAGTGTATCCTTCAGGCCATCATATTTTTAGCTATGAAGGCTATGTTACCTCATTCTTCTCCTCAAACTAGATGCCTCATTGCCTAGAACAAGGAGTTTTCCTGATCATCTCCTTCAAGTAGGCCAGGTAGGCCAACATGGAACTGAGGTTTGATAAGGGAATAATATCTCTCTATATAAAGCATGAGTTGATTTTAAAATATAAGTAAGTAAAATAAAATAATGAAATAAAGTAAAATCATACATTGTGCACAGGATCAGATCATTCTGATTATTCATCCCCTGTTGGAACACCTCCTCTACTCATGTAACAGTGTCCACTTTATGCTTTGAATGTAACCCTTGCTGCTCTGTCACTGTAACTTATTTTTAAAATGGACATGTTACTTTCTCTTCCTCTCTTCCTGCTCCTCCCTAATCTCTCCCTCTTCCTAATCTGAGGGGAAACAGGATTACCTTTCTTCCCCATCCTAGGCAGATTTAACTGACCCTGAGTACACACCTACCATAGGAATGAAGTAATCCAGACTTTGGGGATGGCACCAGAAGATCTCAGAAATGACTGTCTCACAGATTAACAAGTGAACTACAATTCTAGACAACAGAACACGTGTAAGGACCAGCCAGAGTAACCTCTTTAAAAGCCCCCTGATTCTCCTGATGGGCAGAAGCACAGTCTTTGGGAAAGGAGTTTCCTGTGTTTCTCCTTTGCTAGCAAAGTAATACACTTTCTTTTTCCTTTTTCTCAAAACTGTGTCCTTATTATTGGATTGGCATTGGGGATAAGGACAGAGCTTTTGGCAATACCCAGACATGTTTATGTTTATTTACCCATAAACCTGCCAGAGTTTTCTCAGCAAACCCTCATTTCATCTTATTCTCAAATAAATCCTTCCTCATATGCATCTTCTTTCTCAAGCTCAGCATCTGTTTCTTCTCTGTCCTCAGTTCTCAAGCCATGCCTTCCTCCTATTTGTTAAAAAAAAAAAAAAAAATCCCAGATCCTATCATAATAGGGACTTCAAACCTTTTTTTGCTAATAGCACTGACTTTGCCTGAAAATGGCTGACGGGTAACAAAAAAGAGGATAAAATCTTGACATCTCTGCCTTTCATTTTGTATCTGTCTCCTTTTACTACTTTAAACTTTGGGTCAGACCCTCTCAGTTCTGCACTTGGAATGTTAATCTTTTAAGAAGGGTCGATTAGCCCTAAAGTTACCTAACCTCTCTCATTCCCTTTCAAGGCTGAAGGCAGCAAGATTAAAATAGGTATTTTCAATATTTTCAGGGACATCGTATACACAACAAATTATCAACTGCCAGCTTTTACAGCATTCTGTCCTAGACCCCTGAAGTGGCACCTAGACATCTGCAGTCACTGCCTTAAACAAGACAGGAATAATGAACTTGCAGGCAGATCATTGCCTGATGAGACTGTCTGACTAAGCAGGAGTAATCAGCTCAGGATGGCAACTGGGTTGTCCCTTCAAGTGATAAATTGCCCTAGCTGAACTAAAACTTGCAATTTTCCTGACTCAGCCTCCTAAATAGCTAGGATTATAGGCAGACACCGTAGCACCAAGTGATTATAATATTTTAGCATAGAAAAATGTCATTTTTAAAAACATCACTTTTGAGATTACTTCTAGAGAATAAGCATGCCCAAATTTTCTAAATGCAAATTTTGTGTACTAATTTCCTATGGCTGCTATAATGAATTACTACAAATCAAATATCTTAAAACAAGAGAAATGTAATCTTAAAGTTCTGGAAGCCAAAAATTCAAAACCAGTACACTGCATTGCCAGTGCTTCCTTACTAAAGTTCTAGCACAGGAGTTTTTTTTTTTTTTTCCCTTTTACTACCTTGTTATGGATGCCAGCAATGGTTGACATTCCTTGGTAATAAATGTGTCATTCCAACCTCTACCTTCTTTGTCACATGACCTTCTTCTTGTGTGTTTTTATATCATTTTGTATATATTTTATTTGTAACATTTTCTTTATATCCATTTTCTATGAATGAATTTGTCTCTTTGCATGGCTTTCTTCTCTATTTGTGTGTACGTTCAAATTTCCTCTGCTTATCAAGTCACCAGTCACTAAATTAGGGAATACCATAATCCACAATGAACTCAACTTACCTTCATTACATCTGCAAAGATCCAGTTTCCAAATGGGATCACCTATAGAAGTGTCAGGTATTAGGACACCAACATATGTTTTTAGGGGACACAATTCAAACCATAACATTATAGAACATTACTTTTTTCTATCATTAAGAGCTCACTGCCCAACATGCATAGAAATCAATGCTAGGACAATGCTTTTTTTTTCCTCAAAAAGACAGAGTTTTCTTGTGCATTCAACTTTTGTGGAGGTTAAGAGCTATTTATAAGCTCAGATCTACTCCCAAATCCATTGGTAGTAGGTGAGTTTATAGGAAAGAAGAAGGGATTGCTGCTTTTTAATTGGATGGCAAGAAGAAGGAAATTTAGTTTCTGCTGTTCAGGCATACATGATCATTGTCCCTCTTCACAGGTCACATGTTTCTTTGCAGGGGAAGTTTTCATGTTCTACACAGGAGATTTTGGCTTCGTGACATGAAAAATTTATTGCCTGGATGAGCTGACTTCTGTGCAAGTCCATTTTTGAACAGCCAGTTTCAAACTGTCCTTAAGTGAACTCTAAAGACTTTTCCTAGAAAATAGCTTACACTTTGTTATATAAGGAATTTATGTCCAAGCATGTCCAGGCTTTGACTAATTTCAATTCCAATGTCTATTCTTATTTATCAGATTTTAATAGGTCACTATAATTATTAAACACCAAAATGTTAGAGAAAAATATTTGAGATTTCTTTAATCCTCTCCAATATAAGTTTCTTAGAAACTTCAAACTCGTTCCCTAGTACTTGTATCTTGGTACGTAGTGACTAAGTCCTTAGTAAATGTATCAATTTTTTATCTTATTCTCTCTTAATATTTACTTAAAAGATCATGTTAAATAAACCAGGTACAGAAAGACAAGTACTGCATGATATAACTTTTATGTGAAATTTAAATAATTTGCCTAAATAATTTGGTCTTATATTAAATAGAGAGTGAAATGGTGGTTGCCAGAGACTGAGGATCAGAGCGGCGACAGAGTTGGGAAACAATTATTCTACAATTACAAAATTTCAATCAAGTGAGAGGAGTAAGTTTAGAACATCTTTTGTACAACATGGCAACTATAGTTAATAACAATATATGGTATTCTTAAAAATTGCTAAGAAAGCAATAAGTTTTCTGAGCACAAAAATGACCAACTATGTGGAATATTATATCTATTGGTTGGATTGGTTTCGTCATATGCAATGTGCATGTGTTTGATATTGCATCATTGCATTCAATATGCTATGTACATATATATACAGAAAAAATATATTTATGTATATATACACATAAAATTTTATGTCAATTTTTAAAACTTTAAAATAAATGTTCTCATTGAAATAGATTTTATCCTTGCATTAAAGTCTACTAGTTCCAGACTCTTTTTTTTTGTGTTTCTGGGGATTGAACCCAGACCCTGGGCCTTGTGCTTGCAAGGCAGACACTCTACCAACTGAGCTACATCCCCAGCCCCCACACTCTTAATAGAACTACTTCCAAAGAATTTGTCTATGTCATCTGATTTTATTTGACTGTCCTCCACGATTTCTCTCACTTTTTATTTTTTGCTTTGTTCTCCCTTTCTCTCTGTCTCGATTCCCCTGTGTAAACCTGAATTCTAGGAGCTATTGTAGGAATATTTTGAAAAGAATGTATATCATTGTTTTTTGTTTGTTTGTTTGTTCTGTCTATTAGAGCAGATGAGAAAAGACACTAAATTCTGTTGAGTTCTTATTGTTTGTAAGTTTTAAGAGAATGTGGTTATCAAAGGCTAATTCTTGGAATGCTGCTTTAGGTTTATGACAGTAAATGCCAGGAAAGTACAAATTCATGACTTCCAGGAGCCTCACAGAACCACCAGCAGCAAGAGCTATGGGTGTGTTAAGAAAAATAATATTCATGACATTTGTAAAAGAGAGGAAAAGAAACATTATTCAAGGAAGTTATATTAGTGCATTTTTCATTAGTATGATGAAATAACTGGGTGGTACAGTTTAAATCTTGAATGTCCTCAAAGAATCATGTGTCAAAGTCTTGGTCCCCAATGCAGCAATGTTCACAAGTGGAGCTTTTAGGGAATGATTGAATCATTAATCCACCTCATCAGTGGATTAATCCATTTGATGAATAAATAGTTTGCAAGGACTATTGGGAAGTAGGAAAAACTGAAGGCAGGTGGGGAGTAGATCCCCGGGAATATACCCTAGGGAATAGCTTGTTTCTGGCTTCTTCCTCTCTCAGTCTCAGTTTCTCAGCTCCCAGGAACTGAGCCGCTTTTCCTCTTCGTGCCCTTCTTCCATGAGGCTCTGCCTTGCCTTAGGTCCAAAGCAATGGAGCCAGCTGACCATGTGCTGAAATCTCTGAAACCATGAGCCAAAACAAACATTTCCTCCTTTAAGTTGTTTGCATCAGGTATTTTGGTAACAGTGATGAAAAGCTGGCTAAAACACTTGTGCAGGCTACTTTATAAAGAGAAGAGGTTTATTTTGATTCCCAGTTCTATAGGTTCAAGTCCAGGGGCCATACCTGGTGATAGCCTTCTTGGTGACAGAGTCCAGAGTCAGCGCAGGCAAGAGACAGGGATGGTGCCATCCTCCTTCATGTACTCTAATGACTTTGTTCAGTCCTAGTCATTTCTCACAAAGTTTTCACCTCTAAACATCATGGATTTAGTTCCCACTCTCTAAATACCACTAACATATGATTTTGGGAAATTCAACTTCAGCATGAGTTTGGGGAGTAAAAATATTCACAAAAGGATGATACTACTACAGTGGTTTGTTTTAGTTGTGGGGAGAGTTTGGACTTAAAAGCAGGAGTTCAGTAAAGCAGGAATTTATGGTTAAGGAGCATGATTGAGAGAGTTCTATAGAAAGGAAAATCACCAAAAGCATAAAAGCAAAGTTAGCAGGATTCTTGATAGGCATACTTGAAAAACTCTTGCCAAAGGAAGATACTGAGGGTGGGAAATGAAGAATTTGATCAGATAACAAGAGTAGGGGATATTCACTAAATTGACCCACCAAGAATCTTGCTAAAACTTGACTAAATGAGTCAAAAAAGGAGCTCTAAGTAGCACCCAGTCATACAAGGAGCTCAGAGGAGTCCAACTCAAGTTCAGTCAAAGGAAAGATTCTTGGTCAACAGTTTTTCTAGAAACATGAAGAAGGCAAGAATTATATACATGGTGGGACCTGAAGGGCATGGCTTATATAATTCTGCTCTTCTATCTGAAGTGATAACCACTAATAAATTCCAAATCCAGTTTCCCTGCTTAACCAAAAGGGAAGGGGTAACATAGTATTTAGCAAGGTCTGCTTCAAACACTGCACAGGTATATTTATACACAGGCTCATACACGGAGACCCCACATAAGATATGTATGCCTTACCTAACATACACCATCCTGAATGTAGCAAGGCATATAAAAAAGGACCTGCCCCATTACCAAGCTGAATATAAACTAATAAGGTAAAACAGCAGAAATATACAAATGCAAGTATAATTTCTGTTCTCCTCAATCTTTTCCTCTCCAAGCACTTGTGAAGGCTATCATTTAATTAGTATTAGCCACAAAACTTATACTTACTTCATTTATTCTTCTTATTGCTTGATTATTTTATTAATGGCTAGAACCTAGAGGGGTAATAGTGTCACTTCCTTGAATGAACCAGAGAGTAATAGACCTAGAGGTTCATCTTGAGTACTAGTCTCTAAAATCTTTGTGAATGTCCCAGACACAGACACTATGGGAATTAGAGTTGGGGGTTAGAGATGACAGGTTGCATGAAGCTGCATCACAAAACGTCCATTTTTGGGGTTCATTCCTTGGATTCACTCTGGAGACTGATATGTGCTTGGCAATTCTACAGCAAAAGACACGGGAAGATGGACTGGAAATCTGCTCAGGCCACCACATATGACCATTTTGTTGTTTAGAATCATATAATATATTCATGTTGAATCAAAAACAAGTAAACTGAATTAAACATTATCAATATCTTCTTGTTGAAGTGGAATGAAATTGGAACTCATATTTTTTTTCTTTTTTTTTATTTACTTATTGATTCATTGAACACAAATGGAGTACAGGTATTGTTTCACTGGTTGTACACAAAGTAGAGTCACACCATCTGTGCGTTCATGCATGTACACAGGGCAATGGTATCTGTCACACATTCTGTTATTAATTTTACCCCCCACCCGCCCCCACCCCTCCTTTCCCTCTATGCTAGCTATCTTTCCTCCATTCTTCCAACTTTCCCCCCCACATTATGCATCATCATTCATTTATCAGAGAGACCATTCGGCTTTTGGATTTTTGGGATTGGCCGATCTCACTTAGCATAACAGTTTCGAACATCATCCATTTACCTACAAATACCATAATTTTATTCTTCTTTATGGCTGAGTAATATTCCATTGTGTATATATACCACAGTTTCTTTATCCATTCATCTACTGAAGGGCATCTAGGTTGATTCCATAATCTAGCTATTGTGAATTGAGCAGCTATGAACATTGATGTGGCTGCATCACTGAGGCAATCTGATTTTAAGTCCTTTGGGTATAAGCCAAGGAGTGGGATAGCAGGGTCAAATGGTGGATCCATTCCAAGTTTTCTAAGGAATCTCCACACTGCTTTCCAGAGTGGCTGCACCAACTTGCACTCCCACCAGCAATGTATGAGTGTACCCTTTTCCCCACATCCTCGCCAACACCTGTTGTTGCCTGTGTTCTTGAT
>JAJEJO010003680.1:0-40868 GCA_020662805.1 Glaucomys volans
ATTGCTCTATTAGCTGATTATTCATAGCCTGAATTTGCTCTCTCATCACATCATTCTCTTCTCGGATCATTTTAATTATGAACATTCTGAGCTCTCTTTCTGTCATTCCTTCTACCATGCTATCTTTGGGTTCTCTTGATATATCATCTAGGTTTGTTTGGGACACTTTCTTCCTCTGCTTTCTCATGTTGCTTGTGTATCTTCCCCTCTAGAAGTGCAAGTCTGAGGGATTGCAGTTTCTCTGTAAAGACTTATAGTGTCCCTGCAGATTTCCAATACCTCACTTTGAAGAGATTATTATTCGCAGTACCCCATACAAACAATATGTGTCCTTAAACCATATAGAACCATTTAGATATAAACTGCATTATAGTACACAGAAATGAGTGCAAATTATCTACTGCATAATCGATAGGTTTACAATAAGGACCTCAATTTCAAATAGTGGAAAAAGAAAACGCTGAGTGATTTAGAATGTAATGTTAATGAGATAGGAAGTGAGTCTATAAAGTTACTATATCATAGGAATAGTGAGAGTGGAATTAGAGGAGATAAGTTTTTAGCATGAGAAAAGAGAATGGGTCTCCAAGGACACTGCTATATTAGAGCATGATAGAATGATAAGTGTATTAATAGGAAAGAAGTGGGAATGTAGTAAGTATATTAGGAATAATCATAATATTACTATTTAGACAAAAAAAAAGAGGAAGAAAGTTCTGCCGTAAAATTATATTCTACTATTCAAACCTCCTGTTGTTCAGTAGTCTGATGCCTTGTTCTGATGCCTTGCCTAGTCAGGCGCTTGGTAATGTTGTGTCCCAAGAAGGATGCTGTCCCACTGCCTCCAAGTCAGGCATAATCAATGTTTGTGGGCTAAGGTAACCTGCTGTTGTTAGATGGTCTGCGACAGCATGGGTGCCAGCCTGAGACTAGACCAGGAACAGGGTGCAGGCCTGGGTTTGGAGCTGGATATGGCGGCTGGATGGCTTGGTGGGTATGTGTTCACAGCTGAGGCTGCCCTGGGTTCAGGCCTGAACCTGGCCTAGGGATGGTGATTTCCCAGTGGCTACTGGAGTCCTGTGCTCACTTGTGGGCTGGCACCAGAGCCTGGTCAGTGACTCCGAAGCCGCTGCTGGGGACCCACACTCACTTGGGGACCTGCACTCACTTGCTGGCTGATGCCAGAGCCTGGTCAGTGACTCCGAAGCAGCTGCAGGGGTCCGGCGCTCCCGGGTGGTAGCTGCCGCTGCCGGGCCGAGCCCGGGCCGAGCCCTGGCAGAGCCCAGCCTGGCAGAGTTGGTTCCGGAGCGGCAACTGGGGACCTCTTATATGTGATTTGAATATAAAATATCTTTGAGAGCCATATTCCTGCTGTTTGAATCCCGAGCAAGTAGGAATCCATGGAGCAAGTAGGAATGCAGCCTTCCTCTAGCCCGCCATCTTGAATCCCTCCCAACATTTATTCAAACAGATATCTATTCTTAAAATAATATCATGCTCAACTTTTTGATTTGCTTAATTTAGAATCCAAAGTCGTAAGTTCTGTTACTTAAGAAACACTGGCCTCCTCCAAAATTCTTTAAATTTCTTTCACTTTAAAAGCTCTCAGTTATGTATTTCTCATGTTTGTTATTTAAACAATAGTAGGACTGGGAACCAATTCAAGCTTAAAGAACTCTTGAGTCTGCAATATCCAAAACACCTCAGGTTCTACCTGTGGGAACTAATTTCACAGAGGGAAAAATCATTGAAAAAATACTTTATATGCTACAGCATGGTTTTCATTGGTTTAACATGTAGATTTCCACAGACTCTCTGGAAAGAGGTTTTTTGTTGTCTTTTCTTTTTCTCCTTTATTTTATTTGCAAGCTGGAAAGCTCTTTGTGCCAGGTGAATATTTCAGATTTCTCACAGCTCTGATAGAAAGCAGCTTTGGATCTGGATATGAGCAGGAAGGGATATAGGAAAAGTTGTGATGAAATCAGAGGGGTTTTCTGGGACAGCAGTGATTTATATGTAGTGTTAGAGGTGATTATACAATTTGTTGGCAACAATTGATTTTTCGATTGTGAACTCAGCAAATTCTAAGGAGAAGGGATGACAGATGATGAACTTTCTAATATTGAAAAATAAATCCTGCTGAATAACTCTAGCAAAGGAATTTTTTATTTTAATAGTCATTACTTATAAAAGGGAAAAAGAAGTAGAATTTTAACAACACTTAAACTCTCTGAAGATTTCAACAAATGAAATCTTACCTTATGGGCCCACCCTGAAAACCCTACTGAAAACTACAATCCATCTCCCCTTCCACTCTTACTATTTCTTTCTTTCTTTTTCTTTCTTTCCTTCTCTTTCTTCCTTCCTTCCTTCCTTCCTTCCTTCCTTCCTTCCTTCCTTCCTTTCATCTTTCTTTCTTTCTTTCTTTCTTTCTTTCTTTCTTTCTTTCTTTCTTTCTGTGTGCTCATCTCCTTCTGGAACACTCCATAGTGTAGTTAATTTATATTTCTAGTTTGTTTGCAGTCTTCCTCATCTAGAATGGGCAGGGATCTTTGTTGGGCTCACTGGTATATCTCATGCTTAGGATGACATCCAGAACATAGTCAATGCTCAGTAAGCATTTGTTGAAATTAAAACAATTTTTGTGTTTGTGTTGAGAGAGAGAGAAATCAAATACCCTTTATTGCATCATTCCTATGTGCCAGCTACCAAGTGCTTTCACCAGTGTGTTACTTTCTGTTTCTGTAATGAAATACCAGAAATAATCAACATATGAAGAGGAAAGATGTATTTTGACTCATAGTTTCAGAGAGGTTTGAGTCCATGTTTGTTAGTCTCCATTGTTTGGGGGGGCCTGTGGTAGGGCAGAACCTTGTGGGAGTGAGCATGTGATGAAACAAACTGCTCACTTCAGGGCAGCTGAGAAGCAAATAAAAAGGAAGGGGTTGAAGTCCCTATATCCCATCAAAGCACGCCCCCAATGTCCTAACTTCCTCCCACTAGGCCCCACCTCTTAATGTTTCACCCCATTCCAATAGCACCACAGGCTGGGGATCAAACTTTTAATCCATAGCCTTTGGGAGACTTTTAAGATTCAAACTATAAAAACCTGGTATATGTCGCATCCTTGCTTTAATTCCATTTTCTCATTTAAACCTTACCAAAAACACCTCATGAATTAAAGACAGGTATGAGGCTCAGTGAAGTTGTATCAAGGGCACCCAGAACTGAAGTAAAGTCTGTCCAACTCCAGAGCTTTAGATTTTCACTACTAAGTATTTCTTCTTTAGGAACTCTTTGATTCTTTCCAATGTTTGCATTTGAACACATACACGACAATTCTAATAGAACTTTAAGGACTTCCAAATCATAATGAATAATTCTCATAGCAATTGACAAATTTGTTATGAAAAATTGGCATTCCATGGTAATGGAATTGTACCATTGGTTTTTGTTTTTCTGTTTCTAGAGTATGGAATTTTGGCAATTCCTGTTGGTGAGCACACACAGCCAGAATGTTGTCACCAACTGTTTTGGCTTGGCCAGCACTGACTCTTCCCAAGACAGAGCTCCAGAGAATTGTAGGCCCTGCTCAGTACTACAGTCACAGTCCTTTCCCCAGGGCATATTGTTGAGTCTGTTTGTGAGGATGACATCAAAATCTCTCCACTAATAGGCTCAGAATGGACTTTTTCCACTTTCATGGTAATGATGACTAGGTCATAAAGTGAGCCAAGGATTAAAGAGTCATATTTGCTTGGAACCTAAGGAAAGTTCTGAGTGCTCATTTTGTGTTGTGAGCAGGTTAGCTCTTAGGGCAAGCAAAAATTAGAGAAAATAATTATTGGTTTCAATCTTGATTCAGCTATCAAATGCAATGCAGTGCTGATTTCATCATTCTTCCTTTTGAAAATTGAAGGCAAGATTTGTCTATCACTTATTAATATAGTCAGTAGTGTGAGATCACAAAGCAAAATTGGAGACATTGCAAATATTATAATGCAGAAAATCAAAGTAGGAAAGGTGAATCCCCTGATTTTAGAACCTGATCCTGAACAGCTTAAAGACATTTTCTTTCATTTCTGATGTACACTCGGCTTTTTATTTTAAAGCTCATTATATTGTAAATTAATTTCTATTACACAAACATGTTTAAAAAAACTGCCTAATTTGTAAATGTAAAACTGTTACATACATGCTACTAAGGCATGGTTTGGTATCATAAACTGTACAGATATGAATGCTTTGATTATTTTGGAAGAAAAGATATTCATTTATGATATCAGAAATAATATAATAAATAAGAAGATAAATATTGGCCTGAGACTGTTGCTACATGTTACAAAAAATACACTCCTAAATGACATTTCATTTTGTTTGCTTTCTCAGGTTACACGGGAACTCATAATACAGAGACGGTCTGCATGTGATGTAAAAATAAGGTAGACCACCTAGCTGTAGGTGGAATTAGACGATTTCTGCCTTTTCTCCATCCTTCCTATCAGAACTTGCTGCTCATGTTGCTGGGTGGAGCTGTTCTGAACTGCTTCTGATTCTGAGTGCTGCCAATTCATGCCTCATTCTTTGCTCATATAAACTGTTAAATTTAATTTTTCTGAAGTTTTTCTTTTAACCAACATAGCAACTGCTCATCACAGGAGATTTTTGGATAGACCACGGAGTTATTAAAAATGACTAATAACTCTTATCGAACGAACAGGGACATTTTAAAAATCCTTAATAACATGGCTACTAATTAAGACAACATTGACTCCTGCCTATGGAAGGGATGCATAACATTTTACTTTGAAGAAAGGCAATTATTGGCAGCATATTACATCTTAATTATTCCAGTATGCAATGTTTGAATACGTTTTAACAAGGGGAGAATATTCATGTAGACCTTATTTTTGTATTCTCTTCTACTAGAATATAGTACTAACATCAATCATGTTTTAGTTTTTCCTTTTTATGTATGTGTGTGTGTGTGTATTAGTCAGCTTTGTGTTGCTATAACCCAAAGACCTGACAAGAACAGCAAAGAGGAGGAAAAGTTTATTTTGTCTCATGGTTTCAAAGGTTCAGTCCATGGTCAGCTGACTTCATAGCTCTATGTCCATGGTGAGGCAGATATCATGGTGGAAGGGTGTGGCAGAGGAAAGCAACTCAGGACATAAGGAATGAGACAGAGGGAGAGAAGGCAAGAGAGAGGGAGGGAGGGAGGGAGGGAGGGAGGGAGAGAGAGAGAGAGAGAAACACTCCACTTACCAGGGTCAAAATAAAAACCCCAAAGGCATGTCCCCAGTGCCTCACCTCCTCCAGTCAGGCTCTACCTGCCTATAGTTATCACTCAATTAATTCCTATCAGTGGATTAATTCACTGATTAGGATAATCTGTTCTCATAATCTACTTATTTAACCCTAAATATTCTTGCATTGTCTTACACATGAGTTTTGGGGGACCCTTCAATGTCTGAACCATAACAATGTGTTCTGCAGAAAAACTGACAAATCTCTAGTTGACATTTAAAGAATGTTAAAGTTTTATTTATACATGTGGTTGATTTTTCACTTATAATTATTGATAAGTATAATTCTGAAATTTTCCAAAACAATATCAATATCATTGATGTTCAGATTTACTTTTTTGGGATAGGAAAGATGAGTAGGGCCTACAATACTTCAATTTGCCACTAGTTATGGATGTTAATTAGTGATTAGATCCCAGGGTCTAAATTGTGCAAAATCTGTATAATCACTCTCTTTGTAACTTTTTCTAGGAATTTTCATATCCACATAACTCTCAAATATACTCAAGACTATTCAAATAATTTTGTGATGTGCTCTCAATACATGATTAGTTGCCTGTAAAATGATAACTGTCCTGCTCAAATGGAAGCACATTCAGAATTTTAGACATTGGTGGTGGGTTTAGGGTAGTGTAACTGGTAAGAGTTGGTACTTGGTCAGACTTGGGTTTATATTCCAACTTAGCTACTTTCTGGAAACATGACTTTGAGCAAGATACTGTTTCCTCATGGGGAGAAATGAGAATTCCATCACTTACTGTACTGTATTGCAAAGATTAATTCAAGCAACGTCCATGTTTACTCATTCAGTTCTATTCATTGAGAATCCACTTAGTGCCTGTTGATGTTTAGGTGCTTATGATGGGTACTATGGTGAGCTTGAGCTCATGCAAATTCAAGTTTAGTTTATTCAAGTACCTATTGGAGAAAACAGCATCTCATAGGTATTCAGTACATGTTAGACATACTCAGAATATTGTGCCATTGGAGGGATAGTTAAAATTATAAAGGTTTTAGGAGAAGGGAACTTCAGTAGATAGGTAGAACCACCATCACTCAGGTGTTGCTCAGGATTGAATAATACAACAGAATTCTAGGCTGCAATGAAGTATTCTGTGCATATCATGGAACTATATACCTTTTATACTATATGATATCATTAATTGTTAAGAGATTGGGAAAACGAGAAGAGTGGAAACTGTAAAGTAGGTAGCTATAAACTTTTGAAGTATTTAAATTGACTCTTTTCACTCCCAACTTCCCTGTTTTCCATATGATTCATTGCTTAAGAATACTACTCTTTGTTCTGGTTCAATTCATGGCTACTATGGTAGCCTGCAATTAGTTAAAATAATAATTTGGAAATAAATATGATGAATATATTTACTTACAAGGCCTATTTTAGTTAAATCATAACCAGATGGCATTTCATAATCTGACCCACTTGATACATGAACTGCAAGAATGGAGTAAAATATAAAATGTAAAAATCCTGGAAATATAAAAATATAAAATCCTGGAGCCATTGCAAAAGATTTAGATTGTCCATCTCACTGAAAAAGAGAAATGCCAAGTGAGATAAACTGCAAAAAGAAATTTCAGAGAAAGAGTGAAGTATGGACATTCTGGAAAAATAAGAATGCAGATACTCACTTTGGCTATTTTCCATACAACAATATAAAAAGAAGTCACAAAATCGAAGTATGAATTTGAAGAGGAGTTAGGTGTTGGAAACCACCTCTAGGAGGTTGAGAAGACCACAGATGATTTCTCATTCCTTGAAAAAAGAAACATATTCCTAGAAACAGGAATAAAAGAAAGAATTTCAGGACAAGCCAGGGAATGAATAGAGTATTGAACTGCATTCTTTTGCTTGCATTTCTTTCTTTAGCTATGGTGTTTGTACTAACAGGGACAGATACTAAGCTCAGGTCCAAGTGAGGGAAGCAAGGAGGGTAGATGTAATTATTATTCTCTGAGTCTTTGCTTACTGTTACATTTTATTATTTTTTATATAGTCTACATATATGCATAGCTGAATGGGGATTAGTATGTAAGGGAATCAAAAAATTTAATATTAAAAAGATACCTGTCATAACTATATTTGAAGTATCTCACATTTTCTTTATCTATTCTTCTGTTGAAGAACACCTTGGTTGATTCCATAGTTTAGTTATTGTGAGTTGAGCTGCTATAAACATTGTTGTGCCTGCATCACTGTAATATGCTGATTTTAAGTCTTTTGTGTATAAACTGAGGAGTGGGTTGACTGGGTCAATGGTGGTTCCACGTCAAGTTTTCTGAGGAATCTCCTTACTGCTTTTCGAAATGGTTGCACCAATTTGCTTTCCCACCAGCAATTTATGAGTGTACCTTTTCCCCCACATTCTTGCCAACACTTATTGTTGTTTGTATTCTTAATCACCATTCTGACTGGGGTGAGATGAAATCTTAGAGTGGTTTTAATTTGCATTTCTCTAATTGCTAAAGATGTTGAACATTTTTTTATGTATTTGTTGATGGATTGCATTTCTTCTTTTGTGAAGTGTCTGCTCAGTTCCTTACCCATTTATTGATTGGGTTATTTGTCTGTTTGGTGTTAAGTTTTTTGAGTTCTCTAGATATCTTGCAGATTAATGCTCTATCCAAGGTGCGTGGTAAAGACTTTTCGCCCATTCTGTAGGCTCTCTCTTCATGTTATTGTTTCCTTTGCTGAGAAGAAACTTTTTAGTTTGAATTCATCCCATTTATTGAGTCTTGATTTTACTTGTGCTTTAGGAGTCTTGTTAAGGAATTCAGGTCCTATGCTGACATGGTGGAGATTTGGGCCTATTTCTTCTATTAGGCCCAGAGTCTCTGTTCTAATGCCTAAGACTTTGATCCACTTTGAGTTGATTTTTGTACAGGGTGACAGATAGGGATTTACTTTTATTTTGTTACATGTGAATTTCTAATTTTCCCAGAACCATTAATTGAATAGGATGCCTTTTCTCCAGTTGAATATTTTTGGTGCCTTTGTCTAGAATTAGATAAGTATGTTTATGTGGGTTTGTCACTGTGTCTTCTATTCTGTGCCATTGGTCTACATATCTGTTTTGGTGCCAATGCCATTCCATTTTTATATACTATGTATAATTTAAGGTCTGGCTTTGTGATACCTCCTGCTTCACTCTTCTTTTTAAGGATTGCTTTGGTTATTCTGGGTCTCTTATTTTTCCAAATGAATTTCATGGTTGCCTTTTCTAGTTCTATGAAGAATGTCATTGGGATTTTAATAGGAATTACATTCATTCTGTATAATGCTTTTGGTAGTATAGTCATTTTGATAATATTCATTCTGCCTATCCAGGAGCATGGGAGGTCTTTCCATCTTCTAAGGTCTTCTTTAATTTCTGTGTTTATTTATTAATTTTTTTTTACAGACTGCATTTTGATTCATTGTACACAAATGGGGTACAACTTTTCATTTCTATCACTGTGCATGATGTAGAGTCATACCATTCACATAATTATACATGTACATAGGATAATGATGTCTGTCTCATTCCACCATCTTTCATATCCCTGCTCTCTCCTCACTCTCATTTCCCTCTACATAATCTAAAGTTCCTCCGTTCTTCTCTCACCCCCACGCCCACCCCCATTATGTATCATCATCCACTTATCAGAGAAAACATTCCACCTTTGGTGTTTTGGGATTGGCTTATTTCACTTAGCATGATAATCTCCAATTCCCTCTATTTATCTGCAAATTCTATAATATTATTCTTCTTTATGGCTGAATAATATTCCATTGTGTATATATACCACAGTTTCTTTATCCATTCATCTGTTGAAGGGCATCTAGGTGGTTTCACAATCTAGCTAATGTGAAATGAGCTGCTATAAACATTGATGTGGTTGTGTTACTGTAGTATGCTAATTTTAAGTCCTTTGATTAAAAACTGAGGAGTGGGATAGCTCAGTCAAAAGGTGGGTCCATTCCAAGTTTTCTGAGGAATCTCCATACTGCTTTCCAGAGTGGCTGCACGAATTTGCATCTCTACCAGCAATGTACAAGTGTGCCTTTTCCCCCACATCCACACTATCATCTATTATTGTTTGTGTTCTTGATCATAGCCATTCTAATTGGATAAAATGAAATCTTAGAGTTGTTTTATTTTGCATTTCTCTAATTATTAGAGATGTTGAACACTTTTTCATATATTTATTAATTGCCTGTATATCTTCTGTAAAGTGTCTGTCCAGTTCCTTGGCTCATTTATTGCTTGGGTTCTTTGTATTTTTGGTGTAAAGTTTTGTAAGTTCTTTATAAATTTTGGAGATTAGTCTGTGTCTTTTGATTAATGAGTTTAGACCATTAACATCCGGGGTTAATATTGAGATATGATTTGTATTCCTGGTCATTGTGGCTGATTTTTGGTTTAAAACTTGACTTGGTTTTCAACTTTCCCTTTAGGGTAGTTCCTCCCTTTGCTGACTTGTATTGTTGTTTTTCATTTCCTCCTCGTGAAATATTTTGGTGAGAATGCTCTGTAGTACAGGCTTTCTATTTGTAAGTTCTTTTAACTTTTGTTTATCATGGAAAGATTTTATTTCATCATCAAATCTGAAGGTTAGTTTTGCTGGGTATAAGATTCTTGGTTGGCATCCATGTTCTTTCAGAGCTTGAAATATATTTTTCCAGGCCCTTCTAGCTTTTAGGGTCTGGGTTGAGAAATCTGCTGATATCTGCACTGGTTTCCCCTTATGTTTAATCTGATGCTTTTCTCTCCCAGCCTTTAAAATCCTATCTTTATTTTGCATATGAGGTATTTTCATTATAATGTGACTTGGTGTGGATCTTTGGTTATTTTGTGCATTTGGTGTTCTGTAAGTCTCTTGTATTTGATTTTCCATTTCATTCTTCAGGTTTGGGAAATATTCTGATATTATTTTGTTGAACAAGTTGTTCATTCCTTTGGTTTGTATCTCTGTGTCTTTTTCAATCCCAATAATTCTTAAATTTGGCCTTTACATGATTCCCCCCCCCCCCTAATTCTTGGAGATTCTGATCATGATTTCTTATCATCTTCTCAGTTTGGTCAACTTTATTTTCAAGGTTATATATTTTGTCCTCATGTCTAAGATTCTGTCTTCCAGGAGATCTATTCTGTTGGTGATGCTTTCTATTGAGTTTTTAATTTGGTTTATTATTTCTTTCATTTCAAGTATTTCATTTTTTTTTCTAGAATCTCTATCTCTTTATTGAAGTGCTCTTTTGCTTCCTGTATTTTTTTTTTTTTTTTTTACTGTTTATTGGAGTGATCATACATTGCCTGAATTTGCTCTCTTATCTCGTCTTTTGCTTCTTGGATCATTTTAATTATGTAGATTTTAAACTCCTTTTCTGTCATTTTTACTGCTATGCTGTTGTTGGATTCTATCAAAATAGCATCTTGGTTTGTTAAGGACACTTTCTTCCCCTGTTTTATCATATTGTTTGTGTGTTTTCCCCTCTAACAGTGAGATCGTCACTGAGGTATTACAGTTTCCCCCTTGTAGGCTTGTTGTGAACCTGCAGATTTCCAATTCCTGTTCTTTGAGAGGGAGATCAATATTAGCAGCACCCAATACATACAATATGCAGCCCTAAACCAGATAGCTCCTATAGAAATGTTAGCAGTATTGTAATAATCAGATAGGATGATTTCAATTATTATCTACAGTATAACCAATAGGCTTACAATGAGTTCTACAATTTCTAATGGTGAATGAAGAGTATGAAGAGAGGTGTAGGATGTAACCATTAATGGGATAAGAAGTGAGTATATAGAGGTACTAGATCAAGGGAAGACTGAGAGTGGGATCAAACGAAGTTGGTTTTTAGCATGAGAAAAGGGAGAGACTCCAAGGAAACAGGTTAATAAAAGGAAAATAGAGTGAGAAATAAAAAGAAGTAAAAGATTAAAAATTTTTAAAAAATCTATGGTACACAGTCTTCCACCACTCAAACCTCCTAGTCTTCAGTATCTTGATGCAAGAGTGGTACCTGTCAAAGGGCCTCCAGTCTCCTGCAGGCATCTCAGGATGGGCGCTGCCCCATTCAAAGATGGTGGCCATGCCCTCAGGGATAATTCAAAATGTCTGCACCAGCCTTCAAACATGCTGGGGAGCCGCAGTTGCAGGCGGGTTGTCTCGTTCCCCAATTTCTTTCTTTAGTGTTCTGTAGTTTGCATTGTAGAGGTTTTTCACCTCTTTTCTTAGACTGATTCCAAGTATTTTATTTCATTTTTTTTTTAGTCTATTGTGAATGAAGTCTTTATTTATGTTTGATTGGCACTTGGTATATATAAATAAATGTGAAATTCTGATTGGCATATTTATATATACATGTGACATGATTTTGTTAAATTCATTCATATTTCCTTCCCTTCCCTCCTCCTTGTCCCCATCCTTCCGCCCTCCCTCTTTCGATCCACCTTCTATTCTGCTGACCTTCCCTATATATTTATGATGGCTGACCCTCCTCCACCAACTGCCTTCTTTCCCTTATTTTGTTTTAGCTTCCCCATATGAGATGAAACATTCAACCCTTAATTTTCTGAGTCTAGCTTATTCCATTTAGCATGATATCTCCATTTCCATCCCTTATGGCAAATGCCATTATTTCATTCTTCTTTATGGCTAAGTAAACCTCCATTGAGTACAAATACTACATTTTTTCGATCCATTCATCTACTGAGGGGCATCTGGACTTATTTCATAATTGAGATATTGTGAATTGTGCTGCTATAAACATCAAAGTGGCTGTATCATTATAGTATTCTGACTTTAGTTCTTTTAGATAAATGCCAATGAGTGGGATAGCTGGATCATATGGTGGTTTTATTCCTAGTTCTTTGAAGAATTTTCATACTGCTTTCCAGTGGTTGTATTAATTTGCAATTCCACCAGCAATGTATAAGTGCACCTTTTCCTCCACATCCTTGCCAGCATTTATTATTATTTGTGTTCTTGATAGTTACCATCTGACTAGAGTGAGATGAAATCTGAATGTAGTTTTGATTTGCATTTCCCTGATTGCTAGAGATGTTGAACATTTTTAAATTTATTTGTTGGTCATTTCTGTTTCTTTTGAGAAATGTCTGTTTTGTTCTTTTGCCTATTTATTGTTTGGAAAATTTGTTTTTTTGGCATTACAATTTGAGTTCTTTATATATTCTGGATATTTATCCCCTGTCAGAGGAGTAGCTGGCAAAGATTTTTTCCCATTCTGTAGGCCCTCTCTTCATGCTATTAGTCATTTCCTTTGCTGTGCAGAAATGTTGTAACTTTTTGGCATTCCACTTACTGATTCTTGGTTTTATTTCCTGAGTTTTAGGAGTCTTTTGAGGAAGTCAAGGCGTGTACTTATATAATAGAGTCTTGACCCTGTGCTTTCTTCTAGCATTTTCAATATTTCTTATCTAATTTCTTAGTCTTACACCTGTTTTGATTTGACTTTTGTGCCGAGTGAGAAACAGATATCTAATTTAATCCTACTACACATGGACATCCAGGTTTCTCAGCATCTTTCATTAAAAGGCTATTTTTTCTCCAACACATATTTTTGTCACCTTAGGTCAAATTTCAGATGGCTATAAGTATATGGGTTTGTCTCTGTATCGTCTATTTCATTGATCTTCATGTCTATTTTGATGTCAATACCATTGCATAGACATATTAAAAAGTTAAAATTACTTACACATTTTTTATGTTTATATATTTGTCCTTTAATTCATTATTTAATTTATATTTTTCAATGTTATAGTAGTGTTTTTGTAGCTCAATAAATTATATTTCACAATAAACTAACCTACGTTGCTCAGTTTTCTTTTCTATATCTTTTGATTTTGTTCTGTGTGTGTGTGTGTGTGTGTGTGTGTTTTGTTTAGTTTTTTGGTGTTGAGGATTAAACCCAGGGCTCCACACATACTAAGCACATGTTACCACTGAGTTACACCATGATGCCTAAATTTGTTTTTCTTACTTTTATTTGAAAATGTAGTGATCTTTACAGATCTGCTGTTTCCTCAGGTTGTGGTGACAGCTTTTGTCCTCATTTAAGTCATGTTGCATAGACTTTTGTTTGTTTGTTTGTTTACTGTAATTGCATTGTCCAGGATTATTATGCATACCTCCTAGACTAATTCTCAGAATATTGAAATCTTAATTGTTGCTGGGCATGTTGGCACATGCCAGTAATCCCAGCAACCTGGGAGACTGAGGTGGGAGGATTGCAGGTTCGAGGACAATCTCAGCAATTTAGCTAGGCATAAGCAACTTAGCAAGGTCCTTTCTCAAAAAATAAACAGAGCTGGGGTGTAACTCAGTGGTAGAGCATCCCTGAATTCAATCTCCAGAGGCTCGCAAAAAATCTTATATGTAAAATAGCTACTAGATTGCAAAGCCGTGGAATATATAAAATTAATATTACTATATTTTTATTGTTAAGTCTTTTCCTTCAATCTACAATTAATTTAGAGGGGATATCTTCTGAAATGCCATTAAACACTTTTTCTTTTTTTAATCCAATTCTCTTTACTCTTTCTTTCTCTAATCGAATGTCTTATTTATTTCTTTTAAATTTTAATCCCAAAAGGGAAGAAGAAAGTGTGTGTGTGTGTTTGTGTGTGTATGTGTGTGTTGGGGCTGGGATATTAGGGTAAAGAGGAAGATGAGACTTAGGTTTAAGCACCTGAGACAAGCTGGATTAATCACATGAGCCACCACTTCCACTGTGGGGTCAATCACTGACTTTCTTGTTGCCGAGGATCTTGTGTAGCTGATCCAGCTGGCAGAGCTTAAAATGAGCTAACAGGTCTTCCCACCTTTCCCAATGTGATCAGATTTTTCAATGCTTGAATCACATCATTTGTGATTTTCAGTTTAACCTAATGTTCCATAACGGTGCATGCAATCTCTTAGTTTCATTCTGGGTTTTTTATTTTTCTTGGTTTTCATAGAAGCAGTGTGTTGAGTTGTTGAGAGAAATTGCCTTAGGGATGACTAGTCTGGTATTTTTTTTAATTCGAAAGTATCTTTAACAGACATTTTGGGCTAGTTTGACAATTTTGTTAATTATTTCATGATAATTTAAGAGGTAAATGTAGGTTAGAAGCATGTCTAAAGTTGATATGGTGATTAATATGAATTTTGAAATAACAAGGTGGTGACTAATTTTGAGTAGAAGTGGAAAACTCAAAAATACAATGAAAATTATTCTGAGGGATCTAAATAGATTTTAAAACCCATTTGTCATGAAGAATATTTTAATTATATTAAAATTATTTCCAATGTAGTGATATGTATAATACTTTGGCTATGAAAAGGTAAATTTATTTAAATTGAAACCTTATAGGTCTAAATTTTTATCTGATATTCCTAAAAGTACAATATTCAGTTGTTCAATATTGTTCTCTATTTTATATATTGTCAGATATGTGTGTGTGTGCGTGTTTACATTAATTATTCATCCATGTTTACACATATACATATACTTTCTTTGCTTCTTCTTGCACTTTAGTTTGGAAGAAAATATTACTGGTACTAAAGATCCATAAATATAGCCAAAAACATGACCCCACTACCCCAGAATAAAATGAGAGAATATATAATATGGTCTTTGTTTGGCATTTCCCCCATCTGAAAAGTATCCTTACATTTTTCTTTTATGGATTTCCAGAAAGCCTGACATCTTCACTCCAAAAGATTAACAAGTTCCTTGAAGTTACACGAAGATGTCCTGGCAGTTGCTATTGTTTCCAGCCACTCAATTTTAAGTTTTATTGTTTACAGCTATGTCCCAGTGACTCTTTAAAAGTTATAATCTGCCTCATTCCAGCTTGTTTGCAATAGCTGCCAGGTCATTTTGCTTTCATCTCCGCCTTCCTCATAGTTAAATATTTTTATGGACAATTGAGACTGAATATAGCCATGGCATTCTTTTACCTAGGCACTTTGACAACTATGTAGAGAATGGAATACCAGAAAATAACATAACCCTGGGAAGCTTCATGCAGAGTTGTGGACCAGTGTGATATCAGGATCCTGGCCTAATCCATACTCACTGAAGGGATAGTATTAAGTCTCATGTGGTCTGAAGAGATTTTCCACTAAATGCCATAGTGATTCATTTTGAGGAAAACACATTTTTTGTATTTGCAAGCATCAATGTGCTTGTGTGTATATAAACCTATGTACAAATACATATATAAATATGTATACATGTATATATATGTAGAGAGAAGTATCTATTTATGGAGACAGAGTTAGAGGGAGACAAAGAGAAATTGAAAGATAGGGACAGAGAAGCTGAAAGAGAGATGTGTTTGGATGTCAATACTACTCTGATATTCAAAACATGATTGGTTTTTGAAATAATAAATGAATAATTTACCAGTACATAGAATTTCCAGAATACTAAGAAGTTATAGCATTCTATATCAATTAAAACTAAAAATCTAATTACTTAGATTGTTGAAATGAATCAGCTATGTTATCTTACAGTAAATTCCTAATACTACATTCCAATGCAAATAATAGTAGCACATAATTCCTAACACCATTCTGTAACACTCCAGTTGTAAACTAGTTTAGCTACCTACAAGCACCCTCTAATCCATGATCAACATATGAGCTCATGTACAAACTTATTGATGTGGTAATATTTATTTAAAAAAGAGAACCCAAGATTCTAAACATTTTCATGCCAGATTTAGGAAAAAAATTAGACAAGATTGTTTTTTGTTTTTTTTTTTTTTACCTGATAACAAAAGTCTGAATGCTATAATTCCTTGTCAGGAATTCCTTATCTTTAGTGAAGAGATAGGTTTCCAAACAAATACATGCAATATAATCTATGTCAGGTTAAAAGAGACCTTAAGGGTAGTTTTGAAGGGGCAATTCCAACATTCTGTCTAATTTATAACGAAGTGGCTAAAGATAATCTTTTATCACAGTGGAGGTTAAAGTATTATATTTTGGGAAAAATATGTATCCTCAATATTTCTTTTACTGTTTACTTGATTTCTTTAATAAAATGACATTCTGTACTTACCAAAAATTTTTTTATTTATAACAATACTTCAGAAAGGAACTGGAAACGAACTTCTGAGTCAATTTGTCTGTGTGAATCGCAATTGAGATTGGAAGCATGTGCATATTTTGGTTCTTTGATTGCCGATTTACTTCTCAAGGGTCTTTTGGAAATGGAAAATTGTGCATATAGTTTTAGAGAATAGTAAACCTTGAAAATTTGATGCTCTTGGAGGTAAAATAAAAAGCAAAAAACATTGAGCCATCCTCAAGGCGTATATTAGAAGATTCCTTTTATAAAATAATTTGTTTCAGCATTCAGTCACACTGCCAGAAACACTGCCATCAGGAAATATTAGCACTGACCATTCTTAAGACCCGAAACCTTCTTCAGTATGGTGAATAAGTCATGCATTCTCAGCAGGGCATAGGACAGTAGTCCTTCATTTCTTGCAGGGAATGCCACTTCACTCAAATGACAGGTAAGAATCAACACTCTTCCTTCCCAGCCACAGGAGTGAGGGGAAGCCCCTTCTGCAGACTAGTGACTGTTCACATTCCATTTGTCTTGGTGACTGTGCAGCTTGGTTGTATAATCCAAGCAAGTAACTTTTGGAGGAGATGATAGGATACTGAGAGAGAAAGGATCTCTCATCTTAGGGTTCAGACACTAAGTACTAGAGAAAGCTACACTCATATATTTTTGTTGGTCATGGACAGAAACTGGCTAAAATAAGTGATATAAATAAAATAGAAGAATGAGAGATTCCTAAAGACAGCATTTCAAGTTCCAGATTCAGTTGTGCAAAAGCACTTGAATATTCCAATTAAAACAGTCAATGAATTATCTTAACTTAGTTATCAGGGAATTAATATATAGCTATTAAATATAGAGATATTTAGTTTCACATAGGTATCTACATGCTGGCTCAGATCCAAAGAGTATTAATGATTAGAAAGAGGGGAAGAGTAAAAGGAAGAGATTATTTTGGAATATGTATTATTGTCACAGATGATATTTCTGGGAGCTCATTGAGTTGGGAGTCTTAAAGAAATTAAGGTAGAATACTGTCATTGTATTTGTGTTATCAGAATGTTGAGGAGAAGAGCAGAGTGAGAAGTGTGATAACTAAATTTTGCTGTGACCTAAATTTAGCTAGAAAGATACCCTGAGAAGTTTTATATTTTTCTTTCACTACGTTTTGATACTTATCAAATAGAAACAACGAGCCCTCATATCTTTTGCATTAGTCTTCCATACTTTGGATTTTGGCATTCAAAATTTTAGAACCTGGATTGTAGCATTAAAAGAACCTGGGTTGTAACACTCTACTCCAGATTTTGGTTGTTTTAACTTCTCTTTAATAATTAAACAATTCTGACAAAGTAATTGAGTGATTTCTAGTGGCTTTCTTTTTTTCTTTTCTTTTCTTTTCTTTTCTTTTCTTTTCTTTTCTTTTCTTTTCTTGTTTAATAAAATGGAATCTTTAGTCTTGCAATCAAACATTACCAAATGTTTCCTTCAGCAGAAGATATTGTGTGTGCTTTCTGCACAGTTCAGATACAAACTAATTTCAGCAATGAGAGAATTCCATGCTACACTCATATAAATTGGCACCTTTTATCACAAAATAAATATTCTGAAGCCATTTAAAATTAGAGGCATATACTAAGGAAAAGAAGTTTCTTTTCCTGAAAATAATTTTGTGAAAAACATAAAGATTTATTTTTCTCTCATTATGATAAATTCCAGTAAAGTGTGTGTGTGTGCATGGTGCCTCTAAATGGCTAGTCGTTGAACTGAATACATCTTAAAGTGTCGATAAAGGGTCAGACTGAGGCAAGGGCTGGGATTTCATAGGGAGTATTAACATTTGTGAGAAAACTAACTGTGAGGGAGTGGAAGGTAATTAAACCAGAGCTCATAGCAACAGACTTGAATTTCAGAGGGCCACCTGGATATCTTGTTCTCAGTCATTTCTTCTCATGTTTCATTTTCCTCATTTGAACAGGTCAACAGTCATTAAAATTTTTTATGACATCTGAGGCAAATTATTGCATTAATTAATTTGAAAGTTTTAAAGAATCCACCTATTTTGTTTTTAGCATTCAAAACATTCAGTTTCTACCATCTTTTCTTTCCTTTTCTAATTTTTTTTCATATAAGTTGAAGTAGTCTGGGAATCATTAAGTGCCAAATGCTTTCATCAGGCCCATAAACAATGGAAGATTCCATGGTAAATGCAGTTACTTCTCAGGAAGTTTCAACCAAACACATTTTCACTCATTTAAAGCTGTGGGGAATAAATCTTGAGGTCTTTTAAGAAAGGCTCACTTTAGACCCTAGGAAGCTGACACAAGTACTGGATTTCACAGAAAAAGATCACAAAAGTTGGCCTGCAGGCTCAGTAAATTCTGGATGTTCTTGGAAGATTTGACATGCATCTCAGTATTGAAGCAATTCCTCTTGGTCTCAGTATTTATCTCTTGACCTAGCAACTTGGATAAAATATGAGAACAGAGAATAAGCTCTCAAGAGCTATGTGGCTTTAATCAAAGACAAAAAAATTATTGAGGTCAGGTCATCATCCAAGGGAAAGGTCAAATTGTTATATGATTGTTTCTCGATGACTTATAACTTTATACTTGTTTTTCTTCCTGACAAGTATATTTTTACCATATCTTTCTATTTGCAGCATATTCTATATTATAGTCATTACTTGGACTTCAGTGTGCAAACTAATGCTCTTCAAAAGATTTGCCTGATGGCTATAATAATTATTGGCATGATTTGGCTATAAATGTAAAATTAGGAAGCAAATATAATTAAGAAGTTATTACCAGTATATATTCTAATATTACTGACAACAGAGATGTGTACCCTGAAAATTGATTCTGCTCAGCATTTTTTTCCAGCTGTTTGAAAAAGAAAGCTCTACTGAATCTCTAATGGGAAGATCTCTATTGATCTCCACTAATTCATGGGAATAATGGGAAACTACTAAAATCATAATGACACCCTGCATAGATGGAAGGTCAGTTTTTAAATCTTTATAGTATAGTATTATAATATGGTTCTCACATGTCAGCAAGCAAAGACATCTGTTTCACAATAACATTTTGAAATGTTATTTGAAAATTCAGATTTCTTTTCATCACTTCAAACCACTGGATCCAAGGTCTGTGGTAGTAGGTGCCAGAAATCTGCATTTAGTAGTATTCCCCATGCCACTCTGCCCTTAATGTTTAAAATCCACTGCTATATGTTGAGGTATACATATGAAGTCTAATTGGAACTTGTTATGTCTTTGAACTGAGGAGGAAGTGAAGAGCTGCTGGTTTCACAGAGCCATGGTTCAGTGACTTCTTCAGACATGTCCTTGAATAATCATTCTGAATTTCCTCTAAGGTATCAAGAGAACCCATTGGTACTAGACCAGAAAAGGATACTCATGACTCTACCCATTATCACTTCTCAGAAGTGCTCTTGAGCCCTTGTCCCCCCTAAAAATAAATAGGTGGAGGCCTACGCAGGGTGATCTACATAGAGTCAATCCTAGACAATAGAGAAACTGAGAATCTAGGAAAACCAGTTTTCAAAATTGTTCATCAAGTTGTCATACCAGAAGACACAAACACAATGCATTTGACTCACAATATACAATTGAGATTAATGATCCTGGGTCGCAGCCCAAAAGTCTCAGAGGTTAACCGAGGACAAAAATAAATACATCAATCAATGCACCATCACTAGACTGGACACTTATGAAATCCTCACGGAAATGATAGCACATTGAACTGTTGCTTAAATTCAGTTCAGCCTGTAACCTTTGGTAGAAAATATCTAGCTTGTTTCAGGAAAAGATTGGTGTTGAGAACAATGCAATTGAAAGTCCATTAGTTTAAAAAGCACAAGTGAATAAATGTTATCAATATTTGTGGGATTATTTGTGGAGTGGCTAGGGGCAGTGGTGGGGATTCTGGGGAAAAGGAATTGGGAATTTGTGCTTGTGGGAGAAGTGGATATTGGACAAAAGTGGATCCAAACTTGTGAGATATATTATTTCCAAGAGTTTGCCAGAACTTGAAACTCTTTATTGGAAAAAACCTTCACACTTGAGAACCCATTGCAATTAGTTAGTGCTTTCAGTTTATTATTATTATATTTTATGGTGACTATCTGCTTTAGTGGTTGCTGATTCCATTCTTGGCTATAGTGGGTTGGGGTCTGCTTTTCTAATATGTCAATCTCAGGCAGGGTGCTTGCCAAATATTTAATAATGGATTATAAATTCATTTATGCTTAATATTGTTCCTGTCACAACGCAGGAAATGGAAATCCAATGGAGTATGAATGACTACCCTGTCCCAATAAAATGCCAAACTTGAAGGAGAGGCTTAGTGGAGAAGAAAATAGGCCATATTAGCCCATTATGTCCCAAGTTTGCAATTCTATATAGGATGATGGGATGTAATGGATTAGAAAGAACTGTGGGATGGAAGAAATACCAATGCTGTACTTCACACTACTGTGCTGTATCAGTGAGTAGCTTCATTAAATGAATTATATAACTGAACTGACCTCTGGAGTTTGTTGTATTAAGAAATCAAAATAAAACCTACTCTCATGTTCCCTTCCCTGCCCTCTCTTTCCTTCCTTCTCTCCTGTCTTCCTCCCTTTCCATCTTCCTTCCTTCACTCCTCCATCCTCCCTTGTCTCCTTTTTTCCTTCCTCCCTCCCTTCCTCCTTTCCTTCCTTCCTTCTTTTTGAGTTTTTCTTGTATATGGCTCTTCTTTCTGATTTAAAATGCACTGGGTGATTTTAAGCACCTCACTGGGACTTGGGGGAACCGCCTCTTCCCTGCTCAAACTTGCCTGCATGATTATGGCTTAGTAATCTCATCTCTTCATATTTAAGTTGACTTGCCCATAAGTGGAGGAATATTTGAATGACTCCATTCCATGAAATTAAATAAGAACTTGTTGAGTGGTTAAGTTGCAAAACTGAAAAGACAAAGAGCTTTTTTTCAGGGAAACTAAAATCTGTTAGGACAAGTAAACATGAAAGTAAATGTAGCTCATATGCTTTTTGTGGACACCTTCTTTTTTGAAAATTATGTTAAATGGATTCATATCATATCCTATGGGAAATCTTTTGTTTCTCATCTTTCTGAAAATTCCTGGATGATATTGTCAACATGGTTGGGCTTCAGGTTTGGGGTGGGGGTCTGATTTCTTATTCCTGCTGGACACTTGATTTAATTCAATTCTAAACCCCTATGTCTATTTGCTTTTATTTCCTGTAAGGAAGACATGAAACTCACCTCTTGCATTTGGAAGGGTTGCCACAGCACAGTGGTGCTTAGGATTGAATTCTGGCTCTGACACTTGCTACCTGCATAGATTGGGCAAGTAGCTTAATCTCAGTATTCTCATTTGCAAGATGGGATAAAATTGCTCTAATTCCAAAATGTTCTGTGAAAAGTCAATGTGATCATTTAGACAAATACTTAACAAAGAGTGTGGTAAATTTTAGAGATTCAATAGACTGACTACTATCACTTTTAACATCACTCATACTGGAACTGTACTTGTGTGCACAGCACACACTCTGGAATCCTGAGTGTTTGTCAAGAGGTTAGTGTGTTGCCACAACCCAAACCATTAACCATTAGATATTTTTGTTTGCAATGAGCACATGTGTTGGCATATTTTCACTACCCTGGTGAAGTAAATTGAAATGCATGGTAATAAATACAGTATTATGAAGTAAGGAGCCAGAGGGCTAGCGATTCAGTCTTTCAAAAGGGGAAATGGAAGACTTCGGAGGAGGTGGAATTATGTTTGGGTGGATGAATAAAGATTATGAAGTGTTATGGTTTGAATCTTAAATGTCCTCCCAGAACTCCTGTATTTAAAGCTTATTCCCCAGCTGATGGTGCTATTGGAAGGTGATGGTAACTTTTAGATGTGGGGCCTCCTTGGAGGAAGTAGGTCATTGAGGGTGTGACCTTGAAAGGGACATTGGAACCCCCACATCTTCCTCTGTCTTTTGTTGCTTCCCAGCCTCCATGAGGTGGACAGCGTCCTCGTCCACATGGCCCTACACTCTCCATGATGTATGGTTTTGCCACAGGACCAAACTCAATAGGGTCAATCCACCATGAACTGAAACTTCTGAAACCAAGAGTCAAATAAATTTTCCTTCTCAGTTATCATCTCAAGCATTTCTTCAATGAAAAGCTGACTAACACATCAAATCAACAAGTTACAGAGGGCATTGCAAGCAGAAGTAAGGAAGTGTATAAATGCTCCAATTTTTCATTCACTTGATCAAATCATAGAGTATTTATTAGGCATCTTGTGCATGAAAAGCACTAGGACAGAAGTTGGGGTTGCCAGGGAAATAAAACTAGTGTAAATACATACACTGAAAAGTTTCAACATGTGTACAAAGGCAGATGTCAGGTCCTTTGGTAGTGTATTCCAGGGGATCCTAACTTGGTCCAAATTGGTTTTCCTTGAGGCTGTCTCATGCAAGCTGGTACTCATATCCAGTCCCTCAGTGGGTGCTATAAACACTCCTTTCAAAATACCCAGAATCCTATATTGTTCCACTGACACCACCTCTTATTTCCTTCTCAATGTCAAGTTCAAAATCTATGCTTTGACCACACTCCATCCATGAGTCATCACTTTTATCTCAGTACTCCATTTTCCCCTCGTCTTGAATTATTACTTCCCCTAGCACTTACCACATACTTCACATGATTTGCTTAATTATCACATCTTTCCCTCTCCTAGAACGTGAACTCTTATGTCTATGTTTAGAATAGTGCTTGGTACCAAGTAGGTTCTTCCTAAGAGGGTCATTGAGGGTGTGCCCTTGAAGTGGATATTGGGACTTCCCATCTTTCTCTCTTTTTGCTTCCCTGCCATCATGAGGTGAGCAGCTAAGCAGATGGATGGGTACCTGAGATGTACTTCTTAAGGAATCTTTGGACAAATGAGAGGAAGGGCTGGTTTGGGAGACTTTCAGGCAATGGGAACAGTGGATTCATTGACTCTAAGCTGGGAAAGACAGTGAACTGGAAGAAATAAAAGACATTTGGGTGGACTGACTACAGAATTGGAGGTAGATTGTGTTTTTAACTCCTCTCTGTGGTTTTACTGTGATAATTAAAAATGAGATTCATTTATCATTATTTAGATGATATGGGACATGGAAAGTGCCTTGGGATTATAAAATGACCAGCTTATTACTGCATGGTAGAATATTTTGCCTGGAAAGAATTCAAGGCTTATTGGAGTTGTAGATTTGATAATCTTTCCTGGAATAATTTGATGTTCATATTTGATGGGGAAAACTTGGGAAAAATCTTTTAGGCCACTAAATGCAAAAATGTGGGCTTCTAAATTCACATTTTTCCTTCTGTCAGTTTTAAAGACATCTATTCTTTGCATTTTGTATTAAATGTTGGCATTACATTTTTGAAATGCTCTAAATTATTGTATTATCTTCCATGGGCTCTAAGTTTCTCTCTTGGCTGCTGCTATTAAGCAAGCCAAGCAGTTTCCTTCTGGCTGGTAGCCCCTTGGTTGAGTGATGACTGGGTTTCATCTCCTTTGGGGAAAGGAATCTCAAGTCCTGCCTGGAAATCATGGAACTGGGGCTGGCCACTGTCATCCCCAATATGAAATGGAAAGTTTACTTTTGAAAAACACACATGAAGAAAGAAAGCATTCCTTTATTTAAACATGGAAATAAAGCATAAAAGAAGATTTAGTCCCTCATATAATAACTTTGATGAAATGGTTGAAACAGGGGAAAAATAAGTGTGTAAACTTACCTATGAAACTAGGGAGTGTTGTTCAAAGAAAGTATGGTGAAGAATTTTGAGTTCTATTTATTTTGATGGAATATTAAACTATTTTATTTAAATAAGCTCATAGTATTTCTTGTAAAAATGCTTTTCAATTTTCTTATTTCAACTTAAATCATTTCTCCATGAAGAAGCAAATTCACTTGACTTGGAATTACTTAAAATCTAGCCAAGAGAAATTAGAGGGAACTTAAAAATTGAACATTAGGTCCTCATTTGTGTAAGTTTGTCCCTGAGGTGTACTAGGGCTTTAACAGTATGGTTGCTGCTGCTGCTGCTGCTGCTGCTGAAGGGAAGGTGTCAATGGAAGAGAATGTGGCTGGGGGACAAGGCTAGGGTAAAGAGTCCATGATCTGGCCCTAGGGAGGGAACTGAACTCTTGTTTAATGTGCCTTAACTCAAGGATGCAGTAAACCTAATTTTCCTTCTGACAGATTAGCTATGATACGAGATCAAGAATTGCATGTGGGATGGAGTGTCAGAATATGCCAGATAAATAATTTGTGGACTGTGAGGTTCATTTTGCATCTGTGAAATTCAAACATCTGGTGACTAAAATCTGTCCATACATTTGAGGGAATAGTTCTGGATCAGTTGGCCAGGGTTTGAGATGAGCTCTAAGACTGGCAGGGAACAGCATTGTTAAGAAGAAAAACAAATTAGGTGTTGGACAGGGGGTTGGGGGAATTGTATGAATTACAACACTATGGGAGTATGGAAAGTTGGGAGTTTTAAGAAAATAGGCAGTTTTTGAATGTGAATGTTATGATCAAATATTTCTTGATATTTCACAAGCAATTCAAATATAGGTAACTCAGTATAAAGAGGTATAGAATGAAATGAACATGTCTCATAACATTGTTTTGCTCTTTAGAAGTAATAATTTAATATTCTTCCTCTTACACAAACAGGGTTTAAGAAATACCCTTGACAGTTGCTTATTATAGAGACATTATATAAAGTTGAAAAATAATGAAGAGAAAAATCATGAACTGATGATATTAATAATAAATAGTAGTAGGCTGGGGAAAAATTGTTGCCTTTCATAATAATGAGTCAATAGATAAAATTTGGAGTTCAGAGACTAAAATCTAGAGGTTAACTTTAATTGTATGGCTAGGTAGAACCTGAAAGCCTATGAATAAAACCTATCAATAAAACCTATGAACCTATGAATAAAAATGCTTACGGGTATTTAGAATTGTGTTAAGAAATCAGAGCAGAGAATGTATTAGGGAAAGGTGAAGGAAATGTAAATCAGGGAGTTAGTTTTGTATCAATGCTAATAAACCAAATTGAAGCAAAAGGATCTTGACTGATAGTAGTGTAATGGAGATCAAAAGGTGGAGGAAAGTAATGGTGTAATCGTAGAAGTATACACAACGGAATATTACTCAGCTTTAAAGAAGAATGAAATGATGGCATTTGCTGGTAAATGGATGAAGCTGGAGAATATCATGCTAAGCAAAATAAGCCAATCCCCCAAACCAATGGTCTAATGTTTTCTCTGATATGTGGATACTAATTCACAATGCAGGGCGTCGGGGATGACCAAGGAAGAATAGAGATACTTTGGATTAGGCAGAGAGGAGAGTGAAGGGAGGAGGGGGGGGTTGGGAATACGAAGGATAGAAGAATGAATCAGGCATTATTACCCTATGTGTATATATGTCTACATGACTGGTGTGATTCTACATCATGCACAATCAGAAGAATGAGAAGTTAGACTTCATTTATGTGTGATATATCAAAATGCATTCAACTGTCATGCATAACTAATTAGAATGAATAAAAAAAAAAGTTATATTGAGGTTTTGGAGCCAGAAGTCCAAGGAATTGAGGTGGGCATTTGTATCATATGATGATGTGGTTTAATATATTAGGAAAATAAAGAGTGAGAGGAATAAAAACAAATTTTTAGCCTCATCTCAAATATGTAAAGGAATATTAAAAAATGATCTATAGTCAAAAAGACTCAAAAGGATGAAGTCAATCTGATGTTACAATGCTAAACAGAACCACCAAGGAATCAAGAAAGTATGGACAGTCACCTTATAAACATTGGTTAAAACACTAATCAGTGCCTAAGAGAGCTTGCAGTGAGATAAACTCTAAAGAATGTGATAATGAAGGAAATGGAGAAGGGAATCTGTGCTATTCCCTTATCCTCAATCTTTGGTTTGGATCAAAACAGAGTGACTTTGGTTGCTAAAGTAAAAGAATGCACTCATAAAACCTCTGAAGAAATCCATCTGCACAGTGAGCATGCAACCTAGCCTGTATTTCTCCCTGTTTGTGGACATGGTGTGGCCCTTCCATTGTATCCTGGACTGCTGTTACTGAGGCCTGAATGAGTAATAAAATGTCCAAAACTTCTCTGCTGGGTCCTCCAAGTTTTTTCTTTGGTACCAATAAACATATGCCTGAAGTATTTGCAGCTCTGGGGCTGAAGAGTACTGCAGATAGAAGAGAGGTACGGATGGAGAGGCTGCCCTTTGACCACTATGGGAAAACTGGCATCTTGTGGGTCATCTAGAGTAAAGAAATAGAAGATGTTTGTGAATCGCTACCTACAGGATTTCCTTAAATCATAGTTCTGGAGTGAAGAGATAGGCCGGGTAATTGTTTCAAATATGGACCAGGGGCCAGAGGGTACAGGAGGGATGTATTAATCTGAAATAAGATTGAGCAGAGATGAACATGTATGAACAGTGGTCTCCTCTTATCAGTTGAAGATAAATTTCAAGACCCCAGTGGGGACCTGAAACCATAGACAGCACCAAATATTGCATATGCTGTTTCTTTCTATACATATATGATTTAGGATGTTGTTTAATTTATAAATTAGGCACAATAAATATTAACAATGATGATTCAAAAGAAAAAGGAACATTCATAATATGCTGTAATGAACGTAAAGTGAACGTGGTCTCTATCTTGCTTACGCTCAAGATATCTTACTGTCCTGTATTCATCCTTTTTATGACGATATAAGATAATGCAATGTGATTGGTTGAGTGTAACTGAAACTGTGAAAATAAAACCAAGGATAGCAGGGTGGAAGGAACTCTTTAAATTAGGAAAACGGAAATGTTGACCTGTACTCCACGTTTCTGTTTGTGGACTATTCTGTTGTTAATGTCCTGACTTTTAAGTTCTTAATATCTTTAATCTTGAGGTGAAGGAAAGAGAGAGAGGAAAGAATGTAGGTATGCACTGTAAGTACTCTCAGACATGTATTCTGTGATCTTTTGGACAGGTAGTCAGACATATATTACTAGGTATGCTTAAACCACTTTTCTCCAAATTCTATAAATTAATGAATAAAAAATCCTTATAAGATTTTCATTGAGTTTGGCTACATTTTCTTTCCTCAATGGAATTCTAATCTTTCCAAGTCTGAAGTTTATAGCTTCAGCCCCATTTGATTTATATGAACAAAAAGAAAAATCTTAACAGTATTTTTTATAACTGGAGAAGCATATTTATTCCATTTCCACATAACTCACAAATAACTGGACAGATTCTGCTTAAGCCTTCAAAAGAAATTCCATTTTAGACTAGACACTAATGTGGAAAACTTGAGGCCAAATGACTTAACTTTTTAAAATCTTATATCTAGGAAAGAGACAGGAATGAGGGAGCAGGCAGGAAGGTAGGGAAAAGGCAGGCAAAGACAGAGAGAGGTAAAGTAATTTATGCATTAATTGAAATATTTTCTCTGGATCATTCAATATATGTATATATTTGATTTTCTTTCTAGTTCTGTAAACTGTAATTAATTATTAAAATTCATATTTTAATTTCAGTTGCAAGTGGTTTTGTGTCTAGAAAATGTAAACATGAATATTTTCTCTGGACTGTACAATTTAAATGCATCTTTTTATGATATTGTGAAGAAAAGCAGAAGTTACAACATGAATATATATTAGTTCAACACCAACCATTTGCAAAATGTTGGGGGAGGTGGTTGTCGGGGAAAGCAAAGACCTGATTTACCAGACACCATTTCTTCTGCATGGAGAACTCCCATGGACTTCAAAGGGTTTCCTGCACAAAAACCAGACTCACAATACAGGGGAGGGAAAGAAAATCTGCCGACAATTGCCAGTTGCAGAGTCTCAGCCAATTTTTAGAAACTTGGAAGTGGTCCTTTTTGATTTTTATCAGCAAAAAATGTCTGGAATGACTGGAGTCACTTCTAAAGTTTTTCATTTCTTTACATTTGTACAGACTAACACAAGTTGGAAAATCTTTGGTTTTCATTAAATAAATCCCAATTTTAATTCATAAAGTGTTAATACCAGTATTTTCTTCAGGGGCAAGTAAAACATTTTTTATTTCTATATGTTTATTAGAATCATAATGTTTTAGGCTTGGAAAGACTTCGGCAATTATGGTGAAGAGTTAATTTCTTTTACAGGAAAAGATGTTTTAAAATGCAATTCTGTTTAGGTTGTCACACATGGTGAGTTCTGCTGAGGGTTTGATGCTTTTCCTCATGCTAGTCAGCTTTCATCGGTGTAATAGGAAAGGCTTCAAATATCCTTATGTTGTCTTTTCCTTGATTTGTCAGCCAGAAGTTGGCCTCATTAGGAATAGAACAATGAAGTCGAGCTGCAAGTCATAGAAAATGACATCCACCATGGGAAAACTATTACCAAAGAAGTACAGCTCAACCAAGCGTGCGTTCTGTTTTGTTCTTTAAAATACACACACACACAAAATCTAAATGACACTTTCAAGTAATCCTGAATAAACAACAACAATAAACATCATCATTTCCAAGTGTCTGTCTTATTGTTTATCCTCAAATTTGTTGATGACACTTGTTGGAGAGACATTTTTATTTTCAGAGTAATTTATCAACAACATAGTTAAATACAAATGTGTTAGGTCTTCTATTATAAAGTGTTGCTGTGTGTGTCCTTGCATGTAGGTGTGTGTTTGTGTGTTTGGTCAGAAATACCTTAGCAGTGTATTGGTGGTAATGGCACTGACAGAAGCAATGGATTTCTTCTCCCTATTGAACCCAGTATCAGGCAAAGTCAATGAGCAGATTCAGGAAGAAGAGATGTGTCTTTACTTTTAATAATGGGAAAAATGATTCTTTGTATCCCACAATGAACTATTCATTAGTTAATTCCACACATTGCAAAACAAGCTGCTTGCCTCTTTTTTATTCCTTGAATTTTGGAATTATTTTTCTAACTTGGGCAAAATGCAAGATATTTGTGTTTTCTTATAGACACAACTTTGGAAGGATTTTGCTGCCCTTTCTATTATACCCTAACAGTTGCAATGAGTACACACATCTGCCATATTGATGTCAAGTGGTACACATTCATCCATCATAACAGCTGTTGGTGGATCATTTCAAGTATCCAGGGGATGGATGGAATATAAATGATCATTGCCTACAGTACACAAAGCTGGGTTTATAAATTTTGACACTGATTTCTTAAGGACATACTCCATTTTTACCCTCAAGTGCTTCCATGAAACCTCAACATTTGCTTACAAAAATGAAAAACAATACTTCTTATCTAATTATTCAAATATTTAAGAATGCTAAAATTGTGGTGTTGTGACAGATAAGTGCCTAAGAAAAGGTTTTATTAGAATAGTTTTGTTTTTGTTTCTTACTTAAAGAGCACCACGATTTAAACTCTAATACATGTTTTAAGCTACAATGTATATTATGTTATATATAATATGAAATACATAAAATAATGCACTAAATTGAGCACACAGGTTAAAGTTAAGTGTCACAAATAATGCAACATTATTTAGTATTGTTTGTAAATTTATCTGTATTTATATATCTCCCTCTCTCTCCCTTTATCTCTATTGATGTTGGACCCTATGCGACTTCTCCTGAAGATCTATCCTGCAGTATTATGTATCTTTTATGGTAGGGGTGTTTGGTCACAGTTTTATTTCTGCAAAAGCAAAAAAGGAAGTTGGAGGGTTTCAGAGTAAAACAAAAATATATTAACACACACACGTATACCTGCAGGGTTTATAAGATTTGTCCAATCTGATCAGAACTAAAGCATAATAAGTGAAAGGAAATTATTGGTTATGCAGAGGAATTACAAAAATAGATGTTTTAGGGCAGTTATCAATAAAAGAGATTATTGGTGGTAATTACATAGTTTGATAAGGTATAATTCTTCCACTGTTTACCATTCTTTGTCTGACATCATCACAGTCAACCATTAATTTTATAAAAAGGCTTCCATAAATAGAAATCCCAGCACTAAGAATATTTTGCAATCTGTGTTTTAGTCTTATGTAGGGAGGAGAGAACTTTTATAGAAGGATGAAGCTAAACCTTGATTTATTTTGTACAATTTAAAAAAATGGAGCACTTGAGTCCCGGTGAAAGTCACATCTGTGCAGTTCTTGTTTAGGAACATGCACAGTAATAAATGCCATACTGTTTAAGGTTATCATTTGCATCCTCTGTCTAATGCCACTATCTTTAGGGTTCTTAGCAAGTTTCATGGCTCAACTGTCTATAAGTGGGCAACTCTGGTGTGTGTCTCTAGCCCAGACTTCCCCTCAAACCACAGACTCTCAATCTAAGTGCTCACAAGTCATGCTCCCTTGGTCATCTAAATGTTATAATCAAACTGCTGATCTCTTTTCCTGTCCCACTATTCCCATGGTCTTCCCTATCTCAGATAAATAAATAAATAAATAAATAAATAAATAAATAAATGAAATTACAGGATTTGCTGGTAAATGGATGGAACTGGAGACTATCATGCTAAGTGAAATAAGCCAGTACCAGAAAACCAAAGGCTGAATGTTCTCTCTGATATGTGGATGCTAACCCTTAACAAGGGAGGGTAAGGAAAGGAAGTGTAGAAGCTCATTGAATTAGACAAAGGTGAATGAACGGATGGGAGGGGGGATGGGAATATGAAAGACAGTAGAATGAATCAGATATAACTTTCCTATGCTCATATACGAATGCACGACCATTGTAATTCCACATAGTGTTCAACCACAAGATCAAAATTATAATGGGTTGGACCCCATGCATGTATAATATGTCAAAATATCTCCTACTGTCATATATATCTAAAATCAAAAAATAAAAATAAATAAATAAACACAAAGTGAAATTGTAAGCCCACTCTACTGGTTGCTCAAGTAAAATAATTTGAGTTTTTCTTTGTTTCTATTTTGATTTCATATTCCTCATCCAATCTGTCAGCAAAATTTGTTGGCCTTACAGTCAAAACATCCACTATTGGGTACCGTGGCTCACACCTATAATCCAGGTGACTTGGGAGGCTGAGGCAGGAGGATCATGAGTTCAAAGCCAGCCTCAGCACCTTAGTGAGACCCTAAACAACTTAGAGATTCTGTATCTAAATAAAATATAAAAAAGGGCTGGGATGTGGCTCAGTGGTTAAATGCCCCTGGGTTCAATCCCCAGTACCAGGAAAAAGCAAAAAAAATACATCTACTCAACCGTTCCATGAACCTTTTCAAGAGCCTCTTTACTCCCTGTTATCAGCTCTCCCACAGCGGAGTCTCAGCATAGTTGGCAGGGTATTTTTTTTTTTTTTTAAGTTTGACGTTTAAAACTTGAGTCTGATTATTTCAACCCTTCCTTTAAACTGCTTAAAACCCTGTTACAAATTTCCTATTTTATCCCGAAGTTCTTACAAAGACTCCACAGTTCTACATGATCCCATTCTCAGTGTTCTCAAACCTCTTCTAAAATTTCTTTTGTCATACTGTCTTCTTGTTCTTCCAACACTGTTGAGCCTATTTCTGCCTTCCGGTCTTTTTATTCTCTCTCTTTCTGCGTGGAGTGTTCATCCTCTAAATATGTATAGGAGAACTTGTAATGTAAAAGCTGCTCGGGTTATGCCTGTCGGGCAGAGGCAACCGCAGCTGGTAGAGCAGCGCTCTGCCTGCGTGGCCCCGCCCCCATGTCAGCTCCTCATGGCAGGCAGCAGGCCAGTGCTGGGTTTACCCTGCAGTCCGGCTCTTGCCCCAGGCCATGGGCTGCCTAGCACTGGACCTAGAGGGGCTCCTTCCCCAGCAGTGGGGCACAGGAAATGCCTGAGGGGAAGGTGAGGGGGATAACAGCTCCTCCGGCCTCTTCCCTGCAGCTAGCTCACCATTGGTCTATTGGTCACCCTGTCCTTGCCAGCCATTGGCTGATCCCTAGCCCGCCAAAATTCAATTTCAACAATTGGCCCTATCACCGTTTTGCCTGCTAATTTCGAGAACTTAAAAGAAGCTCCCTGGGCCATGTTCTCTCTCTCTTTCTCTTCAGGGCAGAGGAACAGCGTCTGCCTAATAAAAAATCTCTTGTGTGAGTTCCTGCATCCAGAGTGTTTTTTCTGGCACTTTTTTCACCCTTCAGTACCTTACTCACTTCTTTGGGTCTTCACCTGATAAAATATTCTTTGACCATCCTGTCAAAATTATTCTGGTTGCCACTGTCACAGTGTTCTCTTACCTGATTTCATTTTTAAAATGACATTAGTCACTATCTGGTATTATGTTACATTCACTAGAATAAAAATTCCATGAAGGTCTGGATTTGCTTCATTTTCTACTATAACTTCAGAGACTAGAAGAGTGTATGGCATATAGTAGGCATTCAACAAATATTTGTTGACTAGAATACAATGGCTAAGGGCTAGTATGATATAAGAAGTTTCACATTTCTTTAATGTTACTTGTAGTCTCAAGGAGGACTAAATTTATTCAGGAGATTGTTATTAGAACAAGAAGAAATAAATAGCTTTTCCATCTACTTTTTATGATAGAACAGATGTGGAATTTTCTTTTGATGACAATAGTGGTCTCAATTCAATCAAGGTTATTCCTACCAACAAAGAAAAACTTTTTGTATATAGGAAATAGGTAACATGACCTCTAAGACACCCCTACTCCTCTTAAACAAAATCGAAATGAATTTAAAACCCCAATGTTTGAATAAGCATCACTGAATTACAATCTTTAATGGGTAATTGAGAGAAAATGCTCTAAAGTACTGAGAAGTGTCAATATATTCCTACATGCTCTTGGGTTAGCTTCCTATTAACATAAAGTAGCACGATTATTTTTATCAAATGCGTCATTTTAAATTGGGATGATAAAGAAATACTTTTATATAAAAATGACAATATCAGAGATGAAAAAATAGTATTGTATATTTTTCTATTTAACTGCCAAAAATGTATGGATTTTCCCCCCCTCATTTCTCTGCCATGGAAAATTTCTGAGAAAAATCCAGAAAGGGAAAAATCTCTGAGGTGTGAGGTCACAATAACATGTGATCCCATATAGAAGGTTAATGGTACAAAATCAGTTTTTTTTTTTTTTTTAAATGTTGAATCCAAATTCAGATCTTTGGATCCAAATTCAGAAAAGATACTTTTCTCTGCTGACACCTTTATATGCATGCTGAGGAATGTTTTGGATCTTGTTGAAGACTGATGTAACCATTGTTGGGCAATTTACCCATGACTTCACCCAGAGTACAAATGATAGTTGGGAGATTTAGTATGCACATGTAATGATTTGTCACATATGCATAAAATTAAATGTCCTAGGCTTCTCTGATGTTCTGTGTAGGACCTCTTCTTTTGCTTGGTATTTGATTGTAAAATGTAGCTGAGCTAAGAGATTTTAAGTACATATGAAAACAATCTTAATTACTTCCAGTAGGTGAAGACATAGTCTTAAGAAGTGATTGATAAATGTGTTAATCAATCTAGGAGCCAAAAGAACTGAATTCCTGGGCGCATTGCCATTACTTCCGAATGACATGTATGGGTACACCCTCTCCTAGAATGAGATGTCTCATTTTCAAAATGAGACAATAGTCTTGCCTTGCTGAAGGGTATGTGGTCATGCATAGCAAAAAACATAATAAAACAATTGGAAATACCAAAACTCCAAGTTAAGTTATAAAGTCAAGACACAACTGACAAAATTAGACATGTTCAAAAGGAAACATAAATATGAAATATCTCTAGTGCCAGAAGCAAGATTAGTAAGGTGAACCTGGCCAATTTAGGATACCTCAAGGTTGTCAAGGGTAATGTGTTTTGCATTGTTTGAAGATACTCTACTCTGTAGAAGGATGGTGTCTTAGGGTGGGTTCTCCAAAAGCAAATTCTGAAATAAGGGGCCTCCTATGCAAGTTACCTATTATGAAGGCTTCCCTGAAAACTGGCAAGAGAGGGGAGTAAGATGTAAAAGAAAGAGGTCAAGCAAATGTGTGCTATTGAATGAAAGCACAAATGTATATGTATGTGTATATACATATTACTTTTTCAGGAATATAATTTGAGTTTCATTCAGATCTTCATAGAGAAGGAAAAAAATGTTGGTAGAAGAATATTAATAGGTTTGTCTCCTAGCAGTTATATTGCACACAATAAATTGAACTTCAGCTTTATAAAGCCATGAAGAAATAACAATAAAATGTTGCATAGTACCTTACCCAGAATTTGAGGACACATGGATTCTGGAGGTTGAAGGAAACCTTTCATTTTATCCTCACAGAATTTTTTTCTATAGTTGCATCTTGAATGTCCCCTAAAGGCCCATGATTGGAAGCTTGGTCACCCACCTGTGTTGCTATTGAGAGGTGGTGGAACATTAAGAGAGGAGGTCTAGTGGGAAGAAGTTAGGCTATTGTGAGCGTGCCCTTAGAAAGGGTGCCTGACTGCCTCTCTTTTGGCTTCCTGGCAGCCATTAGGTACACTGCTCTTCCACCATGTGTTTTTGCAAGGATGCACAGCCTAACCACAAGCCAAAGGCAATGGGACTAGGTGACCATGGGATGAAACTCTGAACCAATATAAATAAATCTATCGTCCTTACAAGTTGATTATCTCAGCTATTTTCCACAGTGAAGGAAGGGTGACTAAAACAATGTTCTCACCGTACAGACCTTTTCCATTCTTGAAGTGGTACACAAATGGAACGGACATTTATAAGTTAGAAGAGAACTTTAATTTGCCTAAGAAATGCTGGAAGTTAGAATTCATGACGCCGATGGGATAGAGGAATGGTAATTTAATCACCTTCTCTATTCCTGTCCTGGAGTTATGGGGTAACTGAACAAATAATACTAATACTGCAAGATGAGATCAATGGTCATTGTTTAGTCACATGTACGAACAGTGCAGGGAGGGGGACATAGCATGCCATGCAGGGGAACATGAGGGCTGCACTCAGGACAGAGTGAATAACCAGAAGTTGTGGGAAGCCGGATTTGTAGTACCAAAAGTTTGGGTTGCCATTGGTTCCTGGGGAAGAACATGATTAGTTGGCTTAAGTATTCAAAAGAACTGAAAGTAGCAGAGAACTAAAACCTGCTCCTCAGATAAGTGGGTTTGTACCTAGTCCACTTGATAAGGAGGATTGTTTGGCTAGGGAACCTTATTTGCATAGTTGGAGGAGGAACTTGTGGTTAGGCCTGTGGATTTCAATAGATGTCAAGGCAGCACTCAAATGAGCCTTAATTTTAGGACTTACACCATAGGTGATCAGAGGGGAGGAGTCAGAAAAAAAGGAAGTTCCTTGTCAGATCACAGTAAAGAGAAATTTGGGGGAATTTGCATCTTTCCTGGAGAAATTCTGCATACAAATTATTGTAGCTATGCAAAGTAGGGCCTCCTCCAACATGTCTCCTCTAAAATATCCAATAGCTTCTACTTCAACGTGGCAGAATTTGGTACAAGTAGATCCCTGAGGTGAATGCAGAAGCACTGAATCTAGCTGTAAATTTGACATGGACCTAGAACAGAGACTGCCTGTGGGGATAGTAGTCCTGAGTCATATTGATCAGCCTTTTATGAGCTTGGTTTCCTGAATTCATTATCTGCTTTTGGATTTTGTCATCTGTCTGAAGCTCAGATCTAGGTCTGAAGTCATTTGACAAAGCAAATGTCAACGGACAGTCCTCCTAACTTCACAGAAAACCTCTACCAGGCTGTGTACCTTTTCTATCTGACATGAATGTTCAGTTTGCTAATTTTGAGGAACACTTGCTAACTTTCCTCTCTCATACTTTTTTTCTGATTCACACTTTCTCTTTCCTTTATTTATTTTTATGTTTTATTTTTTTGTTATGTCTTCTAGATTACACAGCAGAAAACAAATCTTTTGGAGTGTGAATGAATTGATTTTTGCATTATATGTTTTCACATATTTTATGGAGTCAAATTTCAACCTTGAAAAAAATGTAAAAATTTTAAAATATGTATCTTTAAACTTAAGTCAGAAAATTCACTCAAAAGAAAATGATTAATATTCCCCAAAAGTGCATCTATCATTGTATTGAACTTAACAAAAGAGAAAATTAAGAGAAGTATATAATTTGTAATTTTTATTTTCATCAGAAGTTTAGAGAAGAAAGAAAAAGAGCACTTAGATCTAAGGTCAGAATGATGATTTAATGCATAATTACAGAGTTATTTTAAAAATCCTCTTGAAAGTCTACAGCTATTTCTAAGCTGTGAATAGTATCTCTGATACATATTGAATAGTAGATGGAGGAGTAGGAAGAAAATAAAAACAGAAGTAATATTAGAAATTCTAAAACATGAATATTAAAGGGTGGTCAGGGTACAGTGTCAGAATAATGTGTGTTTACTGGTTCTCTCTCTATATCCCCTCTATCTTCTCTGCCAAATTTCCAAATAAACTTTTCCAAATTTATTTGACATATCAACATTTATTTTCTTCACTTCCCACAAACTCAGTATTTTGTGAACTCTGCGGTATCTAGCAAACCACCACTGTAACTGAGAAACCTGCCAGTCCTATGCTTGATCTACTTTGGCCTTTCACCCCACCAGTGCAATGGTGATGTGGTGGGCATTTGTTGTTTTGAGATCCAGCCTGTCCTCCACCCGTCATGGCATCAGCCCTACATTTTGCCATGGATGACACCTCATAACACAGATGAATGACCCCTCAGCATTTTCATTAACATGGGGTTTCCTCCTCTGCACTCCTAGAAATACAGTCCCACTGGCCACAGTTACTGGTTGGGTGAGCTCATGATCCAGCTGATTCTTTCATAACCAATTAGATCTGGCTCTGGCTAGGAGCTTGAGCCAGTTAGGAAGTGAATTCTCTTCTGGGAGATTGAATTTTCTCATCTGGCTGTAAAGCTGCAGCTCCTGGGAGTCCCATATGGACTCTGATAATGAAGCCAACTCAAGGGAAAGAGAGCTGAAAATTGGCCTCTGCAAATTATCTGAGATCCTTAAGGCATACGAGTCAATAAACAACATTTTTGCTTCATTCTTTTTGTTAACCTTTTAGTTTTAATTTTGGGGATGGGACTTCTAATCACTGTATGAGTCATTTATGTTTGTAATAATCACCATGAACCCATTTTCATGGTAGCAGACTAGATTATAAATTATACCCTATAGGTAAACTAACTTATATTCCCTTGGTGCACTCTAAAGTGAAGTGGCTGGGAGGAAAGTGTTAAGTGGCTTGTCTGAGATATTCTTACTCCCTGTCATGGATGGGGGAACTTTCCTGGAATAAAGGAGCAAAAGGATGTGCCCCCTTTAAATCTCCTTGTCAACTTGATCTCTGGGTAATAAGCTAATGATACTTGCTAGGAAGAAACATTTTAATTCTTAACTGCCTTTGGTAGAATACCCTTAGTTAAGGATTGCCAAAAACAATAGAACCTGGACCCACGAGACATGGCTTCCTGCATAATGTCATGCAAACTGTCACTCCTTAGGGTTTTCGGTATTCTCAATGTTCCAACTGTATGAAGAACCCACAAATCTTTAGAACTCATTCCGAGCCCAAACCTTTGGCTCTGCCACTGATGTCCCAGATTTTTCTTTGCTTTGTTTGAAATTTTTCTTGACTGTATTCTTGAAATTACTTAGTAAACCTTGATATCAGCTAAAATCTTTAATTCCCATGAGTCTGATTTGACAAACAGGTCCCATAAGTTACCTTAGTGGTCTAAGTGGATAGAGAGGGATTTGACCATAACACTAAAGATCCCAGCCCAGCAGGGGCCATAAAGTAGTTTAGGAAAGATCTCTCTTGGGGTCTTATATTAGTGATAGAATATATCTTATGTGTTTCTCAAGACAGCCTGGCTGATGTATGGTTTCTACATCTACTTTTTGAATTGATACTGTCATATAGAGGTTTGTTAAAATGAGATTCTGTGGCCTTATTGTTGATTGGGGCCTGAAGGTCACCAACTAAACCATCATGGCATAAAAGATCACATTCCAAGTGAGATGCTGGATTATTGATGTAAGACTCAAAACAGAGGTAAAGAAAACCTCTACCTCCATACTAATTAAAAATTACTGAGTACAGGGACTGAATATTGGAAATCAAGTCTTTCTTTGGAAAATATGAATCCCTGGGGGGCAATCAACTCCCATGGAAGAGGTCATATGTCCTCTTCACTCAAGTCCAAGGCTATTCAGAGTTTGGGAGTCAGTTGAACAGACACAGTGCTCCTCATTTAACAATGACTCTCCCCTCTTCTGCCCACTACACTCACAATGAGAGAGACCAGAAGTCACAAATTCCTAAGGTGGGTGGTGAAGAATTGGCCAGGTGATAATAAAGAAGTCCACCAAAACCTCTTGTCTTGCAGGCAGTCTAATTTGATAAAATCCTGGAAAGGGGAGAATTTTAACCCTAAACTTTGTGTTTTAAAAAAATTGCTTAGATCTTAATATTTTGATTAGTGAGAAGAAATTGATCTAGAACAGTAACTAGAAGTGACCAGAGAACTTGTTAATTTTTTGAGGAACAGTGGATAGTTAGGCATCATCTCCATGTTTCTTTCATGGTTGATGGAAGAGACAGCACTTAGAATTTGGAAGAACATTGGGGGAATGGGAGGTGGGGGGTCAGGGACAGGAAAAGGAAGGAATGTGCATTGGAATAAAGTAGTTTTCTGACTTTAATAAGGTTTCTTCCTAATATTACCAATCAGCATACATATGTGTTATATTTTTCTTCTTGCAATGTTTGGCAGTATAGTTGTGATACATGACAGGAAGGGAATATCAATGTATAAATTACAGGATTGACTGAGATCTTGGTTGAGACTGTACCACAACCACCTTGTCCCTCTGCCTACTTTTTCTTCTTTCCCCTCCTGTCTTCTTTCCTTCTCTTCCTTCCCTTTCTTTTAATGTGATTTCAAGGGGATTCTCTCCTGAATCTCCTGCATACAAAATGCACCTCAGGACTGACTTCCTAGAGAACCTAGTTTTTGAGAGGAAACCTTATAATTTCTGCAAGTTCAAGGTGTTCACAAATATGCAATGAGCTGCATACTCCTATTTTACTTTTACTTTAGATGTGTTGGATAACTTTTTTTTTTTTTTTTTGGTACTAGGGATTGAACCTAGGGTTACTTTACCACTGAACCATATTCCCAGCTCTTTTTAACTTTTTATTTTGAGACACGATCTGACTAAGTTAGCTAGTCTGGCCTAGAACTTGTGTTCCTCCTGCCTAAGCCTTCCAAGTAGCTGGGATTGTAAATGCACACCACCACATCTAGTACACTAGACTAATTTTGAAGGACATTTTAAAATTCTCCCTTTTGTTTTCAGAACTAACCTTATAGAAAAAGATAAAGTATCAAAGAAAAATGAGTTAGTAATCTTATGAAAAGTATTTTTTTCAAATCAATTTAATTAATTACACAGTTATCTCATAGCCAATAAGGACCACATAAACATTAGAATAAAATACAAGTTCATTGAATAAAACACACACACACACACACAATAGAGCAAATAATAGTTTTCATAACAAAGACAGAAGGCCTAGCTTTGGGTTTTATTGATCTCTGGAACAGTAGCTCCCCTTGAGCAGAGAACCATAATAGAATTAAGGAAAGATATTTCCATCCCAGAGACTAGACATTTGGAGGGCAGCCATTGTGAGTATAAGACGTGAACCTGGCCAAGTGTTTTATTTCTTATTGGACTCTTGACTCTCTCTGACTTTCATCATTCAGTGAGTCATGACTGACCGTGCGTGTGCGCATCTGCAGTAATTGATTCTGAGAGAAATGTCTCCAGGCATACCCGGAGCTTTATTTTGAATAAGAGGGAGCATTCTTTTAGCACCAGAAGCTGCTGAAACAGGGACAGAGATCCGCAGACTGGGGGGCTCTGATTTCATGCTGCATATTTAGGGTACAAATTGGTTCCAGGTCAGAATCACATGAACTGCGTATCATTCCAGAACTGCATTGGAATGCATGCTATTATTCCTGGAAACTTATTGAGAAGCAGAATGGAATTGTGCAGAGAGCACATGACTGCATCTCAGTAGTCATGGGTATCTGCTATTGCCTTGCTGTGATATTAGGCAAGTCGCTTAGATTCTTCACCTGAAAGTTTCTCTTTTGGCAAATAAAAGATAGAACTTAAATTTCTGTTGTCAAATTAGTGGACATTTCAAGGGCAGCTGGATTTTTATGTGAAACCATCCAATTTTAAATGCTCTATTTAATTTTATTTTTGTATAAGCCAAATCCCCCCAAAACAAAGAAGAAGAAGAAGAAGAAGAAGAAGAAGAAGAAGAAGAAGAAGAA
>JAJEJO010003680.1:40878-130397 GCA_020662805.1 Glaucomys volans
AAGAAGAAGAAGAAGAAGAAGAAGAAGAAGAAGAAGAAGAAGAAGAAGAAGAACAACAACAACAACATCAACAACAACAACAACAACAACAACAACAACCCCAAAAAGCTATTGGCTGAGATATTTTTGGAGAATCCAAACACCATTCCCATATGTCTTCTCTGACCTTCATCGCTCAGCTTCTCAAAAAATTGTCAAGAAAGTTTGCTTGCAATCCCTCCTTTTTTCCATTTGCCAGTTCTCACACCTCACACTCCAATCGGGCTTTTCCTCCATCACCCCTTTATGTTAAAAAAAAAAAAATTCAGGACTCCCTGCTACTAATATGGGTCTTACCTGACCTCTAAGTAGCCTTTGAAAAATCTCAAGCTTTTTTTAAATTTTTTTTTTATTTTTACAGACTGCATTTTGATTCACTGTACACAAATGGGATACATCTTTTGGCTTCTATAAATCCTCTTTTCCTTGGCTTTCTTTACGTGTTATCCTGTGTTCCTATTTTAAATCTGGGTGTTCCTTTCCTGAATCCATTCAGAAAGGCTTCTTCTTCCTCCTTTTGCCCCTTTAATTGTTGTCTTTTTAAGGTTTGCTTCTAGCCTTTCCTCACCACATCTATCTTTATTCTCCTATTCATGCAAATGGCTTCAAATACCCTTTAGACAACAAATGACTCTCAAATATGAATCTCTAGTTCATAACTGCCTATGGGCCATTGGAGTCTACTGTTTGGTAAATATTTCATTTTTAGGTCTTTTCCTTAAAGGCTGGTCCTCCTCTAGGAGTTGTATATCTCATTGTTTAATGTTAACATCTATGCATTTGAGCAAGTTAGAATCCTAAACTAAACCACCATTTTTGTTTTCCAGTTCTTACCTGGAATTTCTAATCTGTGTTCCTACATATTTCTTAAACCTTTTACTTCGCTCCATTTATATTGCTGTCATCTTGGTCTAAACAACTTCTACCTTAAAGCCACCTCTCCATTTGTTCCCCTTCAATGCATTCAACAGACATATTGATTTGTGAAAGAAAAATCTGATTATGTCCCTCACCTGCTCAAAACCATTCATGGAGTGTTAAGTTTCCCTGGAGGAGGACTTTTTCAGTTTTTTTGATTACAGAACCTGTTCACGTAGGTGATATGGCCTTCCCTTCCCATTAGCTTCACCATGCTTTTAACCTTGTCACCCTCTGGCTTTTTTTCCTTCCAGTTCCTGGAATTCGCCAGGGTTTTTTCTGCCTTGGGTCTTTCACCTGGACTACATATTGTTTTCTGACAGTCTTCCAAATCTTCCTTTCATTGTGCTCTTCTTATAGATATTAGTTCAACACCCACTGCAGGGGCTTGACTGACACTGCAGACTTGGTCAGATTCTCTTGTTATTTACACTCTCATTGTGTTCTGTATTTCTCCTTAATGGCATTTACTGCAGCATATAATCCTACTTTAGACACTGTCATCTTCTAACTCATCTGCATCTCCAGAAGGAATTCATCATTATTGTTTTAATCAGTTTTGTGTTGCTGTGACCAAAATACTCCTTGAGAAAACTTAGAGAAGGGAAAGTTTATTTGGGGCTCAGAGTTTCAGAGCTCTTAGTCCACGGACAGCTGATTCCATGGCTCTGGGCCCAGGATAAGGCAGTAATCATGGGGGAAGGCCATGGTGGAGGGAAGGCTGCTCCCCTCCTGGCACCAAGGAAGCCAAGATCAAGAGAGTAAGGAAGGGGCCACAGGGAAGAGGCACCCTTCCAGGGCACACCCGGCCACATCCTATCTTCCAGCCACATTCTACCACCCAGTTAGTTCATTTAGACTAGGATGGACTGATTGGTTACAACTCTCATAATCCAATCATTTCACCTCTGAATATTCCTGCATCAACACAGGAGATTTTGGGAAAAATCTCATATACAAATCATAATAATTATATTCCAAAGTCTATTATAGTTGATCATATAACAGAAGGTTCAATAAATATGAATTGAGTAGGTGAATGATTTTGAACAAATTTTCCTTTCAGATTTCAATACCTTTCATACATTTAGAAGTTATAAAGATATGTTTTTGTGATACATAATAAAAATACTCACCTATTTCCTCTCCCATTCAGGTCCTGGAATGTGATATCATCAAATCTTTTCTGTGCCCTACAGCAAACACAATGTTTCAATAGATGTCCATTTAAATGTCATCTTTAAATAAGTTAGAGAAACAGCATTAGCCTTGAAGAAAGTGTTTAAATATGCAACTGTGGAGTCTGGCATGAGTATCACTGCCCAGGGACAGGGTCATGGGGAAGAGGCAACATTTACTTCCATCATCTGTGTTTCACAAGCCACTTTCAAACCTCAGCTTCAGTCTCACCTGGCTTTTTTCTCTCTCTCCTCTATTCCTTCACTGTCTCTTTGCCTCCAAATGCTTTTCACTGTATCCTTGTCCATTACTATTTAGATGAAGAACTTTCATTTACACACAAAACATTTTTGCTTAGATACTTTCAGGCTCTTGAATTCCTCTTTACTGTTTCTCAACCCTCTTGGATCACTTTCTCACAGACATCTATAGATCCTCAGTTCATTCCTGAGAAGGTCCTCTGACCACCACTTCAAAGTTCTTTGCTCCCTTCTCTTCGTGCCATATTCTTACTGTAGCCCCAGGTCTTTACTCTTATCACTACCTTTGAGTTTACATGAAGACTTCTGAATTTATGTGTGCCAGCCTTAGCAGGGATCTCGGGTGTGGCTAGAAACTGCATGTCCACGGTTCCACTTCATGCACTTTAATTGCTCCCAGAGTGTCCATTTCAAATCTTCCTGTTACTCCTTGAGAACTTTATTCTTCATTGCTGCCCCCAGAAATCCAAGAGGTTACTCCATCTTCTTCACCAAGAAAATGACATATAACCCTGATTAAGTTTCTTTAATCTTGAACACAGACAAACACTTTGCCCATCTTTAAATATTGTTCTGTCCTCTCGTTTTACACTTGATAAGGAAGCATGCAGGATCCCACTCTCCATCTTCCTTCACACCCTCTGCCCTCAGGACTTCACTTTTCAGACGAAGCTGCCGACCTCACCTAATTGCCGACTCCTAGAGATGGATGGGTACACATGCACCTGTTCCTTTCTCTCCACTTCTGAATGGTTATTAACGCCCTTCACAGCCTCTGAATCTCTTCGTTCACTCTGGATCTTTGACACCCATTCTCTCCTAACTTGCTTTTCCACTGTTCTCCCTGTCTCAGTTTGTTTTAATGGGCATCTCTTCTCCCATGTTTTAAAATATGGATTGCTTAGGATTCTTTGTCAGTTGTCCTCTTGTCTTACTTCTTGTCTTACTCAGCACCTGGGCAATTTGATCTGTATTGCTGTTTGTTTTCCATGTATGTACTATGGTTGCTGGGTGTGGTGGTGGGGGACAGAGATCCTAATTAGAATGGCTTTGTTGTTACTTATTGCTGAAGTCTCATGAGCAAGTCACTTTAGATCTTTAAAAGGTGATTATATTATTTACCTTCCCATTACTGCAGAGCAACTTGAATTTGTACCTTCTCAAAGCAGAAGCCAGAAAGCAATGCTAAAATTTTTTTTCAATAATTGGGTTACAAGACACATTCGAGTTTTTTTAAACCCGGCTAGGGCTGGCCCCTGACTTACAGTAGTTGACAATGATTTTTCATCTTTATAGTGATAAGAAAGTGATAGACATTTAGTAGAAATTGTATTTTGATTTTTGACCTTTTCCCAGTCTACAATCTGTGGGATAATATTCTGTATGGAAATGCTGGGTGGCAGTGACAATGAGCTGCAGTGGCCAGGAAGCCATGTGATCATGACGGTAAATAATTCATAAGCTACATACAGTGTATTCAGTGGATAAGATGTGATTTAATAAGCCCTAAGATAGTGTTTATTAAATGCATTTTTCATATTTTCACTTTACAGTGGATGAATTGGACTTAACCTCATCATAAGTTGAGGATCATCTGTACCCATCTAAGCCAAGAATCTGTAAGCTAGCCACAGTAAAGCAGGAGCCTCTGCCATTGGTAGAGAAAGACAGAGCCCAACTTCCGCAGCAGCAGAGGTTCTCGCAGTTGCATCTTGGTCGGGATTGATGGGGACAGCTTGTGAGCTTCCATCTTGGGGTGCAGTCGGGCCATAGAGCTGTGAGAAGGGAAGCAGTTTGAGTTAATTTGGGGCATTTGGTTTCCAGAGAAGATTCTAAAACATTCTAGAATAATGACAAGCTAACTAAACACACGTAATAAATCTACTTTTTGCTAAAACAGTTAAAGTGGTTTGAAAAGGAAACTGTCTTTCCTCCCACATCTAATGAGCATGCTTCTGTCTTGCTTGGTTATTACCTTGCTACAATCATACAATGATTACTTGATGGAGTAAAGAGGGCTCTCCTGAGGCCATCACACTCCAGCAACTCCAGGTTTACAACCAGAATCAGTGTCCTGAGGTGGGTGTAGGCACACTTGCAAAATAAAACCTGGGAGGAGTAGGTTTATACACTTGAGGATTATATCCAGTTTCGCTAATTCGTATGAACAAGAACCTAGAGTTGGGATGGGAATGGGGCTCAGTGGTAGCGCATTTGAGAAGCATTGGTGAGGTTCTAGGTTTAATCCCCAGCACCATAAAAAACAAACAAACAAACAAACAAACAAACAAAACCCTGGAGTTCATGTGTAGAAGTAGCTCTTCTATGGGTATTACATCAACAAGAGGGAAGCATGATCTTAGACTAGATCGAACTTACTAATATACATACACATACTATTCCAGTGTCTGGAAGATGTTCTAATTGTTTGCATTGTTTATTGATTGAAATCTGGACACGGTGATGACCAAAACTAAAATAATTTGACATGCTCAAAATACCCAGTATAATTTAGAATGAGGTTAGCAAGTTATACTCCTGGGAACCAACTCTGGTTAGTTGTCTATTTTTTGATTTGCTTTGTTTTGTTTTGCATGAAATAAGATTAGATTTTTTAAAAATTATTTTGTAAATCGTATGAGTTTAAGTGACTATGTAAATAGGCACACTGTATCTTTGTTTCTTAGTTGGAAACAGCTTCTACCTCGTCCTTTAAGAAAAAGTTTGCTCATTCCCTGATCTGAGCTCTGAAGGAAGGAACCCTAAATTCATGGAGATAAGAGTGATAAATTGGCTTTATTTTATCATACCTAATTATTTTCTGCTGTGTGCCAAAAGGGTCATCTTCTGCCTGATGTTAGTGTGATTGCTATCCAGTGGGGGCAGAGAGGAGCATATTAGGAACACAGGTACTGTGATATTATCATGCAATGATAAAAACTAATAAAAGATTATAAGCCAGACATTAAAGAGGTCCCGTTAGAACTTTTGGGCTTCCTCAGAGGAGACCATATGGAAGTTTCTATTTGTGCGATGACGCTTGAATTAGCATAGGAGGAATATATTTGTTGTTATTGTTGTTTGCATTTTTAAGAAAGAATGGCATAAATATGAAGGAGTGGAGTTTTATGAACATTATAAATTATTTGTTGCTGCCTGGCTCCATTAACCTTTGTTGCTATTTCCAGAGAATGTATTATTTTGAAGCCCATTCTTTCATAAGATTAAAACCACAAATTCAGACCCCTACTACCCTGCTTCCATTACTGAAGGGCAAGTGTATTATTGCCTGACTTTAAATCACAGAGACCTGCCGGAGACTTTAAATTGGAAACTCATTGCAAATAAAGAATTCACTTATAGAATTGATCATCAGGACCAAGGCAGCAGTTATGTATGTCTCCAAAAGTTGCAGTGGTTTTACTAAGAGTGTACAGTTTTCAAAGTAAGTGAGGCAATTTTGTGTAGCTGGACCCAGTGATGGAGGCAGTACTGCATCTGGGAAGGGGTTTCTGTGGGGCAACCTGGGCTGTAAGTTTCTGGCAGCAAGCACTCTACCTCTAATCATCTGGTCCTTCTGGAGGATCTATGAGGTGTTTAATATTTTATTTAAAGGAATCTTTCCTTGTTGGTTATATATTTCTTTTGGAATGCAAGAGTCCTTATTGGATAGACTCTTCTATACAACAACTATCAATTTTTGCCATGTAATCTACCAGATCCAAAACTTGGTGGCTTCAGGGAACAGCAATTTCTCAGCTCACTATTCTGTGAGTCATACATTTTTGCCAGTTTCCTCTGGGGTCATTTATATGGTTGCTGTCACCTGACTGATCAGTTGGGGACTGGTTGGTCTCTGATGGCCTCAGGCCCATGACTGGAGGTGGATGCTGGTTGTCAGCAAGCGGGAAGGGGGTGACTCAGGCATGTGCCTCCCGGAGGCTCTTGTAGGCTTATTACTGTGTGGAAAGGGCAAGCAGTTTTGAAACCTGTGCTAGTGTCACATTTGATAATGTCTCATTAGACAAAGCAAGTCCCAAGTCCCAACGCTGAGGTCTGCTGACTGAGTAAAGAAATAGAATCTACCTTGTCCAAAGCCATCTTGTAAGTGGGTATGCAAGCAGGGATAGAAGAACTTGTTTGGGAATCCTGTTTGCAACATAGAACTCCTTTATTTTTTTTTTTTTTTTTTTATTTTCCCTCTGCGTCTTGAATGTACTTACTTGGAAGCTTCTACATCTTTGAACATGGGATTTTCTCTTCTAGATTACTATTTCTCCTTCTTCCTAGGTAAATCCCCAGAGTCTTATTCTCATAGTTGAGGACTCCATTTGTTCATAAAACTATGAACCGTGAACTGTTTTCTTGTTTTTGTTTTCTTTTTTTAATCTCAATTCCTGCAAAATGTTGTGGATCTCTCATTTATGGTACTTACCACAGTGATCTTCACCATCCCCCAGAGGATGGACAATCCCCCAGAGATTGGAAATTTCCCAGGATCTGACACAATGTTAAGCAATCGACAGCTGCTCCATAAACTACTACTGAATACTGAATAAGGTATGTATCCACATTGTTGTGTTTCTCTTTCCTCTAGGATTCCTTAACAATGACCTGTGTACCTTGGGAAAATCTGTCTGCAGGGCGGAGGGATTTTCAGGTTCCGCAGAGGCCTTATTCAGCTATGTGAGGTCTAGTCTAGACATTTATTGTGCTACTTAGTGTTGATCCAGTTTTCAAGCAGTAGCCAAACCATGAGCTAGAGATGTTGACCCTAGAATATTCCTGTACCATGTTTTGAGCCCTGTAATCCCTGCCTTTCTTTCTTTTTAATAAATTTAAGTATACTCTAAAAGTCAATCCTGTATGGATTAGTACTATGCCACTCTGTAGTCATATTAAATTTAATCTGTTTTATGCCAAGATGGATTTCAATGTTTTGTGTTTTTCTCTTTCTTTTAGAAATGTTAAAAATAAATCACTTATTTCATCCAACTTCTTCTTCTTTTTTTTTTTTACAAGCAGGGCAGCATGCTGATAAGCCATATATTTACTCTTTAGCCTTTCAATGAACTTGTTGAAGTTAGTGAAATTCAATCCTATCCAAAGAATGAGACTAAAAATAAGATTGCATATATTCTGGCTTCTCTCTTAACCCCAAACAAAGATGAGAAACCTTTTAGGACTCATGAGGCTATTTTAGGGACTTTCCCACTATCCTAGAGTAGCCAAAATATTTTATTCTTTCCTTTCCCCTCCCCCAACTTTCCTCCATTATCTGAGCCAAATCAGATAGTCAGGGAGTGGGAAGATCTCCTTTGCTCTCCTCTTTGTAGTAGGATAATGGAAAATGCTCTGTTGGTCAGATCTGAGCTCCTGGCAGCTGCTGTGTTGGCAACAATTAGGGAAGATTTTGAACTAAATGTCTGGCTGCTGAAAGTTTTTGGATTTGGGGTTTGATGTTATCGAAAAAATTCATCTGGTCAGATGCAGAAACATATTATTTAATCTAGCAGGAATGCGAGCAGGTTGTCCTGCACAGGGCATGCTGGAGCGCTCTGTCTTCTTTTGTGGTGAAGTCTACGGCAGTTGCTCTGTGTAATTTGACACGGGTATGTCTGGGGACAGAGTACTCCACCACATTTCAGTTTAGTCTGTTTCCACTCTTGGGCTGCCTCTGAGGAGTTTTCGCAAATGAATGAAACAGCGGTTAAATTTCCTGGTTCCAACTGCAAAGTCTGACTTGTTATACCAATCTTAAACCAATTCTTTCTCCTAATACGATTTTGAATACTTTGTCTAGGAGTCATTTTCAAACACACATAGAAAATGACCTTCCTATGGAAAGCGAATTATCTGAGTCAGGCAAAGTACTTTCATTGTTTGAAAAATACTGCTTCCAATCACAAACTATTTTTGACCCAAATTGTTCAGTCTCTCTGTCTATCCTATTATTTAAGTGATATTTTAAATGTCGATGAATACATAATTCAGAAGTCATCACTTTAATACATGGGCTTTAAATTTTTGAATATAAATATTAAAGTAAATGAGTTGGACAAATGTTTCTTCTAAAACACAAAAACAGCTTAATTACAGAATCCTTGTTAAGGGAAGAAGCCTTGATAACATTATCCTCCTGCAATGATGGAATATACCATAGATTTCATGGCTTAAACATGGCTTAAATACATTTATGTTTTGAAGTTCTGGAATCTGGGAAGTCCAAGTTCAAGGCACTAGCAGATGTGGGGTCTGAGGAGGGTCCACTTCCTGGTTCATAGAAAACTGACTTCTTGCTCTATCTTCACTTAATGGAGGGGTGAAGGAGCTCACTGAGTCTCTTTTATAAGGGCACTAATCTCATTCCTGAGGGGTCTACACTCAGGATTCTCACAAGCCTCATCTTCCAATACCATCACGATGGGAGTTAGGATTTCAACTACAGAATTTTGAATGGACATAAACATTCAGTTCATAAAAGATGCCTTTGTACATGAGTTGTGAGTGGTAGGGCCACTAGACTACCGATTGTAGTGTGAAATAAAGTCTATGGAAGAAGAATACATTTATTTGTTGATTTTCTGAACACAGTCTATGTGTATACCTTCTCTATTACCTACTTTATTTACCACCAATGTCATAATATCACCAGGAGAGTTGATACTCTATACTTTCCATGAGCAAATTAATGTTTTGAGCAGAATTAACCTTCTAGATGTGTTTTCTTTTAGATGTTAGAACATAGACCAGATAATATCTTGAAGCTTTTTGGGATCATTTAATTATGGTTCTAGAATCCGTTTAGCTTAATTTAAAAAAAGTTTAAAATCTAAAAATGTCTTTGATTATATGAAAGTTAATTATTGACTTAAAGTAGATCTGACAGATGACTGTAATCTTACTGTTTCAGTAATGTGAACCAAAACAGTCACATAAAAATGCAGATCAACTCAGATTGTTTAATAAAAAATGCATACAATTATCCAACACAAGTTTATTATAAAAATAATCAGAGAAAATGGATCAGAGTTAAATATAAGTGGAAAATGTTTTCCAGCAGACTATAACTTCAAACCAAAGAGTTAAGGAATGCATAGGAAAATGACACATCCTATTCTCTGCTTTTTGTCATGCTGTGAAAGTACTATGCAATAAGACTAAAAATACCAGCTAATTATTGTTCAAAATTAATTGTCTGGAAGCTTTCTAGAAGCTTAAAATCCAAAATGGAACCTCTCTGTGTCTTCTTATATACAGGTGCCCTGGACTTATGATGATAGAATTAATTATGTTCTACTAAGCCCACTCCAAGTTGAAAATATAGTTCAGTTAACATGTATTTAATAACCTGACTCCCAAACATCCTAGCTTATCCACATGGCATACTGTACGGTATTAGTCATTTCCCCCATGATCATGGCTGTGGGAAGCTGGAGCTCACTGCTGCTGCTGCCGAGCATCCCAAGAGGGATCATAGGTGTATCACCAGCCTATGAAAAGAGCAAAATTCATATTTTGAAGTGTGTATCTACTAAACATATATTAGTGGTTTTAAAATGATAACTCACTAAGTGAGTCCATTGTAAGTTGGAGAATGTAGTATAATCTTGAAAAAGAAAATGTGTGAGTGAAAAAAGTAACTTTCTGCATGCTTGCCTGAGTTTTCAGTTGTGGCTTCATTATGCAACTGGCCATGTCCAAATGTGACCTTATCTTTCTTCCATTTTAAAAGCATGCTTTTGGCTATTAAATTCTTTACTGCTAAGAGCAGACTACAAGTTTCTCCAGCTTAAAATCCAGGAGCTAAATTTGAATCTTCCTCATCTTCTGTGCCTTATATTCAATATAACACTTATTCTTGATAATTCTAGTTTTGAAATGTATTTCAGATCTATTTCTCTTTCTAGTGCCACCCATCTCTCACCATCTTCCTTCTGAGCTTACGATCCTTGTGTTTGTATCTTTCCAACAGTTTCATCCTTCTAGAGCTCTCTTTTATTTGATGACTTTGCTGGAGTACTGGAGTGACTCTTGACTCTCCTGCCACCTTGGCTGATAAATCTGGTTAGTTGCTAAGCTCCATTGATTTTCATGAATGTGTTATATCAAGTCATCAGGTTTCTATTTCATATCACATGGTGCTGACAGATCAGTCTTTGTAACCACAGTTAGGATGATGTGAGTTTCCAACCAGGGACCATTTAGTGCATCCCCTTATCTGAAGCAGAGAGGGCTTATGTAAATGACATGCAGGCTTGTCCTTGCCACTGGAGTGGATCTTTCACTGCTGTCCTTTACAGGCTGGGTATTCCAGTCAAATGAAACACTTGCTTTTTACCCAAAACTTCTCTCCTCTCAGGACTTTTGCTGGGCTGCTTACTTTACCTAGTATGAACTTCCTTCAAAATCTAGATTATTTTCAAATGTCCTTTATAAGTGGGTCCCTTATCTTTAAAACCCTCTTCGTTGTGAAGTTCCAAAAACATTTCTACAATCACTCCATTCTGTATTCCATTATAAATATGGAATCATTTATAATTCAAATTTATCTTCCTAATTCATAAATATTCCTCAAAGGCTTTATGTGTTAAAGACTTGATCTTCCACCTTTGGAATTATTGGGAAGTGGTGGAACTTCTAAGAGGTCATTGGTCAGGTCATTGGAAGTGGACCCTTGAAGGGGATCATGGGACTTGTGCTTTTTTTTTTCCATCCTGGCCTTGAGTGGAACAACTCTACTTTACCCCATGTTCTAACCATGATGCTCTGTCTCACCACAGGCCCTAAAACCATCAGACCAACTGACCAGGATGGCAACCTCCCAAACTGTGAGTCAAAATAAACCTTTCATCTTTATACGTTGATTTTCCTAGGTATTTTCTTATGGAGCCAGAAAGCTAACACAGGACTAAAAAGAGAGTAGGTGACATGCATTAAACTATGAGTGGTAAGTAAGGAAAGATGACCAAAAGTGTGCTCTGGATATGGTGAAAAGTCCTGGAGGTCAGCGTCAGGCATGTCAGGCAAGAAAGAATGGGTTTGGTTGAACATGTGTTTTGGGTGAGCACTGTATTCCAGACACTATGCATAACTACAGTGTATGATATGCTGTGCCCATGTGTGGCCGTGGTGATGTGGGACTTCAGAAAAGGAAAATCTTCATGCAGTTGAGGGCAGGTATCCTGGAAGAGATAGGCTTTGAGCTGCATGTTAAGCATGACTGCAGTGAGACAGGATGAACACTTTGGTGCCCCCACAGCCCTGGCAGTGGTGCTCCATGTCCCAGGCAGAGCATGCACTCTCCCTTGGGTGGAGGTTGCTGCAGTCAGGGAGGACTACATGAGTCAACAGGTGATAGGCTGTCCTCTTGGATGCTGAAGTATTTGGGTTGTAGTAAAATTTATTTTGGAAGTCAAGTGACTAGGCCACCTACTCAGGGAGGGACTAAGGATTTGAGAGTGAAGCATTATGAATAGCAGGGTATTGTCAAATGGCATGAGTCTCAACAGAGGGGCTGCTTGTGCTAAGGACTGTGATGGATCTGCACTGACCTTTTCTGTTCAGAGTGATGATTCCTCTGAAAGAGCATAGAATTTCAGTTTCACTCTGGGAAACTACCTCCTTCCTGTCGTCAGGTTTTATGTTTCTGGGGAGGTTGTTCTAGGTCAGGTTCTGAGAGTGGGGGTGTGTCTCATGGCCAGGCAATCTTGTTTGTCAAAGTCTTCACTGATTATTTCCCTTCTCAATATTCTTACTGTTACCAGGCATTTTGGTACTGGATGATAATTGTACATTTTACTACTCAGGTAGGTCTTGCACTTCACCTCCATACTTTCTGAAAGGTAAAAGAAGTCTTACAATGAAGTAAGCAATCCATAGGAGAAAGTTTGGATGATATAAAGATGAATTTGAAGCAGAGAAAATGAAATCAACTAAAAATTATATAGGGGGGGATATTTAATCTCCAGGAGAGATTTACAGAATTACCATGAGGAACAGGCCATAGAAAGTTTTTCTGGCAAAGGTATCAATTGTAGGATCAATTTTGGGTCTTCATATGAGGATATTGAATTCAGGAGGTGAAAGATGAGAACACTTTTTTTTAAAGATTTTTTTTCAAATACATTTGGCTTTGAAATTTGCTAATAGAGAATCCTAAAAATTACCTTTCATGGAGATGAGTGGATTTTAATGGATAAGTGTCAGGGTTAATTGCATATTCTGATCCAAGACAGTAAGAAATAAACTAGATGTTCTCTGGAGCCCATTAAGTATTGTAAGATTTTATTATGAATAAATGTATGCAAAGAACATTTGTAGTTCACATTACTGTCTCTGTGTTAACCAAAGAATATTTGGCATCCTTTGACTCTTGAAGTAATCCCATTAAATAACTTCGAGAGTTTCGCGGTTGACCTGCCCTTTAAAAATGATAGTGAGTTCTCCTCTGAAATGCTGTTCTTTATAATTCCTTCTGAAAGTACAAAGTAATTTACCTCACTCCTTTAGTCATTAAAATGTGCCTGATTACATTGTAGTGACCAACACCTACACTTTATTTTGCAAAGGATGCCCTTGATCCATTTGTCTTTCCCATTTGAACTTCCCAGACATCTCGTTTATGTAAGCATTTCTCACTAATGAAGGGAAGGTTTTTGGTTTATTTTAACCTGAGTTCCCTCATTCTGAGTCAGTCTCAGCAGGTCTTAATGCTTCACTTTCTCCCCAGCTCAAAATCACATTCCAAATGCTTCAAATGCTTCAAAGAATAATAGAGAGCTTACTACATGTTTCATGGGGAGGAAAAGATGTTTACATTTCACACTGCCCAGTAAATTATCCTTCCCCCAAATCACCTTTGAATATATCTTCTTTCCCAAAGTTCCTCTTCCATTGAGAATCATTTCACTCTAGGAATCTTGGTTCTCATAAGTGTTTTTCTTTTCCTTTTTTTTTTAAGCCATGAAGCCATGATACACCACATTAATATTCAATTCTCCTCAACTTGACTGCACCATTCAATAAAAGAAAAGTCAAACAAAGGCTTCTTAATTTTTCTAAGTGTGTTACTGAAGGCCTTAATTAATTTCCCAAATTTGTGTATATCTCAGATGATTCTTTCATTTTGTATTAATTGTCTATAATCATACCACAAATTATACTCAAACCTAGTGATTTAAAAACAACATTTTTAGTTCATAGTTTCTGTGCATCAGGAATCTGGGCAAGGCTTGGCTAGATGCCTGGGGCTTGGGATATATCACAACACAGAGATGAAGCTGCTGATAAGGACTGCAGTCATCTGAGAGTTCAACAGTAAAAGGATCCATTTCCAAGATTGCTTATGTGGTTACTGGTGAGATTCAATCCCTCCTGAACTGTTGAACTGAAAGTCTCATTTCCTCCCTGGCTTTTGGACAGGGGCTTCCCTTAGTTTTGCTATGTGACCCTTTCCAAAGATCAGCTCACAACCTGGCAGTTTGGTTCATCAGAGCAAAACACCAGAGAGACTGAGACAGAAGTCATGACAGCTATAACCTCATCTCAGAAGGGTCAGCTCATCACTACTCACTATATTCTCTTTTTTAGAAACAAGTCATCAAGACCAGCCCACACAGGAATGGACGGAAATATAGATGGGTGTGACTAATAAGGGGTGAGGATCCCTGCAGGCCATTTTAGGACACCTCCTGCCCCCAGATACATTCCGCATGATGTCTCATTAGCTTGTGCCTGTTTCCAATCAGTTTAAAGCATCCATGTACCTAGTAATGCTTGTTTAATTGCCATCATTCTTTAGTCGTTATGTCTCAAGTCGTAATTGCCAAGAGAGAGATAATCATGGCTGTTAGCTCCCTTTATGTAGCTCTGGTCACAATTTTGTCAATTCCATGAAAGAAGGAAGATATGCTTTTTTCTCTTGTCATCATAAATACAAGCATTGAAAAACATCACTTTGCTTACATACTGAATCAAAATAAAGTAAGGGCCTGCCAGGGAGAAGGAAAACCCTGGGGGACAGTGTATTGGTTAATGTCCTTAGTTCCAAACAACAGACTCCATTCTGAGTCATCTAAGCAGAAAAAATGTTTTGTTCGAGGTTATTGCTAGAGTGATCAAAGAGTCAGATTTCAGAGATAGGCAGACAGATTCAACACCCAGCCATGATTCAGAGGATTCTCTAAGGAGAACTGCTCTGCCTATGAGCATTTCATCTGGTCACCAGAAGCTCTGCCCCTACAATCCTTGGAGCATTGGATATTTCTCTCTCACACACACACACGCACACACACACACACATGCACACACGCCACACTCACACACATGCAAAACTGTTGAAGAGCAATATCCCTTAGTGTTGCCTCACCCTTGAATACAGCTAGCACCTGAGTAAGTCTAAATATTAGAAATAGGTCAAGGTCTACAAAACAGCCTGAGGATCCAAGTTTTCTGTTTAATACTTGGAAAAGTGAGACTCATAACATGCAAAATATCCAACCTATGAGAATATTGCATTTCAGAGATATTGGGCAGCTTCAGTTGATGAATGTAATTCTTATCAAGCGAATAGGAAGTGGTAAAACTGCTTCACACTAGTCTCTGGCCTTGTGAACACAGAACCAAGTAAAAATGTTATTGGTGTTCTGCTTCTCCAGGAGGCTGTTTTTCCCTCACCGCTTGTACTAAGCCTATTTGGTCTAAGGTAAGCTAATTTCATAGAGACTTTTTCTTGGCTCCTTTATTCTCTACCAGGAGCTGTCTCTCTGTTTGTCTATTTTGGTTTGACATCTTATGAGTTTTTCCTTGGGGATCAGTTCTGTTAAAAGCAGTTATGAGTGTAGCTTGCTTAGAAGGAATGGGGATTTTCTTACACTATGAGCAATCTCAATACATATATAGTATTTTAAGTGAGATGAAGGGCTCCAAGAAATCATGTAAATAATGGAAAATATATGTGAAGTACAGTGAACATTTTTATCTCAGCTATGAAAAATGATCAGTAAAATTCTCAATCTACTGTATTCCTTTTAGATTTGTAGACTGAAACCCATTTCTTTCTTGATTTCTGTAACAAGCTGATGCATTTAGCCAGAAGCAGCTGAACTCCAAATGTGCTGTCTCTCATAGTTCAGGTGGTAGAGGTAAAAGGAACTGAGTGATCTGTTTGCAAGATTTTCACTACTGCATCACAGATCACATCCTTTTCATTTTCGTTGTCCTTTTCAGAGGTAGCTGAGAGCCTGTTAAACATCATTTGGTATGCCGTGAGCTTTACAGAATTTCCACTGGTATGTTAAATTCTTCTTGCAAGCACATTTTTTTTTCATTGTTTTTCCCCCTTTCACTTTCATGATGATCTAGGGAAAAGCCTGCTAATCATCTCTCACAGCCTTTAAATTTTCCAAAATAGTATATCAAATATATCATGTTCTAAGCAGACATTTTTCTAAGAAGGGAATGATTTAACCATAGAATAATTGTATTACATGAAAGATTTTACTATGCTCTTAATACAAGAAAAATGGCTCTTCCATGACTGCAAAGTCCAAATATGGATAGGAATGCTGGGAAAAGAAACCGTAATTCACTGAGATATCACATTATCAGGTGCTCTCTTTCCAGTAGACTTTTCCAAGGTGGACTGAGCTGAATGTAGGATGACTCATAAAGGAGAAATAGAAGCAATTACAGCCAAAGGGGCAAGTAGTTCAGGCATAGAGATTGAAGAGGGAAAAGATAAACTGCAGAGAGAATTTAAAAAATAATTTATCATTGCAAGCAGACTCTGCCCTAAAATATTAACCATTTGGTTTCCAACAGAGCTCATGCTTTTCCTCTGCACCCTTTCAACCCCATTTAGAATTTGAGTTCCTAATACAGCTGATCTCAGAGAGTTCTGGATCTCTCCTGCAAAGAAAATAGATGTGGTCTGTTTTTGTGTAACTCTATTTGATTTGAAGATGTCCTGGAAGGATCATGAAAGAAACAAACTGGTTCTCAAGCAGTATTTCAAATACTGCAGCAGATGGGTGGGTAAGTTATCTTGGTATAGTGGCTCTTTTCTCATATTTACTGTGCTCCATACCTTATAGCAATTGGGTTGTTCGACAACATGGGTATAGATAGCAATCTTTCTTTCAGTGGAAGGGGTCAAAGAATAATGTGGTCAAGAGTTATTTATTTAGGAATCCAGAAGAAATGCTTGAGTCTAAGACTATCTGACAGAAAGTTGATAGTGATGTTGGTGGAATTGTTCCCTACTGATTAGTTGATTCTCTGATATTCTCACAGTGAATACAGTTGATTGCCATGATTACATATCTTCTGCCATGTATGGTTTTTAGTTCTAGTGTAATGCAGATATATATTAATAATAAGGAAAAGCTATTATTGGTTGAAAATCTGAAATGGTCTTTTGTAAGCTGAATGAACTCATGAACAGTCAAGGGTGGGGTACTTTGTGCTAGGATTTATATTTGCACTTTGATCTCTTAAATATTGTCCTACATAATTGCTACAGTTTTTCACCATTTTAGACTAGTTGGAGAAACCCAAATTCAGAAGACATGAGTGACCACAACTGGGAAATGTATTCAGTTTTCTGGAAAGGGCTTCTTGTGAATCATGTTCTAGTTATGACAGGATAAGGGAAAGTAAAATAGAAAATACTTAAATATGTGAAATTTTAAGGGAAAATTTTATGCTGGTGAAATAACATTGCTATAGTTAAATGCAGATGATTAAATCATTACATTGGGCTATATCTGGTAGCTGAAGAACAGATTTACTTCTTGAATATCAGCTGGCATTCAAATGATTCTGTGTTATGTGGGCCTTCTTCAACACATGAGGTGTGGCAGGGGGACTCTAACCAATGGTTTTGGTTCTGCTGTTACTAGTGATAAAAATTAACTTGCTCTGTAAACTTTGCCACTATAGGGTCCATCAGTCCTAACTTTTAAATACTGATTTTTTTTTTTTTTTTGCTTGAATGCCACTGATGGACAAACTTCAAATAAGGTGTTTATTACATGATAGCATCAGTCTTGTCCAGTAGGGGAAGCCAATGAAGCTGCTGATACCTCTTGAATTCTGGCTTATTAAACATCAGGAAAAAACAGCCTTTCCTTCTATGTTTTTGTAGTTTCTTTTCCTGTCATGAGTTGAGATAGGAAGCACTGGAGCCCATGGAAAAATGGAAAGAATCAAAACAAACAAAATCGTGTTGGAATTTTGGAAACGTTTGTGAATATCTAGTTTATGTCAAGTTTTAGATATTGTGCAGCTGATCTATATGGACCCAAGTTTTCTAAAAATATTTCCATGAACACAAGAAAAATGTTGGAAACCATTATCCTATTTAAATTTCAATTTTCTTAACATTTGACCAATTAAAAATGTCAGATATGAGTGCATAATTCCAATATGAGGAACTTTGAAATTTCATAATAATAGTTTAAATGTGCAATGAACAGTTTACAAAAATCACTAGCTTAAAAATAATGGCAGGTAATTATAATATCATCTACACTTTCTGGCATGTAAATTTTTATAACTTTATTAATAAGCCTGTTTCTTTTTTTGTCTTGTTTAACCTGGCATTTCTTTGTCAATACTCATAGGAAAAAGATCAATACATTTCTTTCGGCTTCCCACATTTGCCTAATATTTTTGATTGAACTTATCTCTTGCTTCATTCTCCAGGATATTTTTTGGACTCTGTATTTCTTATTAAAGTTGAACAGCGAAATGAAAAACCTTAGGCATAATTGCAGATGCAGCTAGAAACTTCAACTGGTATTCTTTTCACATGTCATATTAATTTTAAAATTGGATCATCTCCTAGGTATAATATGAGCAACTCAGTTGAATCTCCTATTCTCTTTAGGAATAAATGTCTTCTCTTTAAGGTTTTACTATAGCTTTTCTGTTCTGAAAAGTTATCTGTTCATATCTAGCTTGGACATTTCCTAAGCACATTATCTTTGGAACACTAGACAAACCAATATGACAGGGTGGCTTGAAGCAAAGGATACATTTTCTGCTGAAAACTGGCTCTCACCAGACTCCTAAATGGAATCAGAGAGGGAAAGAGAGGTCAAAGGAAGCACAAGTGCTACTTGAAACAAGGAGTGACCCTTTGAGGGTGGCTTGTGTTCTTGAGGAGACTCCAGACACACTGCAATCAGAAAACCAACATTAGCCCAGACAGGATGCATGAGTCAAGGGCATCTAAAAGAGATGGAACACGTGGCATCCAGGCATTTACGGCTTTCCAATTGCCAGGCTCCAATTGCGGTCTGTGCTGCTGGTTGGAGCATCTTAGAAAGAAAACATTCAATGGTTTAAATTGGGTAGCAGAGCTAACAATTCTCACGTGACTTTCTGAAAAGATGAGGAATGAAACTGTCAGAACCATTGGAAGCCCTAAGTCTGCTAAGGCAGGGGACAAAAGAAGAATTTTTGGCACCAGTGAACAGAACTGGGACTATGCCATATATGGACCAGAGACAAGACTTCCAAGCAAAATTCCTATGATCTCAAAACTCACGCTACTCATATAGCTATACTGAATTCCATTCAATACCAAAGTAGAACCTTAAGCCAGTTTATCTGGTTTGGCTTTGAAGCGACAATAAAAACCAGGAAGCTTCCTGACCTGGGTCATTTTTAAAAAGAGTTGTTTTCTTTTAGCTTTTCCCATTCCATTTTAAGAGCAGTTACACTGACAGGTATGTGTGTGAACAAGTGTGGAAAAGAGGAAATTTGCTAACACAGGAAACGTGAAACTTGTCTAGGAATCTTCCAAATTTATTGTTGATCTGGCCTTTAAGCAATTGCAGTATGAACAGTAGACACAATGGTATAAAACAAATATTATTTGCAATCATATGTGGTAGATGCCAGTAGGTTTCAAGAAATCCCATTGGTTTTATTCTTTGGTGACCTTGGTGACTTTGTTGCCTCCAAATGACATCTGGGATTAGAAACTCCATTCACATGGAAAGAGAGTAAACAAATGGTGCAGGGAAGTCCCATTTTGTGAGGAACTGTCTTACAACACTTGACAAGTAGCTTTTCTATTTAGATGAATTCTGCTTTAATTAGTGCTTCTGGAAAACAAAAGTGTCATGGTTCTCTACTGTTGAAGTTGCAAGAAAAGCCACCACTTTGAGAGGGTCCAACGTCAGCTTTTTATTGAACAGTAGTAGTACAAAGAAAATGTAATAGCCATCACTTCTTTTGTGGGGATAAACTTTCCATTATATATTTTCTAATATTTTTCAAAATATATTTCATATATTATTTTTCCCCTTTAGATTACTTTATTTCTGCTAAGGGTATCTTGGATAGTTCACTATTGATTATAAACAGTGAGAAAAAGATTGAGAGTAAAATCAACTTAGTTTCTAGTTTTTATTTTATTTGCTTTTTGAAACAACCATAAAGGGAAAAAATGATTAGAATAAATGATTCATATTTAAGAACTTCAATGTTCAAGGATTCCCATGGCATTCTTCCACATGGTCTACTATACCTGTCCTGTCATTAATCCCATTTCTTCAGGACTCATAATATGATAAAATGTGCTATGCTATCTTGAGTCAAATTTTCCTTTAAAACAGGAATCTTAGAATGCTTTGACCAAAGAAGGTTTGCAGTATTTCTGGTCCCTGCCAGTGGATGGAATACATATTACTGGCTAAAGTAGCTCCATGAGGAGCATTAACTCACTGGACACAGCTGATCCTGGTTTCTAAGAGAAGAGCCTATTGTTACTGATGACTCAAAAACAATGTAAACTTGGCTATAATTTATTGGTTTAAATTTTGCATTAACTTCATTAGCAATTGTTAATGATCACTTTTTCCCACTTCTTCCTAGTTCTTCTATTAATAGCCTAAATAATATGTTTTTTTTCTAAAATATGTTTGTTCATTATTTCTCCCAATATACTTGTGTTTCATAAAAATCACATCAAAATGAAATTAAAATCATCAGTACAGTAATGAAATTTCGTTCAGCTGACTGGTTTCTATGAAGTTTTTAGATTTTGAAGATGAGAGTCATTTACTATCTTTGTGACTTTAAGCACCTGCTTAATGACAGACAGAAGCTGGGCCTGGATGTTGACTTTTTACGCATATATGTTTAGAGAATCTATGCTCACCTAAAAATTAAATATTTGTTCCCTATAGAATCTGGTGGCCCCTTGCAGAACATAGTTAAAAAAATATTTAAAACAACGAAAACAACAACAACACAACAACAAAAGCCCTATATTCAGAAATTGTTGACCCCATAAGAATCAAATTACCAAATATTTTATCCTCTGGGCTATTCATTTTCAATGTCATTCTTCCCTGCAATTTCACTGAGCAGAGTGAAGTTTTCTTCCATTTAAGTACTAGATTTATTTTTGAAGCAAATTAGAATTCACTGCAGAAGGGAGCACTGTGGGAGTTTGGAGTATGATATTTTGGCAAAGAGTGCATGAGAAACTTTCACCATGGGCATCTCTGATCCCACTAGAGAGAAATACCAGGAATGTGGTGCCTCAATCTGTTCTCAGAAGACTCAGTGCTCAAGTGCACACACCCACAGGCTTTAGATAAGAGTCTACCAAGAGTCTACTCCTTGTGGCTGCTATTCCAGGTCCTAAAAGGTATTTCCACTTTTCGATGGAGATCCTAGACCATCTGAGCTGATGTTGGTGCTCTGTGACTCTTATTAGCTAACTAAGAAGAGAGAAAACAATGAAAGTGACAGAGGAAAAGTTAACGAAAACACACTCTATTTTTAAAAATAATTCAGGTAAAAATGTTGGTGCTTTAATTTGAATTGAGAATGCCTCCAGAGGCCCGTGTGTTAAAGGTTTGGTCTCCAGGGCAGGAGTGGGGCATTTTAAGATTTGAGGCATAGGGGGAGGTCTCCAGGTAACTGGGGTGGTGCCCTTGAAGGGGATTGTGGCACCCTGATCTCATCACCTTCTCTCTTTTCCTTCCTGGTCATGGAATTTCTCCACCACGTCCTCGCTGTCAGGATGTGCTGCCTTGAAACAGGCCCCAAAGCAGCTGGATCAACCGGCTGATTGACACCTTCAAAACTGATTCAAAACAAACCTTTTCTCCTTTGCAGTCGATTATCTATGTATTTGTTACAGGAACAGAAAACTGAATGACATGGTCAACTTACAAGAGATAGGACTTCCTTTGAGCAGAGTTCACTCTGCTCCTTTTCCTTTTTCTACACTCTGTATCATCCAGTTTAGGGGAAGAAAGTTGCTGCATATAGATTGAAGCCTTGATTTTTTTATGAGTGTTTTTCTTGTGTGTCTTCTCTCTCCTTTCTTTTGCTTCACTGATTATGTAGAAAAGCCTCTTTTATTTCTATTACTGAGTGCTTCAAAAAACCAGCCAAATGTTCAGATTGTCTAGATGTTTCAATTAAGCTCTAAATCGACATGAGCAGAGTTTTCAATAAAAAAAATCTATTCAATACAGAATTTTGCTTCAAAACATATTGAGTTTAGACAATAGAATAGACTTTAGCCTCAGAACTACTATCAATCATGTAAGGTTGACAGATGTGGAGGTGGTCAGACACATGTTTATTGAGAAAGACTTCATGTGTCAGGGAAATATTCTTACCACGTCACACAACGATAAATGACAGGGTTTAGATTTAAACCTGGCATCTTGGCTCTAGAAATTGTGGTGCAGATGTGTGTGCATATGTGTATTTGTGTGTGTGTGGGAGGGTATATGTACTTTTAAAATAGTGTGGGGTACAGGGAAGAAATGATAGTAGAGTGAAACAGACATTCTTACCTCATGTGCATGTATGACTGCATGACCAATGTGATCCTGCAATAGGTATAATCAGAAAAATGAGAGATTATACTCTATTTATGTATGATCTATCAAAATATATAAATGTATTCTACTGTCATGTACAACTAATTAGAACAAATAAAATATAATAATTTAAAAAAATAGTTTTACAAGTCATTGTTTGTAAGAAGGTTTTAATTTTTGTTCTTCATTTATTTTCTGTTATTAAGTGTATTAATTATCTTGTACTGTGTAAAATATTGCACCAAGTCTTACTGGCTTTAAAAAAATCAAACAACATTTATCATTCTATTCTTGCTGTGAGTTAGGAATCCAAGCATAGCTTAGCTATGATTTCTGCCTCAAAGTTTCTCACTTTGTTTTCTCACTTTGTTGCAGTGAAAGTGTTGGCAGAGATCTCAGTCTTATCTGAAGGCACAACCGGGGGAGGATCCCCTTCCAAGCTCATGCACATGGTTGCTGGCAGGCTTCAGTTCCTCACAGCCAGTAGTACTGAGGGCCTCTGGTCTTTGCTGGCTGCTGGCCAGAGGCCTCCTGCTGGTACTTGCTGTGTGGGCCTGCCAATGGGCAGCTCTTGACATGTCAGCCAGCATAAAGTAAGATTTATGATAGCACAGTTGACATGTTTGTTTTAGCACAGGTCTGTTTTACTAAAACAGGTATTTTATTCTATGGCCTTTACTCCTTTGAGCAGAATTTGTATATTTGAAAGGCCCATGCAATCAACTACTTGATAGCGTAAAGATGTTAGAAGGCAGTGTTCAGTGGTGCTTAGTGGCCATGCACATGTGTAGAAAGTCTTTTTAAGTCTTTGAATAGTATGGACCACACAATAGGTTTGTAATTAACTCTTGTTAGCTAATTGAATTTCATAGTATAACCCAATCAGACAGAACCACTGCATTTTAGAGAATAAGTGAATTAAACTCTGTAAAAACAAAGACTATTTCTTTATTTACATGCATATAGGTTAAATACATAATTAAAAGGAAATGTTGAAGGTTTTCTTTGAGGCTTTCAAATATGCAAGCATTGTTAATGTGCTTCAATCTTATTGATTCTGAACTCTGATTAGCTTTTTTTAAAAATGTGTAGATGTGTGTCTTTGTAACGGAGTCATTGATAAAGGTATTTTCTCAGAGAACATAGGTAACAAATATCATTTAATGTATGAAAGAAGATTATCTTCCAGAAAATGTATATCTTTCATTTATTGAGATTTCTATGGGCAGAGAATTATGCTCAGCTCTGTAAGGAATTCAGAAATGAATCAGATCTCTGCTTTCATGGAAAGAGTTAGGGCTTCAAAATGAGAAACACAAAGAAATTAATTTCTCTGGGACTCAGTTTTCTCATTTATGTAATGAAATAACATTAATACTTTCCAAAGATTTATAAAAGACTTAAAATATATAATATGTGTGATGTTCCTTGAACATAGTTAAGGTTTGACAAATACAACTTTTCACTTTCTATCCCTTTACCCAGTTCTATTTGCTACCATGGGATTTAGTGGGGGGAGAAAATGGCTCCTATAATTGAAACACAAGGTAGAATGACCAATGCCCATACAAGGATCAAATGAATTGGTTGTGGATTTATAAAATGAAAATAAATTTTTTGGAATTATTGCAAAGTGATTGACTGAGCATATTGCATAGACTCTGGTTTGCCCAATGGACTCTTGGAAAAAATAGAAAACATTGTGAATTCAGTTATAATTAAGTTTAAAATAATTGGAATAATTGGGAAGGATTGAGCAATTTTTCCCAGGATTTTTTTTTTTTCAGGTGAAGTTTCTGTTTATCACATAGTAAAGAGTCTTCATATAATTGGTTATTTTGATTCTGCCCTGGATAACTTAATAAAGTTTCCCTCTTAGCCCCTGAAAGAGGTGCAAGAATTATAGATATGTATTAGAGAAATGAAGGGGAAAAACAATAAAGCAAAGGCAACACAAGGAAAATCAAAGATGTAACTTGCATTTGGACAATTTATAAACTCAAATAAATCAGAATAAAAAATACTGGCTTTTGAAGGACAATCTATAGCTTAGGAGAAAATATTCAGAAACCATATAGTCTGTACAGGACTAATATCAAAAATATATAAGAAATTCAAAAAACTCAATAGTGAGAAAACAACCCAATCAAAAATAGGCAAAGGACCAGACCTAGACAATTCTCAAAAGAACATATACAAATAGCTACAGATATGTGAAAAAAATACACAAAAAACACTGATGGTCAGGGAGGTGCCAATTACAACCACTATGAGCTATTATTACCTTATACCTGTTAGAATGACTGTTGTAAAAAGATGGATGTTAAGTGTTAGTAAGGGTGTGGAGGAAAGGAAATCTTTGTATACTGTTGGTGGGAATGTAAATTAATATAGCCATTATAGAAAAACAATGAATTACCATATGATCCAGTCATTCCACTTTTGGATTTATATTCACAGGAATCAAAATTAGCATCTCAAAGATATATCTGCACTCCCATGTTCATTCCAGCACTATTTAAAATAGCCAAGATGAGGATCTGGGGAAAAATGTACACTCATACATTGTTGGTGGGACTACAAATTGGTGGAAACACTCTGGAAAGCAGTATGGGGATTCCTCAAAAAACTGGAAATGGAACCACCATATGAACCAGCTATCCCACTCCTCAGTACATATCCAAAGATCTAAAATTAGCATACTAACGTGGTGCAGCTGCATCAATGTTTATAGTGACACAATTCACAAAAGCCAAGGTATGGAGCCAATCCAGGTGCACTTCAACAGATGCATGGATAAAAGAAAATGTTGTCTATATGCACAATGGAATATTACTCAACCATGTAGAAGAAGGACTTTATGACATTTTCCAGTAAATGGATGAAACTGGAGATCATTATGCTAAGAGAAATAAGCAAGTCCCCAAAGTCAAAGGTCAAATGTTTTCTCTGATATGATGAAGCTAATCTAAAATAAGGGATGGGTATCAAAAAGAAAAGATGAAAGATCAGTGGAGTAGACAAAGGGGAATGAGGGAAGGGAGGAATGATGGAATAGTGAAAAGCAGTGGAATGAATCTGACCTAACTTTCCTGTGTATGTATATGAATATACCACAATGAATCTCACCATTGTGCACACCCACAAGACATTAATTTAAAAAAATCTATAAATAGCAGAAAGATCAGTAGAATAGAAGGAAGGAAAGAGGAGGTGAGAGGTAGTGAGGGAAGGGAAGTACTGGGGACTGAATTAGAACAAATTATATTCCATACTTTTATGATTATGTCAAAATGAATCCCATTGGCATGTATAACTAAAAAGAACCAATAAAACAAATTTTGAAATAGCCAAGATATAGAAGTATCCCAGTGTTCATCATTAGATGAATGGATAAAGAAAATATGATATATCTTTATATACATATAGATATAAATATATCACATATATGAATTTCTCTATATACACACACCACACATGCACACACATACACACACAGAATGGAATACTATTCAGGTTTAAAAAGGGGGACATCCTATTATTTATAACAACATGGATGAACCTGAAGAATGCTAAGCTGGAATGAAATAAGCCAAGCCCAGACAGGTCCCTCATGCTCCCGATTACATGTGGAATTCATAGAAGTAGAGTGGACCCACCATTACCAGAGCCAGGGTGAGGTGGGGGGATGGAGAAAGGTGAGATGTTGATCAAAGGGTACATGAAAAGCAAGCTTTTAGTGATCTGTTGCACAGAATGATGACTATGATATTTCAAAAAGAATGTTGTATTTCAAAAAGAATGTTGACCTCTGAAATGTGACCTGTTATCTCCTGTTATTTGCAATTTCATAATGACTATAAATATGTATGTACAATATGAGAAACAAAATAAAAATTTTGAATGGTAGCCTAAGCCCATGTCCTAAGAATAAATGCCAAATTAAAAAGCCTTGACTGATATTTCCTTTGCGAAGTTGCTGTGCATAATTGCAATATGGGAATAGAACTGAAAGAATCTGTTTGTCCTTGAAATTGAAGTTTAAGGCTTTCATGTTTGAGACCCTTTCTTCCGTTGCTATCTTGACTTAGGAATTAAAAAAAATGAATATTTAATCTGAATTAAAAAGCTGATGAAATTTATAATATTGTACTATAGCTCTCATCCCATATTGATGATGGTATGATAAATAGGTTTTATTTTGATGTTGAACCACTTTAAACAATGAAATGCAATTGAACATTTAGAAGCACTGTTGTCTATATATCTGAAACTTGTGAAAGATGGTACTATACTTAGGCGTTGCTGCTGCCAATCACGATAACGATGATCATGCCTATAATAATTACAACCATTTTTAACATTGCTATATGTTAGGCATATTTCCAATCACTTTATATGTGATTTATTTCACACATTACTCCTAGGAAGTAATTAATAATATTTTTAAAATTATTTTACAGGTAAGGAAACTGAGTAACAGTAAATTTTAGTTATAGTGCTTAAGTCATAGATTTGGTAAGCAGCACCCCACAGTACGGTTCCATATCCCCAGCATTCGACCTTAATAAGATCTATACCTCTATGCTAGGCTATGCTGCCTCTCTGAGAAGGGGTTTAGGTATTTGATGATGTTAAAACTTCTTTGGGATTTGGGCTCATATTTCTCATATTTCTTCTTGTTTCCATCACTAAATATCCCTTTGACTTAGAATATTTTTTCCCTCTAGACCAGGATAATGAAATAGCAAATACTATCAGGATTTGCCAACATGAGCGATCATGCATGCTTCTCCCTAACATTTACCTCACTTCTTTTCCCTGGGCAGGACACGAATAAAATTAATAACAGGATCTTCCCATCCTGGGAGCCTGAGTGATACTGAGATTTCTCCTCCCACTTGATCCAGCTCAAATATTCCTAATGACTTTACAAAATGCAGCAATTTCAGGTACCTTCCTGAGCCTACCTGGTATGAGTCTGATGTGGGAAATAGTGCCTGTGGTTTTGCCCTTTTTTTATTACCTTGCTTCTGTACTTGCATATCTGTGGAAGATACCTCTCTTAATCTGAGCTTTTTTTCCTAGTAAAAGAGCTATGCATGTAAAAATGTATTCCATATATTTTTACTTCATTCAAATTCAAATTCTTCATTTGAAATATACTGCATGTTCAAATAAGAGCAAATTATAATTTATCAGTAATTATATTATATCCAAATAAAATAAAATTCCATGACAAAAATTTTCAAATTGGATTTTAAAAGCAAAAAGCAACATATTGTGCACATGCACACACACACCAGCAGCAGCATATATACCTAAAGTTGAAAGTAAAAAGAAAAAACTATATTCCATAAAAACATTAATAGACAAATTGTATAGTGATGTTAATATCAGAATCAGAATTTCATGCAAGAAATATTAATAGCTATAGAGAGGGACCATTTTATAAAGCTAAAATGGTCAATTCAAAAAGCAGGTATTAGAATATTCAATATGTATGAATCAAGGAAAATGTTTCAAAGGAAGAAATAAAACTTGTTATTGTAAGTGACATGATTGTGTGCATTAGAAATCTAAAACAAACTGCATATAAACCATCCACATATAAATACACACACACACACACACATACACAGAGTTTCTGTGTCTATTCATCCATCAATAGACACTTTGGATGTTTTCATAGTTCACCTATTTTGAGTAATGCTTCAGTGAATATTGAAGTGCAGGTCTATCTTTGAGATACCAATTTCCTTTGGATGTATATCCAGAGGTGAGATTGCAGGATTACATGATAGTTTTATTTGAAGAACTATTTGAAGAACCTCAAAAAGTCTTTAATAATTAATGGAGCAATATACATATCTATCTATAGCGTACAAAGGTTTCCTTTTCTCCTATCCTTCCCAAAAGTTGCTATTTTTAAGATAATATCCATCTTAACAAATCCGAGGTGCTACCATATTGTGGTTATGATTTTTTTTGTATTTCCCTGATGATTAATGATGTTGGTCACCTTTTTATATGCCTGTTGGTCTTCTTCTTTATGTCTCTATTTTCTTCTTCTCTCTCTCTCTCTCTCTCTTTTTTTTTTTTTTGTATTGGGGATTGAACCTGGGGGTACTCTACCACTGAACTACATCCCGCTTATCCCATTTTGAGATAAGAGTTTCACTAAGTTTGGGGAACATTCCTGTTATGGTTTGGATGTGAAGTATCTCCCAAAAGCTCATCTGTGAGACAGTACAAGCAGGTTCAGAGAAATGATGGGGTTGGAAGAGTCTTAACCCAATCGGTGAATTAATCCCCTGATAGGGATTAACTGTGTAGTAACTGAAGTGATAGTGTTGATGTCAACAATAGTGACCATGTGTACCAAATACTTATACTATGTTTGCCAAGTGCTGGGGACATGATATAAGCGAAGATGGATAAAGTGGGTCTTACCCAGACAAAATCTGATGGCTGGTTTTACAGTGGGAGAAAGAAGGGATCAAGGATGATTCAGTTTATAGATTTATAAAACCGGATGTGAGAAGAGAGAGAAAAAGTCCAGAATTGAACAGAGACAGTAAGTTCATTTTAGGTTTTTTGGGGGAAGAAGTTGCTTTTGTGTACTCTAAGTGGAGGTACATGCCCTTTGTTACGAAAACTCATCTGCAGAGGTCTTGCTTGGAGAGGAAAATTTGAGCATTGCCAGGTTGCAGAGATGAAGTGAGAGGAGAGGAGTGGCCACCACGTCACACATGTAGGGATATTCATAGAGGAACTCTTGTAACTGTCAGCTTAGGGACAGGCTTGTTCAAAACAACATTGCTTATAAAGTCCCCAAACAGAAAACAACTCAAATATATATCAATAAGAGACTGGAAATGATTATTATTATTGTACCACGGCATCAAAAAAAGGCAATCTCAAAAAAGGTGAGAAAGCAAAATTCACAGGAATATATTTGGTATAATACCAGTTCTACAAATCCCCCCTAAGTAAAAAATATCTTTTTTCACTCTTAGGAGTGAAAATTAGTACTGCCATTATGGAAAACAGTAGGGGGTTTCTCAAAAGCTATAAAAAATGAATCTGCCATAGAATCCAGCCATTCCACTCTTGAGTATATATCCAAAGGAATGAAATGAGCGTGCAACGGTATCTGTATACCCATGTTAGTTATAGCACTATTCACAAATAGCTATGGAATCAGCCCAGGTGACCCTTTCAACGGATGAATACATATGAAAGTGTGTGTTGTATATATACACAATGCAGTTTTATTCAACCATAAAGAAGGACGAAATCATGTCATTTTCAGGAAACGTGAATGGAACTGGAGATCATCATTTTAAGCACATCATCATGAAATAGAAAGACAAGCCTTGCATGTTTTCTCTCATATTTGAAAACAAAACAAAATAAAAGAAAGAAAAAGCAACAAGAAAGAAAAAGAAAAAAGGAAATAAATTACTTGAAAATAGCAGATTGTCTTTTAGGGAAGTGGAATTAATCTGCAGGGTGGGAGAAGGAGGAGGAGGACAGGAAAGGGCAGTAGGAAAGGTGGACACAATCAGAGCATGATATTACGCATGTATGGAAATGTCATAACGAAACCCATTAATTTGTACAATGAGAACAATTGAATAATTATGACCAAATAAAAATTCTAAAACATTTTCCCAAACCTCTAAAATATATTGTTTAACAATGTATATATTCAGTAAGAAAGTAACAAAAATTAAAGAACCATAACCAAAAAAAATGCACAGTTTGAGCTTCTCTTGTGCTGGGGGAAGAGGACTGCCATTGCTGAGGAGCACGTGGGAATGTCATGGGAATGGGAAATATCCATTTCCTAAGCTCATGGGGGTTCCGAGGTGTTTATTATTCATCACTGCTTATGTCAATTATAAAATAGTTTCTTAATTTATCTCTCTTAACCCTAGGAGCACTGTCTTAAAGTATCAAAAATCTCCATTTTTTTTTCTTCTGAAGAATATGCTTTAAAAAATTAAGTAACTCTGGATAGGGGTATACTATGAAATAAGTGCTATAATACCAAGCTTGAGATACATCCTCTAAACATAGTGCCTATTTTTCTCTGAAATTTGCATGGATATCAAGATGCAAAAATTAAAATGACTGAACAGTGGAGAAAATTTAATCTATTCACAGGGAACTTTAGCACTAAAATGCAGCTCAGAGGTCATTTGGTCAATGGAAGACCAAGAGAAGTCAGGTGCCTTCTGCAAGGACAGAGATAAGAGTGCACAGCTCAATTCTTGCAGAAAGGAGACTGAAAACAGAATCTCCAAACTCCCAGACTAGGAGTCTATGATCTACAACAATAGACTGAGTGTGTTTTAATAATATTCTCTTCATTTGCCCACCCCATTTCAAGGTTTTTGTCTGCCTGAGGGGGAAAAAAATCCGAAAAACATAAAGAGCAATGAACAATGTTTTTTCTTCAGAGATTTCTAAAACAAAGTGAAATTTACAGATTAACCTGATCACACTGAAAGGCCTTAAATATCCTGTTTATCCCAAGTTTTCATACAATGGGTCTTTCATAATTTTCAAGAGGTATGTGGAAATCGCAAAGAGTTATGCTGGCCAGTTACAGAGGAATGTTTTTTCTTAGACAGATAAGGATCAGGTTAGTATTTGCCGTGCCAGAAATAAGATAAAATTTCACTTCAAAACCTGAGCTGTGTTGATCTACCTATCCTCATTTCATGTAGCCATTTATAGCAGTGGGGGCCAGCAAAATGATCCGTGGCAATTACTTTTCTGCCATCTTGAACATGTGACTATTCCTGAGGGGTGCAAGTGCCATTCAAAAGCACCTCCACATGAACTAGTCACACTAACAGCCCCACAAATGTACCTGTGTGGCACAATGCTGTGTGTTTTTCAAAGGAAATATGGCAATTATACATCTTTTTTTAAATCAAGCATTTTTGGTAAATGGTATTTGACCTAAGGTGAAATCTGTATATTTAATTAGAGTATGAAAACTTTTTTTCCCCTCTGCCCTCCTTATATTTATTTTTTCACAGAGTTCATGGCAGAAATGTTGTATTCCAAACAGCAAAATTACATTTTCTTTTGACATTCTGCCTCTCTCACTGTTAACTTTAGTAATAATGTTTCCAAGTTTGAAAAGTACCATGTTTGGTCCTTGACCAGCATTGACATTTACTTTGAGAAAAAAAAATCAGCTCAGCTTTATGTATATGCATAAACTTCAATGTCCATTTTGCTAAAACTTTCTCAAAGAGATTTTTTTTTCCTTAAGGCAAAATTTCTTACCAGCATCCCTCAAAATATGCAAGTTCATTTTCTCCAAGCTCAAAGTGCAAAACTGGATTTTCAGATAAAGACTTTCATAGTAAGTAAGTATTTTGTCCAAGTAACAAGATAGAAGTTCTTGGATTGCATGCCATTCAACAATCTCATGAAACAGATCTGAAACCTGATGCCTAGGGCAGGTATGGACTTCTGGAAGACTTTGGCAAAGATAGGCCACACCTGTTCAAGCTGCTAGTAAAATAAATCACAGCTGTAGAAAGAACTGACCATTAACAGTAAGAGAATATCCTTCAGGGCCCTTTCTTCTACTCAAAGTAAAAATCAAAACACAAGTTCCCTTCTGCATATCTTCTCTCAAATACAAGTTTTTCTATGCTTGTATGAGAGCTATTTTAAGAATTTGAAACAATTAAACTCATCTTACATCTCTTATTGTCTTAGCAATATCTATTAAAATGTTTAAAATATTTAAAATATATCAGTAATATTCAAAGTGTTGAGATATCTTGAGACCAACTGCCTTATAAATGTCAATTACTATGTAGTCCTATAAGAGCCATGCTTAGCCAGTATAAATCTCTCACTCACCTTCTTAACATTCATTATGACAAATTGAAGAATAAAATGACAGTGAGATATAGACAGTATTTTTTATTTTAGTGCTGCCACCTATTGTTTTCACAGTGATCACCAATGGGTGATTATGGTTACCTTGTGACATTTCTTTATGACAGCCCCATGGTTCTGGAGGCTAGAAATAATTCAAACGCCATAGAAGAGTTAATTTCACTCAAACTTTTTTAGGCCATAACATTAAGAGGAATCACTCTCAAAATCCTTTTTTCTATTCCAAAGAGCAATTTCATTAAAGGAAGGAAGGAAGAAAGGAAGAAAGTAAGGAAGAAGGAAAGAAAGAAATTATTATCATAAGTCTATCTACCAGAGTCATCATTCAGGAGCTATACCTCAAATACATCAAAGTTAATAAGGACATATTATGAAAATATATTACAAGTATCATGACTCTTGCACTATACTCATGATTGAACATTTACATTATTGCTATGTGAATCACTCTCTTTGTCTACTGTAGCTGGTACGTTAAAAACCTATACAAATAGAATTCCACTGCATAACTTACCTAGATACTAAAAGGAATCTCAAATGCTAACACTGTACATGAGAAAAAGCTAGAAAGTGAACATGTTGCATTCAGTTTTAATTAAAAAATCAACAGTGCCTATGGACTGAAGAATTAGCTACCTTGTCCATACATTTTATTTATTCGCATCTTAGTATAGTGATGGAAGTGAAAGAAAATGATTGCTTCTTCCTCATACAATTTAGTTTTTTTCTTTTCTGTCCTTTATTCTATTGGTTAGGCTATCCTATTTCACTCAATGGGGAAGTTAATAGTCAACAGTATTCTTAATCATTATTTCCTCTATCTTAATTATATAGTAAACCATTGTAAACTTTGCAGGTCTTAAAAACATTCCTTTTGAGTTATTTAAGCATGGTAGTTGGTTATGGAAACAGGTTCATTGCCTAAGGGAATGTCCTTTCCCTGCTGATGGCTCCCTATAATTTCTACTACAAATGCCTAGCCACAGGATCTTTGATGGTGGCACAGTTTTCTTCTTTGAGAACCAACTGGCACATCCCCAAACCTGCAGGTCCTTAACAGCATTTTTGAAAAGTTCAATGAAAGTCAGAATGCTAACATATTTCTTGGCAAAATGACAATAACCTATTATGTCTTCTGTACTTTTGAATAAGGAATTCAGTGTGATTTTGTTTTGTGGTTTTAAAAATTTATTTCACAGAAGCCTTTCAAAGACAAAATTGTGTACCACATAAAATCCTCGATGTGTCCTCAAAGCATTGCATCTTTATGTATTTTCTATCAGCCATAAGTAAAATTACTGGCTTACTCTTAGGAGTTGCTCTACCAAGAAACCCAGATTCTTAGCCCCATTTAAACCACAGGCACTTCTGTTACACTTCCTGGTGACCTAAGTTTTGGGGAGATAATTGAAGGCATATGATATTTGCCTGCCAGTCCTTTCAAAGGAAGGAAAGGTTTTGAAAGGTTTTGGTCCAAACCCACCTATGTCCTTCTCCTCCTTGAACTCTTCCTCCTTCAAATTCCTGCTGCCTCTTCCTACCTTCTCCCAGCTTTCCCCTCCTCCTCTCTTCTTCCTTTTCCTTTTCCTCTTCTTCTTCCTTGAGATTAAATAACCAGGATTTATGTTAGGCAGAGGCAGACATGTAGTAGTGAATAAGAGAGTCCTAGAGTCTGACCTCAGTTTATACCTACTATTAGGAAAAAAAAAATTTGCCTAGCATCTACAGTAAAATGTGACTATTTTAGAAGTGAATATGTGGAGTGTTCTAAATAGATAAATTGCAGCAGGTGAGGTGTGCTGGTTGATACCTATTCTATGTGAGTTGAAAATGTTCACTAAAGGAATTACTTTTGCTAGTAATAACCCAAAAGGAGGCTGTTGAGGAAAAAGTAGTCAGGCAGATAGGGAAAGAATTTCTAGAAACAATACTGGAGGCAGAGAGGACAGTGTAGGGAGCCCAAAGTGGAGAAAACCTAGCAAGCCTCTCAGAGCTGAAGAAATCCGCTGTGTCAGGAGAACAACCCAAGATACAATCATGAGGTGCTGGAGTAGGAAGACTTGGTAATTTATGCTAAAGGTAGCAGGAAGCCATGGAAGGGTTTAGGGCCCACGTGTGTACTAAGTGGGACCTGGTTGCACTGTAGACCAAATAGTTACATGACCAAGCATTTTGATCCTTTACCTTTGTTCAGGAAGATATTTTGAATATTTACCTCCAATTCATTATAATATGTCTACATATTTAATAATTTTTATAACTAGATTTATTGGTCAGTATCTCAAGGCACTATGTTATTTAACTTATTCTTCATTCTTAATATATTTCCAAATTGTTATCTGATTTGGTTGTCTTTGTTCACACCTGGAAATGCAGTGAAAAACATAAAAAGAAGCTTGGTTGAGAATTTTCAGTTCTGGCATATATAGCATGACTTCAGTTCAAATTTTTATTTTAGGAATATTTTAAAATTTAATTTCCCATTTTTCTAAGACTAAAGTTTAGTGATATAAATTGAAACTCAATTTAATGAGACATGGGCTAATTGTCATGCATCACAGTACACTGAAAGTGAACGAAAGAGTTGGGGCCTCTGTTAATTGCTTTTTGGTATAGAATTTCCATTCATTCCTCAGGATTCCTGTTTTAGTCAGCTTTTTCGCTACTGTGACTGGATGGTCTGATCAGCACAATTATAGAGGAGGAAGGGTTTATTAGAGGGCTCACGGTTTAGGAGGGCTTAGTCCATAGAAGGCTGGTTCTACTCCTCAGGGCTCACATTGCGGAAATCAGGAAGCAGAGAGAGAGAGTCTTCACTCTCCAGATACAAAATGTATACCCAAAGCCACGCTCCAATTCACACCATCTCTGATTCACACCTCACACTACCACTTCAATTTAATCCCATCAAGGATTAATTCACTGATTGGGTTAAGATTCTTACCACCCAATCATTTCTCCTCTGAACCTTCCTGCATTGTCTCACATGGGAGCTTTTGGGGGACAGTCACATCCAAACCATAACAATCCCTTTAGCTTTCTGTGTAACATTCAAATAAATCAGTTAGGGACTTTGATTACAATTACCTGTATCAATTCTGGATACCAAAAAATAATAGGCATTACTTATTTTCAGATTAAAGTAAATAAAAATAATTGATGTAATACCTTCTTTGGAAGCTCAAATAAATCATCTTGGGTACCCAAGAGCAAATGGTCTTCACTTTAAAGATAATTGGTATAAAGCATTGAATTGAGGGTGCCACGCCTGAAGTGAGGAATCTAAAGAAAGTTGTTGTCTATCTGCAAGGTTTCAGGTTGACAACTGGAGTGATGGCAGAGGGGGTGGAGATATGAGGATGAGGTTCCAAGGTAAAATGGGCAGGAAAAAATTGTCATCTTCCAGAAAACTAATCCTTAGGGAAGTTCTAGCTTCAGTGTCCTGATGTTCATAAGTCCAATACTTTTAAATAAACAAAGCATAGACTTTTCAAAGTTATACCTGAGCCAACTCTAACTCAGTCAGTGGAGGTGATCTAAAAGCAGATTTATGGGTGCTACTTTAGTTTTATTGATATAGAAGCATTTAGGATATTTTACAAAAATCTGAATCAATAGCAAATATCTAAGGTGAACTTGTTGCACATGTTATTTAACTATCCCTGGCATACTTGACCTTTTCAGAGGCAAACTTCAGTAAAAAAATTCATTTGCCCTTCTGTCTGTCCACTGCCCTATTTAGAGTTTGAAACAGAAAATATGGTGGGTGTTCATGGGGTGGATTTCTGAAGAAGGTAAAAAGAACTTTGTCACATTTGAAAGTGTTGAGTACAGCTCGCCCTCACTTGATTTTCTTTGGAGAACAATTTGATTGTTTTGAAATTATTCATGAACTATTTAGTTGCAAATTCTCATGAAACATGCCCACTGGAGTTTTTTTTGTTTCCTCTTTGTTTTAAAATACAGGGCTAAATATCCAAGTGCAATTCTTTGCTCAGAGTAGGGTATCTGAAAACACTAAAATAATTTTCTCAAGTTGGACTCTCAGCCCACTCTGGTTGGGATTAAAGAGTAATAGCAGCAATAGCATGACCTTTTCCTTACATACTTACTTTTGTTGTTTGTCTGTCTGAGATGTGGTCTTGCTTTGCTACTCAGGTTGGCCTTGAACAAGTTGAAACTACAGAAGCATGTCACAGAACCTGGAGGTTATTTATTTACTTTTGAAAGAGGCATTGGGTTTGAATACTTTTATCACCAGTTAATGCCTGGAGAGGTTTTGTGCAAGTTGATTTTCTTCTTTTTTTTTTTTTTTAGTGACAGTTTTTTTTTTTATATTTAAAAACAAAATCAACCTCCCCCCTCCCGCAAGGAACCCCCCCAAACAAACAAAAACCAGATTAAATAAAATTTACAGTGAATATACTCAGCAAACATCTGTATGTGCAATTAAATACTGTGTAACTGTGGCACAAACCTCAAACAATATGCAAGTATTCTGGGGGTGAGGGGAGTCCCAAGTTTTAACTCTCTGGGGCTTGGGAAAACAAGATGGGGGAAGTGAGAGAATGGGGAAATTAATTTTGTTTTTCTTAATTCTGCCCATATAAATATACTCAGAAAGACCAAAAAAGGAAAGGGAAAGTAAGATGGGAAGGAAATAGAAGAGGGGAGTGTGGGATCCTCCCAATTCTACCTGACCAAAAAAATAAGAAATAAATTTCATGGTGGAAGAAGAGATTAAAAAAATGATAGAAGAGAATGGGAAGGAGAGGGAAGCAGAGGGGGTCCAATCAAGGACAAAGAGGAGACCCACAGCAGGAGATTGGCAAGGAGTTCAGTGCCAGAGTGAGTCTGTTTGCTTCACTCTTCATTCCTAATGTCTTAGGCCCCAGTTCAGCATCTGTCTCCTTACTTTCTGCCTCTGTTCCACCTGGGTCCCCTCCATTCTGTCCCCAGCCCCTACTGTGACAGTCCCTTCCCCTCCTCCATTTATTGGGAGCTGGCTCCCTCCAGGATCCTCAGGGCATAGTTCTGCTGAGCTGGTGAGATCATGCTGTAGTACACTGGGACACCCCCACAGGGAGTCCTCCTTGTACAGACTGGCTTACAGGGACCAGTATGGGTTGCTGAAAAGGTGACTGGACCACATTTTGTGAGTCACTGCCCACTGGGACTTGGTAAGAAGGCAGTGGAGTGTACTGAACCACCAGGCCTTGCATCTGACCCCCCATGTTGCTCCTCTGGTTGCTGAGCAGGCCCTGTTTCTGGGACTGCTGGACCTCAATCATGCCTTGGTAAGCTGCCTGCTGCTGGTTAGGCATCACGGACTGTAAGCAGGCTGCTGTGATGGCTGAGGCAGCTGTTGACCACGATGGGGGCTGTAGGCCACTGGGTGGGAGAGAGGTTGATATTGCTGATTGGACTTAGACTAATGTCCAGGGGGATAGTAAGAAACCTGGATCTATTGAGGAGGCTGCATATAGCCCTGGGGTGGCAGGACTTGCTGAGTAGGTGGTGCCTGGCTAGAAGTGGAATAGTTGGAAGTGGGTAGGGGCTGTCCCGTGGAAGCCATGATGAAGTTTGTCTGCTGAAGGTGCTGGGAGATAAGTGGGGGCTGGAATAGAGCTGAAGAGGGGTCAGCTGCTTCAGTAGAACCTTGGAGGCTAAGGCTCATTTGTCCAAAGGGGTTGCTGAGGTCATCTGCCATATTGTACTGTTGGGGCGGAGAAACTGGCAGAAGGACTTAGGGAAGGAGCTTGGAGAGAACTGAACAGGCTGCAGAGAGGGCTGCAGAGCTGGGACGGGTGAGATCATGTGATTATTCAAGGGTGGCTACTGCTGTTGTTACTGCTCTTGCTACTGGGCAGTACAAGGAAGAAGACCCTGGACAGACTGGGTAAGGTGACCTGGTTGAACACTTCTGGGGCACCTAGTGCCCTGCCTGGCCTAGAGATCCTTCCTTCACTGCCACCTTTACTGCTGCCAATGCTGTCACCTTGGGTGAGGATAGAGATTCCACTGAAGCTGCTGGCTTTGGCGATGGGAGGTCACATGCTCCAGACAGAGCCATCCAGTCTGTGCTGCTCCAAGGCCTTGGCTCCAGGGATTTGAGTTCGCTGTCTGTGTTGCTCTGGTGGCTGCTTGAAGTACGACTCAGCCCTTCTCGGTTCCCCTGATGTCATTTAGATATCTGTTCTGGCCAGTCTGGTTATCATCTCGGTCCATACGGGCATCATCTCTCTTGAGAATGAATCTCTGTTGAAATCTGCATTCTTCTCATCCTTGGTATGTTCTGAGAACCTCTGTTCAGGGATTCTCGTGTTGCTGGTTTGGTTGATGATGACAGCTTTCCCAGTTTGATCAACGTTGTGGTCCATACCAAAATAGGCAGCTACCCGGAGTAATAGCATCCGGTGATATGAAGTCATCTGAGGGAACCTCTTGAACTGTTCATTGTTGTCTTTAATGAATGCTAGAATCTCCTGTTCTAATTTTAGCAGCATCATTCTGTCCGTTGGGTTCTTTTTCAGTGTATTTACAAGAAATTCATAAAGGTCTATTCCAGTGGAGTCTGTATATTCTTGGCTGGAGTCTCTAGAGAGCATCTTCCTTGGGAACTTTTCTTTGTTTTTGTCCTTGTCTTCCTTTTCAGAGACATCCTTTGTGGACTTTTCTTCCTCCTTGTCAGAAGGGCAGCTGACATACAACTGAATTATACCCTGGGCTTCTAGTGGCCCATCAGCAAATGGGGTGGAGGACTCCTCATGTACCGCCAGACTGCATGCCAATTTCAGCTTGGAATTAGACTTGGCTCTTTTCTGGCATGACCATGGTTGGATGTGCGCCTCTGTGTCTCCTTTCACGACTGGTAGCTTTACCCTCTTTCTCAACTTCTTCCTTACTTGAAGACTTAGATATAAACTTGTTTTTGCTTATAGATTCCTCCACCAGTTTTTTTTTTTCTTCCTGATTCTTTCATTATTTCTAGGGTCTCTTGATGAGTGTTACTATCAGACATGTTCTTCAACAGAACACAGTAGTCTCTATGGACTCCTGAATGAATGTTCAGTCTCCATAAGTCCAGAGCTGGAATGGCATCACATATGAGAAACAAGTCTGATTAATAGCTGAGACGTATTGCCTCATCCATTCAGGGTGAAGTATTAAGAACAGTTTTTAAATATAACTTGGAGAGACACTGGAAAAAGGTAGTGGATAGCCTCTAGCAATTGACCTGCGCTCTCTGCCTACATTTGGGGTGTCTTCAACCTCTGGGCAGTCCTTCCCCGGGGCTCCAGCCCTGACCCACTGCCCCTTGCCTGGCAGCTCCAGCGTGGGGCACCCAGGCCCAGAGGCATCCGCCTAACCCCAAGTTAACTTTCTTATGGTCTTTGTACCTTGGTATCACAATTTATATGTGACTGTTTGGGATTAATATATTTTATTTTTTTTTAATCACCATTAATATATTGTATAATTCAATGTGACAATTTTCAAATCTTGTGCAAATGATCCATAACGAAGAGAAACAGGTAGTGCTAAAGATGAGGACTGGGGAGAAGGAGACTCCCCTTTCAGAGAATTCCCTTCAGGAAACGGCCCCTGTACTGCTAAGAGACTCTGCCCAGGAGGCAGCTCTAGAGAAACAAAATGATGGCATTCATCTTGAAAATAAGAGTGAGGAAGAGATAGAGAAAAAGAAGTAATTAAATATGGAATTACTTTATACCATGTGGAATTACTTTATACCTTGTGGAATTATAAAGTATAAAATAGAGTCAGTGTAGGTATTTTGGGGAAAGTTATCCAAGTGAGGTAGTAAGTCAAATTCTGTCATTGCCTGGTTTACAGGACGTGTTGTTGCTGAGACTCCAGGTATTGATTCATGCCTACAGCATGTTAGTGAGTCCTTCTCTGTTTTCCTCTCATTATGGTCGTCAGCCAAGTCTACTTGTTAAAGCTGTCCCTCCACTGCTAAATATATCCTCATATCCACTCTTTCTTCCTCACTTGAATCTTTAGAAGACTGTAACAGGGCCACTTATTCCCAACCGTGCTTCTACCTTCTTTCTTATATTTGTAACGATTCCATTGTAAATTTTATGGACTTTGTAAATGGACTGAGTGGTAACTATAAACAGGTGAGGCATGACTGGAGGAGATGGGTCACTGGAATGTGCTCTGAAAGGGCACATCTTCCCTGTAGCCCCTTCCTCCTTTCTCTCTTTCCTTCCTGGCTGCCATGTCCTGAGCAGCTTCCCTCTGCCATGCCCTTCCACCATGATGTGCTGCCTCACCTTGGGTCTAGAGCAGTGGACTCACCCAAATTAAACTTTCCCTCCTCCATGTTGCTCTTGTTAGGTATTTTAGTCACAGAGAGGAAAAGCTGAGTAACACATGAGGTCTTCTTATGTTGCCCAGGCTGGACTGAAACTTGTGGGCTCTAGTGATCTTGCTACCTTGGTTTCCCAAGAAGCTGGAAATATACATGTGTGCCCCCATGCCTGGCTAATGATTCCTTTTTAAAAGGCATAGACTACTCAGGCTTTCTATTTCTTAAAAACAAGTGTCTCTTCTTGTCTTTTCAAATGGAGGCTTCCTTAGTTTCTTCCTTTTCTCAAAATTAATAATCACTATGATTCTTGAGCTATTAGCATGGGCTTCCCACTTCATCTCTGTTCATGACCCATTTGGACTTAGCCACTCCAGTCTGTTAATATCACCACCTTCCAATAAAAGGTTTCCTTCTCACATCTCACATGGTAAGACTACTTGAAGCCTCCTCTTTTCTTTTTTTTTTTTTTTTTTTGAGTTCGTGGAATGGGTTAATCACTTGTTTGCTTACATTTCTTTTTTTCATTTCGTCATTAACTTGTTGAGTAAGAATTTTTAAAAATTTGATTTGTCTTTCTTTTTAACTTATTTTAAACTGATACATAAAACATAAAAATTGCACAAATTTATCAGGTTCTATGTGATATTTCAATACATGTATGCATTGTGTAATGTTTAACTCAAAATGAACTTATTTCTCTTCTCAAACATCTATCATATCTTCATGGTGTTTTAGTTTTAGCTGCTGTGACTAAAAGATCTATCTGACCAGAACAATTTCAGAGGAGGAAAAGTTTATTTGAGGGCTTATGGTTTCAGAGGTCTTAGTCCACAGAAGGCCAGCTCTATTCCTCAGGGCTCAAGGCAAGGCAGAACAAACATTATGGTGGAAGAGGGTGGCAGAGGGAAGCAGGAAGCAGAGAGGGAGAGAGAGATTCTACTCTCCAGATACAAAATGTATACCCCATAGCCACACCCCCAATGAACCACTCCCTCCAGCCACACCTCACCTGCCTCCAGTTACCACTCAGTTAATCCCATCAAGCATTAATTCACTGATTAGGTCAAGACTCTTACAGTCCAATCATTTCTAATTCACATCTAAGCCACAACACATGGTGAAAACATTCAAAATGTTTTCTCCCAGCATTTTGAAATATGAAATATTTTGTTTTGAAATAGTCTCTGGTAACCACTATTCTATTCTCAACTCCATGAAATCAACTTTTTTGGACTTCACTTGTGAGTGAAATCATGGGATACTTGTCTTTCTGTGCCTGGATTATTTCACTTAATATACAGATTTCCAGGTCCATCCATGTAACTTAAAATGACAGTATTTCTTCTTTTTTATGGCTGAATAGTATTCCATTATGTGTATATGCCACATTTTCTTCAACAAGTGATGCATACCTAGCTTAGTTCCATTTCCTGGCTATTGTGAATAGTGCTGCAACAAATACAGAAGCGCAAGATGGCTTCTGATTTTTTTTTCATTAGATACATAACCAGGAGTGGCATTGTTGGTTCTATATGATAGTTCTCATTTTAATTTTTTTTGAGGATCCTCTATACTGGCTTTTCTCCTTCTGTCTCTTTCCTTGGATTCTCTGCTTTTATAAGCAGTTGCTCTTGAGACTCATCCTTTGTCTTTAGCACATTATTGACAGCAAAGTTCTCATACCCTCTCATTTAACTTATAGCTTCATCGTGTGCCTCCAGCCTGATCTTTCCAACTTATGTCCACCTCTCCTTTATATTCTTCCTTCGCCACCTAGAATAAATTATGGCATTTTATCATCTTTGACAATCCTAAGAGTATCCCAAGTTTTCCCCTCACCTCCTTTGCTTTATACTATGTTTTTATCTTGCCTGAAATGTTTTTTCTTTGCCTCTGTTTTGTGAACTCATACATTAAAGAAAACTTCTCTGGGGCATTTGGTAGCTGTTTTTTTCTTGGCTGTTAGAGAATGTAATATTTTGTTCTCTCTACTTCCACATTCTCTTTCTTTTCTTAGTAACATAGAACTCATATTGTTTCATAATTACTATGTGAGAATACCTTCCAGTGCTGGAGTTTTAGTTCCTTGATGGTAAAAACTGTATTTTCATAATCTTTTTGTCCCCAGGAACTAGAAGAGTGCCTAACATATGGTAACTTTGCCAAAAAATAGATTTGCCTATAAGTTACATGTGCGTTAAAGATAAGAAATACATTAGTTTGGGCATATTAATACTCCTAGATACAGAAGAAAGCATATAGATGAAAATTCTGGTGTCAGTCTATTTGGATGTGTTTAATTCAATTCAAAAAATGTTTACTGCATGGTAGCATTTAAGACATGTTAGATATTATATTTATAATTAGAAATTTAAGGAATAACTTGAAATTTGAGGGACAAGATGTGCTTAAGGAAAGATGAATACATTGCAGGAAAGCAGAGATTTCTATATAGTAGGCCCCCCTTATCTGTGGTTTTGTTTCCTCTGGTTTTAATTGTCTCAGGTCAACTACAGTCAGAAATCCAACCATCAACATCTGTGTGGCGATGACTGTCAGAAGATTAAAAGTAGCCTGGGATTGGGACTATGGCTCAGTGGTAGAGCACTTGCCTGGCACGTGTGAGGCCCTGGGTTCTATCCTCAGCACCACATAAAAATAAATAAATAAATAAATAAATAAATAAATAAAATAAAGGTCATTGACAACTAAAAAAGTATTTAAAAAGAAAAGAGTAAGCTAATGCTATGTCGCAATGTCTGTGTCACTCACCTCACTTGATCTCATCACGGAGTAGACATCCATCATCTCACATCATCACAAGAATCAGTGGGGACAACAGTATATATAGAGAAACATATAAAGTACACACACAAAACTTCTATTAAAGTATATTTTAATTGTTCTATTTTATTAGTTACTGTTGTTTATCTATTACCATGCCTAATTTTTAAATTAAACTTTATCATATATACACATGTGTAGGAAGCAAAACATAGTGTATACTTGGTTTCAGTCCAGGGTAGGGGTCTTGGAATGTTATCCTTAGTGGATATGAGAGGAGTACTGTATTTCAAAGTCCATTAAATTACACATTTTACCAGATATTAGACTTAGTTCATTAGACTTGTAATCTGACACTTTAATAACAGGTATCTAGATATTGTAATCATAGGTATACTTTCATGTGTATCTTTTCTTTTATTGCAATACAACAGATGATACTTTCTAAATGTCATGCTTCCTTAAAAATTATCTCTTTCTCTATCAACTGATATGCATTGCCTAGATTTTTCCACCACTCAGTCATTCTTCAAAACATCATCTGGTTTGTAACTTCATTACTGAAATTGCAAAAATTATTTTACTTTAGTTAAATAAGCCTACGTTCATGAATGCATAAATCATAAAGCGAACAGGCTGATGAAATATCATAAAATAAATACACCTACATAACCTGCACTTAGGTTAAGAATTAGAACATTACCAACACCACAGAAACCACCCCCACAGCCCTTCCTAACCACTAAAGTCTTTCTGTTTTCCAGAGACAACCACCATAATGACATTCATACCATACAGTAGTTTTTAAATTTATACAATTTCAACCTCAACCAGGTGAAATTCATTGAGATGTGCTGATTAAATAACCCTTCCAGAAAGGACTGTGCCCACTGCAAGGAATGTGCTCACTGCCAGTCTCTAGTTGAGAACTTCTGCATGCCCTCTCTCAGCTTTTGCTGGAAGGCCACACTATTTTTGGAAATCCTTAATCAACGACTAAGTCAGGGGGCAGAGGTTCAGGATATACTCTCCTCGGAGTTTCTGGCAGAAACTTTGTCAGACTTCTAACATACTCTCAGGACTCCCTTTGCTTCATCCTGCTTTTCCTCTTTCCTTTTCTAGGTGATAATGCCAGTAAATGGTTTGGGGCTATAGACAATTTATTTTTTTGTTTTTCTTATTTTATTCAATATTAGTAACCTTTGTATTCTGGATAGTAGACATTAGAGTCATTTTCCCCTTTGGAGATAATGGTGAAAGATGATATAAACATATGTATGATTTTTTTTTTTTTTTTTTAATTATTGGGACCGGCTGGGTTGCCCAAGCTGACTTCAAATTCTGGGCTCAAGTGATTCGTCTTCTTGTGACACATAGGTACCTGGGACTATTGGTCCACACTACTGTACCCAGCTGCGCAAGATGTTTGTGTTCATGTTTTCTGTTCTTTGCTCAATAATTGTTGGCTCGAAGAGATCTCTAATAAGCAATGCGTGAGTTCTAGTTGCTTTTAATTTTAACCAGTATTTCATGTTGTCAGTCTTCTAGATTGTACTTCTAGATCTATGAAGAGATGCATCATGATGGTCTTAATTTGCATTTCCCTACTAATCAATAAAATTCACCATTTTTAAATATGCTTTTTTTCCAATTTTCTACCTTCTCTTCATATTGATTTTTTCTACTATTTTTATATCACCTTTTTTATTTTTCAGTTGAAGAAGTTAGTTCTATATTTCAGGCACAAGCCCTTTGTGAAATATGTTGTAAATATTTTTACTAGTTTATATTGCCTATTAATTTTATAATTAATTTGAATATGTAGAAGTTTAAATTTTGATGAAGGTCAGGTTATCAAATGTTTTTTATTTTTAGTATTTTTGTGTGCTCTGTTTTAAGAAATCTGTGACCACCTGAGATAATGAAGATAGTCTCCTGGATTTTCTTCTGAAACCATGATAACTTTAGCTATTTTTTATAATAATATATTCTATCTCAAATTAATATTTTATTCATGCTACAAGGAATCAATCAAATATCTTTATCCCCACTTCATTTTTTTTTCAGTGCTGGTGATCAACTCCAAGACTTGTGCATGCTCTGCCACTGAATTACACCCCACCCTCCCTTTGATTTTTTTTTTAAACTGCATAAATATCAAACTTTTCCTGGCTTGTTTGTTGAAAAGTTTTCTTTTCCCCCATTGAACTATTTTGATGATATTTTTAAAAACCACTTGACCACATATAACTAGGTGTATTTCTGGACTTTCTATTCTGTTTGATCGATCATGTTTGTATATTTACACTTGTTATGACTCTCTCGATGCCTAAAGAACTGTAATAAACCTTGAAATAAGGTAAGTATGAAATCTCCTTATTTGCTTATTTTCAAGATTGTTTTTGCTCATTTAGGTTTTTATATTTACATACAAATTTTATCATCAACAATTTCTATGAAATAAAATATTCTAGATATCTTGAACTTTAAGGTATTCAAGAATTACATTACATGCGAGGCAAATTTGGGAATAATATTTTTAACAGGATGGAGTCTTCCATGCAATTGGCAATATTGGTAATATTTTTTGTAGGTACATTGCCAAGGTTGTCCCTGTCATTTTTGCAATTTATTTTTAAGTAATTAGTGATTACTGATATTTAAAAATTAAATGTTTTTAAATTTCAGTTTCCATTAATTTATTGTCAATTAAAAGAAATAAAGTTGTTTATTTTTCTAATATAGATCTTACTTTCTGTAATCTTATTACATTCACTTATCTTTCTAAAATTTTTGCAGGGAGAAGAAATTCCTTGGGGTATTCTACATAAACCAACATGAATTCTGTACTTAAAGACTGCTTTATTTCTTCTTTTTCAGATTTTTATGCCTTTTAGCTCTTTTTCTTGCTTATTGCACTGGCTATGACCTTCATACAATGTTGAATAGAAATAATGAGAGCAGATATCCTTACTGTTTTCTAATTGTTGGCAGAAAACGTTCAAAATTTCATCAATAAGTATGATGTTACATGTAGGTTCTGAAAATGCCTTTTATCAGATCAAGAAAGTTCCTTTTTATTCCTAGAGTGATGAAAGTTTTTATCATGAATTGAAATGTGTTCTGTCAAATGCTTTTCTGCATCTATTGAGGTGATCATATGATCCTAATACCCTGTTAGAGTTTTGAACTAACCAAATTTGACTTTTAATGTTTGACCAATCTTCCTGCATTTTTAGACTAACACCTGCCAGTATCAGTATCTGATACCCATATTAGATCCATGTATATATATCAGGTGTGTGTGTGTGTGTGTGTGTGTGTGTGTGTGATACTAACAGGTGATTTTGCTCTCTCTCTCTCTCTCTCTCTAGATATATATATACATATATACAGATATATATATATCTGTATATCTATCTGTCATTTCTATTAGTTGATATTAGTTGATATTTTTGTAAAGATTTATCTTAGTCTACATTTTGCTCATAATAAAATTCCATAGATTGGGTGGCTTAAACAACATAAAATAATTTTCTTATACTTATGAAGACTGAAAGGCAAAGATCAAGGTATTAGAAAGTTGGGTTCTGGTGAGGGCTCTCTTCCTCCTGGCTTACATAGGGTGACTTCTTACTGTGTGCTCACATGAGCTTGCATTTACACACACACACACATACACACACACACACACACAGAGAGAGAGAGAGAGAGAGAGAGAGAGAGACACTCACTGGTGATCACACCATGAGGGATCCATGCTCATTACTTCATCTAACCCTAATTACCTCCCAAAGGCTGTATCTCCAAATACTGTCAGGTTGGGAGTTAGAGAATCAGTATATGAATTTGGAGAAGACCAAAATATTTCATCTATAACAAGAGTTGTGGCTTTGTTCATTAAAGTTATTAGTACATATTTTTCCTGTCATGAAGAATCTTAAACATATTTTCACAGAACAATTATAGGAAACTCTTCAAGTGTTAGGGATTGTTCTTTCCTTATATTTTCTCCAGAGGAGATTTTTTGAAATCATGCTATTTCTTCCACTAAGTTTATGAGAATTTGTTGAAATTGTTTTTTGCTAAAATATTTGTGAAAATTTACCAGTGAAGTCATTTGGGCTATTGTGCAATTATTAAATTAAGAATTAGTTTTAGTTCATCTTTAAAAAATTGATTTTACTTCTTCTTATATCAATTTTTGAAATTTTTGTTTTAAATAGACCTTGTTTCATAAAAACATTTCATATAAATTTATAGATTTTTTCCTTAGTATTCTTCTGCTTTTAAAGTATATGTAGGAACTTAAATGCTATGTCCTGTTTCAAACTTGATAATGGTGATTTCAAATTCACTTTTTATACTGCTCTGATAGTCTAGGATTGTACACATTTTATTAAATTTTTGAAAGTCCCAATTTTTATCTTTGCTTTTAGCCTTTATGGTATGTCTGCTTTTATATTGGATTAATTTCTACCACTGTATTTTCAGTGCTTAGGTCTTTATGGTTTTAGCATACACTTAAATATTTACATTTCTCTGTCTAATGCATGTGCTGCTGCATCTCACAACTTTTTGATATGTGATGGTAGCATTTTTATACAGTTCAAGTATTTTCTAATTTTCATTATGTGTTCATCTTTTAGTAATGATATGTTTAGAAATGTATTGTGTAATTTCTACACAATACATATTTTCTACTTAATATTTGACTGTTGATTCATATAGTGAAAGAACATATTCTGACAATTCTAGTCCTTTAAAATTTGTTAATGTTTTCTTATTGACATAGCATGTAGTCACATTATGTGAATGTTTCACATGCATTTAAAGAGGTGAATTCCCTAACTTTTGAATTCAGTGGTTTATTTATGTTCATCAAATATGTTAAATCATTCTTTTTGAAGTATTCTTATAGTTTTCTACTTACTTGCTTTTTATAGAAAAAAAACTATTGAGTCAGATATGATAGATTCTCCTGTTATTTTAAATTCTCCCTCTTCCTCCTTTATTCCTGTTAATTTTTTGTTTTATCTATTGTAAGGCTATTAAAAATGGAAAAAATTTGAAAACTCTTATCTTCTGGACATATATTGTCATATTATCATTATAAAGGGATCATTTCTTTACCTCCATAATGCTTTTTCACCTTAACATAATTACTAATAAGCTACATCAGATTTCTCCTAGTTAATATTTACATAACCAATCTTTTTTCTTGTTTTCATTCTCAAACTTTCTTTATCTTATAGTTAAGGTGTTATCCTTATAATGGATAGGCATTTTTTATAAATAGTAAGTAGTTGAGTATTGTGTTTTCCCAGTTGTTCAATCATGGTCTTTTACTTGTTGTATTTAATCCATTTGCCTTTAGTTAATTTACTGAACATAAGTTAAGTATAATTCTTCTGGTTCATTCTTTGTTGTTAAGCTTTCTTGCCTGTTTATTGCTATTCTCTTTCTTTCCTTGACTTAGATTTATTACTGATTCTCTAAATGTCTTATAATTTTTGTCCTAACTTTTAATTTGGTTTGTTAATTGTTCTTCTTTTTAGTAATCTGTTTGTAATTCTTATTTGGAGATTAACATATCCATTTTTATTTGTCATTAATCAATATAGGTATTTTTATTACATAGTAAAAAATTCAATGCTATGGTTTGGGACTTGAATATTCCCCATAGGCTCACATGTTAAAGCTTGAGCTCCAGAGGCATTTTTAGGAGGCCATGGATTCTTAAGCCTCATGGGAGGCTTGAAGGGGATTGTGGGAACCTGGCTTCTTCCTTGTTTTTTCTTTGGTTCCTGGTGCTGAGGTGAGTGGGTTTGCTACAGCACGTGCTCTCATTATGATGTTTTACCTTACTTCAAGTCTAAGGCAGTGAGGCTTATTGATCATACATAGAACCTGCAAAACTGTGAGCCAAGGTAAACCTTTTCTTTTTAGAATCTGATTATGTCAGGTACTTCATTATCATGACAGAAAACTGACTGACACATTCAATGACCTTAGAACACTTGAATTCCTTTCAATTCCATCCTACTTTTTTTGCTTTTGTTACATATCTGAACTTCTGCATGTACCTAAGGTCTCACAAAACATTTCTTTTATACAATAAAGATTAATGTTATCCAAATAGCTTTTCTTTGCTCTTCATTTTTCTTGTTTTTTGAATTATCACTTCAAAAACAAATTACTTCCTTCTGCCTAAAGAACAGGTAGAGTTTTTGCTTTGTTTTCTGATGTGTCTGATGATAATCAATTAATCAAAGTTTGTTTTTCTAAAAATGTTTTATGCTGGGTACAGTGGTACATGCCTGTAATTCCAATGACTTGGGAGGCTCGGGCAGGAGGATTGCAAGTTCCAGCCCAGTCTCAGCAATCAAACAAGAACCTCAGCAGTTTAAGTGAGATCCAGTCTTAAAATATTTTTTTCTTAAAAAAAGACATGAGTAGGAGCACAGGCCTGCCGTGGACAGCCCCAGTCAGGAGCCCAGGACCAGTCGCTAAGATTCCCCCCAGGTCTGAGCACAGGCCTGCCGTGGAAGCCCCAGCTGTGAACACAGGCCCACCATCTACAGCACCAAGCACAGGCCTGCACCCCATCCCTGGTCTAGTGCCCAGACCTGTGCCCATGCTGCGACTGACCATCTGTCAATACCAAGTTGCCTTTGCCCACAAGCATTGACCGAGAGGCAGTAGGAGAGCTCCCTTTTTGGGACACTACATTATCAAGCACCTCCCAGGCATCAGACTACTGAAAAATGTTTGAACAGTACAGTATAATTTTATTGCTGAAACTTTTAAAAATAGTAGTATTATGATTATTATATGTACTGTATTTCCACTTTTTTCTTTTATTAATATTCTTATCACTCTAACTTTCTCTTATATGCTTCTTTGGATACTCTTTCTCTCTTTTCTCATGCTAACAATCTATTTCTTTTGATTCTGCTTTCACTATTCCTATGACATAGTACCTCTATAGACTCACTTCCTATCTCATTAATGTTACATTCTACATTGCTCCTCATCCTCTTTTCCACCATTTGAAATTGTGGTCCACACTGCAAACCTATTGGTTATGCTATAGATAATAATTTGAACTCATGTCTGTATATTATGACAACACAGTTAATATCTAAATAGAGTCTATATAGATTAAGGACACATTGTTTATATGGTGTGCTGCTAATATTAACCTCTTTAAGGTGAGGTATAGAAAATCAGCAGGGACACTATAAGTCTTTAAAGAGAAACTGCAGTACCTCTGATTTGCACTGCTAGGGGGAAGATACACAAGTAACATGAGAAAACAAGGGAAGAAAGTGTCCCAAACAAACCTTGATGCAATATCAATAGAACCCAATGACAACATGGTAGAAGGAATGTCAGAAAGGGAGTTCAGAATGTACATAATTAAAATGATCCAAGAAGCAAAAGATGAAATGAGAGAGCAAATGCAGGCAATGAATGATCACACCAATAAACAGCTAAAAGAGCGATTGTAGGAAACAAAAAATCATTTCAATAAAGAGATAGAGGTTCTAAAAAAAAAACAACCAGAAATTGTTGAAATGACAGAAACAATAAGCCAAAGTAAAAAACCAATAGAAAGCATAACCAACAGACTAGATCACTTGGAAGACAGAACCTCAGACAATGAAGAATAAGTATTTAATCTTGAAAACAAAGTCGACCACACAAAGAAGATGGTTAAGGAATCATGAACAGAACCTCTAAGAATTATGGGACATCAAAAAAGACCAAATTTAAGAATTATTGGGATTGAGGAAGGCACAGAGATACAAACCAAAGGAATGAATTATCTGTTCAATGAAATAATATCAGAAAATTTCCCAAATCTGACAAATGAGATGGAAAATCAAATACAAGAGGCTTACAGGACACCAAATGCACAAAATTACAACAGATCCACACCAAGGCACATTATAATGAAAATACTTAACATACAAAATAAAGATAAAGATAAAGATAAAGATAAAGGCTATGAGAGAAGAGCATCAGATCACATACAGGGGAAAACCAATACGGATATCAGTCCAGACCATAAAAGCAAGAAGGACCTGGAACAACATATTTCAAGCTCTGAAAGAAAATGGATTCCAACAAAGAATTTTATACCCAGAAAAGCTTACCTTCAGATTTGATGATGAAATAAAATCCTTCCAGGATAAAAGCTAAAGGAATTCACAAATAAAAAGTCAGCACTACAGAACATTCTCAGAAAAATATTCAAAGAGGAAGAAATGAAAAACAGCAATGTCAGTCAGCAAAGGGAGGAATTACCATAAAGGAATAGCCAATTAAAGGAGAAATCAAGTCAAGTTAAAAGTCAAAAATAAACCAAAATGACCAGGAATACAAGTCATATCCCAATAATAATCCTGAAAGTTAATGGCCTAAAATAATCAATCAAAAGACATAGACTGGCAGATTGGATTAAAAACAAGGACCCAACAATATGCTGCCTTCAAGAGACTCATTTCATGGAAAAGAACATCCACAGACTTAGGGTGAAAGGATGGGAAAAAACATACCACGCACATGGACTCAGTAAAAAGGCGGGGGTTTCCATTCTCATTTCAAGTAAAGCAGACTTCAAACCAAATTTGGTCAGAAGGGATAAAGAAGGTCATTTTACACTGCTTAAGGGAAGCATAAATCAGCAAGACATAATGATCATAAATCTTTATGCCCCAAACAATTGTGCATCCATGTATGTTAAACAGATCCTTCTCAATTCCAGGAACCAAATAGTCCAACACAAAGCAATACTAGGAGACTTTAATACCTCTCTCACCATTGGACAGATCTTCTAAACAAAAACTGAATGAGGAAACCACAGATTTCAATAACACAATCAATAATTTAGACTTAACAGACATATATAAAATATTCCATTCATCAAAAAGTGAATTCACTTTCTTCTCAGCAGTACATGGATCCTTCTCCAAAATAGAGCCTAGAGAGTGGGAGAAAATCTTTGCTATGCACAGTTCAGATAGAGCACTAATCTCCAGAGTTTATAAAGTACTAAAAAATCTTTACACCAAGAATATAAATAACCCAATCAATAAATGTGCTAAGGAAATGAACAGACACTTCATAGAAGAGGATCTACAAGCAATCAACAGATTTATGAAAAAAATGTTAAAAATCTCTAGTAATAAGAGAAATGTAAAATAAAACTACCCTAAGATTTCATCTTACCACAATTAGAATGTCTCTTATCAAGAATACAAGCAACAATAGGTGTTGGCGAGGATGTGGGGGAAAAGGTACACTCATACATTGCTAGTGGGGTTGCAAATTGGTGCAACCACTCTGGAAAGCAGTATGGAGATTCCTTAGAAAACTCAGAATGGAACCACCATTTGACCCAGCTATCCCACTCCTTGGCCTATAACCACAGGACTTAAAATCAGCATACTACAGTGATGCAGCTACATCGATGTTTATAGCAGACCAATTCACTATAGCTAGATTGTGGAACCAACCTAGATGCCCCTGAATAGATGAATAAATAAACGGTGGTATATATACACAAAGGAATATTATTCAGCCAGAAAGAATAATAAAATTATGACATTTGCAGGAAAATGGAGAGTTGGAGAATATCATGTTAAGTGAAATAAGACAATCCCCCCAAACCAAAGGCCTAAAGATTTCTCTGAAAAGTGATTGATGACACAAAACTGGGGTGGGAGGGAGAAGGGAAGAATTGAGAAAGGATGGATTATATAGAGGGAAATGAGGGGTGGAGAGGGGGCAGGGAAGGAAAGTTAATTGAATGAGACAAACATCATTACACTATTTATATGTATGAATAAGAAAATTGTATGATTCTACTTTGTGTACAACCAAAAAAGTGACAGTTGTACTACAGTTGTGTAAAATGAACCAAAAGAGAAAAAAAAAATTAATCGAGCATATGTCCAAAACAGAATCATAAGAAGGAGGATGAGGAGGAGGAGAAGGAGGAGGGGAGGAGAAAAGGAGAAAAGAGAAGGGAAGGCAAGAAGAGAGGAAGGGAAGGTGAGGAAAGAAGAGAGACTGTGGGATGTCAGATATGAAGGCCAGCTTCCAGAACTGTGAGCCAAATACATTTCTATTATTCACAAATTACCTAATCTATTAGATCCTGTTATCATAGCTGAAACTGACTGAGAGGAATTGGAAGTACAACATATAAAGGAAACATAATGACACAGTTTATCAACATGGTCAACTGGCAGACTCAAATAGCTGCCCCTTTGTGTTCCAGGTAAGAGTTCCTTTTGGGTTTCACAACAAAGCAAATTATTTCAGGGTATAAATGGGTTCATAGTCATCAGTTTATCCCTAGCTTAGACATATTTTCATATTTTCTTTTTCATTTCAGTTCTGAAGTTTGAAAGAGGGCAAATAAAATATGGGATAATCTGGTACTTTCCCTGTTAAGTGCAAGAAGCTACTGCATGAGAAACATCTGTGCACAAATGGAGTTAATGTAACATAATTAAATGTGAGTGATAATATCTGAAAACAATCAAAAACCCAGCAAAATATGTACATTTTTTAACTCAGCTGACTGGCAATCTGTAGAGCAGATCTGAAAAATTTCAAGTCCAGTTCACAAATAGGGACATGGATTCTATTCTTTTGCTACTTGGCCTAACATTTGTATATAAAATTCCTCCATATACATTTATTTTTAGAAGCTATTAGTTACATTAAGCCTATTTACATTAACAAAACATCAAATTGTTCTTTTAATAAATGTAGAAATGAAATCGGGAGACTGTAGTGGTTTTGTTTGCGTGTTTGTTCATTTTGTTTTGTTTTGTTTCTCCTGATACCCCAGTTCTGATTCCAGAGTAGATAGTATCTCTCCTATCTCTGTTCTTTTGTTTCTCAGGTCATGTATGATAAAAATCTGGGGTAGAAAAAATTTAGACAAAATAAGAGCTACAGATGTGCTGAATGTGTCCTTCTAGCTTTGATTTGAAATGTTGGACTATGAGATGTCCAGGAAGTCTCTGTCTGAAGTAGTTTTCTGCTTCGTCAAATATACTTCCCTCTCTTTGGGAATCCACTTGAATGAAGCCACCTTTCTATGGTGGCTTTTCTATGGGACACTGCCCTGCTGTCCCCTGCTCTATTCAATCTTTACATCTTCAGATGCCTTTTTTCAGAAACCAATCATTAATAAATAACCAACGAATCCTTTTTTTTTCACTAAGACATTAAAGAGGTCACAGAGAAGCAGATACATGAACATCAGAAAAACCTGTATTGTTTAGAGTCTTGATATATATTACCTTGTTTGGGTTGATAATAAATGTTCTTTTATTAAGAGCTAACAAGAGAAGAAGAAGGTGATACTGAAAGAAAAGGACAACACTTCAGGTACAATAGAGTTGAAAATAATACTTCTTTTTTAACTTTTAAAAGCGAAACATTTATTTTTTTTTAATTTTTCAAAATCTTTAACAACATCACATTCAAATGGGCTCTGCCCTCCTTGAGAACATCAGTCCCCATTATCCGCTAATAGTCCTTGTACCTCACGCTCCCACCTTCAGAGGAAGGAGACTCCCACTCGGAAGCAGAAGGCTTCGCGTTGGAAGTGTTCACCGCATCATCCAGGATGGGAAGGGAATAAAAGTGGGCTTTCCTTTTAGGATAGATGTCAAAGGGGTAGGAGGCAGAGTGGGGCAGCATGGGAGGGGGGTTGCGGAGAGGTGAGGCATAGGGTATCTCCTGGAAGAGGGGACTCGCGATGGGGGATCTGCTTCGGCGTGGTGGCATCAGATGACATCGGGGCTGCTGTGAGAGGTCCAGAGTAGCAGGAGAAGGATCCTCTGCCCTGAGGTCGTTGTCGATTAAGTCTTCAGAGGTGTCCGAGTCCTCCAGGAAATCTGGTATATCGATGCTGATCTCACGGTTGGAACCAGCCGGGGGAGCACCTACGGTAATGGCGGCATTTATCCCGTAGCTTCGCCTTTTGTTTATCCAGTACAGATGAGGACTGTAACTGAAGGTGGCATCTCGCATCACGTCCACCCACTGCCGGGCTCGCCTCTCCCGCTTCAGGTTCTTCCTCCAATGGAGGTATACAATGAAGATACCCACTATAATTGAAATCAGACCCATGAAAGCAAAATATATTAGGACCCAGGAGCCCGAAAGGCCCAGGTCCTGCTTTTCTGCATCCATGACTGTAGAAGCTTGTTGCCAGGCCTATGGCTCTGGATACAATGAACTCAGCCACCGATCTGCCACCAATGGGAGTCGGCCCAAGGCCCACCCCCCATTGTTACCTAAAGAAGACATCATCAGGTTCTGAGCACTGGCAATTCCAGGGGTGGTGCTCGTGGACTGCTTCTGACTTGATGGAAGGAAGGGACTCCATCTTGTGGCACCTCAAGAGCATACTGCTCCATCACAGAATGGTCTCTTCCCAACTTCTTACTGTGAAGTCACAAAACAGCCCCCAGGAAAGGACACTCACACCCTCAGGGGCTTATGTGTATGTTGTTGATTGTGAGGAGCCATTTCTGGATACCTTTTCCAGTGGGCAGTTGGACAGGGAGCCCAGTAAACATTGGGCAGATCTGCCCTCAAGAAGTTTCTGACCAAGTCGTCAGGGAATAAAACTATTCAGGGAAACAGTGGTCAAAACCTTCTTCTTTGGTTCCTGCCATTTCTCTTTTGTTTCTTCGCAAGCATCTGATGGGAGTTGGATTAGACCGCTCTCCAAGTCTCTTCCAACTGGGGATGATGTGGTTCTGGGAAATCAACTGCAAGGACTATGCACCTCAGAGTAGGGGTGGTTGGCCTCCTGGGAAGATAATAAGGAGTTCAGTGGTGGCAATGTGGGGGAATCACTCCTGAGTGAAGGAGAAGCATGAGTCAAACTCCAGAGATGAATAAACAGGGTCTTTGCATGACCAGAAGGGAAAGGTATAGGAAGGATGGGGAAGGAGGTGAAGCTGAAGAGAGATGCAGGAACACAATGGGAAGAGTTCCCACAGGGCCTAGTGTTGCTCAGAAAACACTTTCCCAGACCTTGTTGAAAATAATACTCATGATAATCAACAAAAAGTGTAAGACAGTTGAATTTAAGAATGTGTTTTCACCAACTCAGAGCAAATGAAACCAGGTTTAAAGCAAAGATTGGCCAAACTCTGGGAATTTTGCTTTGAGAAAAAGTTTAAAGAAAAAAGGTCAAAAATTATCTGTGGACTATTCAATAAAGACATTAAGGATTGCTTGTGCTTGATGTTGTTTTCATCCTCTTATTTGGAGCTTCTTTTCTTTCTATTAATAGTTAAATGAAATCAATTAATCTCCCTCATCAAATATTAAATTAATGCTGTTTTATTGATTTACATATAAACATAATTTTGAAAAAGAACCCCAGGGTTTTCCTCAAGTTGATCATCTGTACATCACTGTGCAATTTTGATATTCCTTAAGAAAGGACCCACAGGGTGGGTAAGTTTTCTTCTGGTGACATGTTTTAAAAGAAAAAAGCAGATTCTCTATGAAGAATCCACAAAGGTGATGAAAACCCTTCCCCAAATATAAAAAAAACAGACTTGCAAAATACATTGTGAAGCTCCATTGTGTGAACAAATTACACAGATGATTCATGTTTTCCAAATGTTTCTGAGGACAGAAGAACTTGGCCTAAGAGTCTCACTGTGTCATTGAGTTGGTGCAAAGGTGTCATCTGACAATGCCCTGTCATCATTCACTTTGGTGCTGCTGCCATTAAAAAGTTATCCTGCTTTTATTCCTGCTAATGGAGAAAAATAAATACTGTGTATGTGAATGATGCTGCTTGTTCTGTCTGAATTTTGTTACACCTTACTTTGTCAATAAGCATTTACAGTAAAGGGATGGAGTTGGGGAATATCATGTTAAGTGAAATAAGGCAATCCCAAAAACCCAAAGGCCGAATGATTTCTCTGAAAAGTGGTTGATGACACATAACTGGGGTGGGGGGAGGTAAGGGAAGAATTGAGAAAGGATGGATTGTATAGAGGAAAATCAGGGGTGGGGAGGGGGCGGGAAGGAAAGATAATTGAATGAGACAAACACCATTTCCCTCTGTATATGTATGAATATGCAAATTGTATGATTCTACTTTGTGTACAACCAGAAAAGCAACAGTTGTACTCCATTTGTGTACAATGAACCAAAAGAAAATCAAAAAAAGTTTTGAGTATGTAGTTCAGTTGTAAATCACCCCTCGGTTTAACCCCAGTACCAAAAAATAACAATAGATAAAAAAATTTTAAAAAGTTTTATGATTGGCTTCAAGTTTGAGATATATTTTCATTGCATATAATTCTAAGTTGGCAGTGTACACTATTTCAGTACTTTGAAGACACTCAGTTTTTAAATGTTTCTGTTTCTGTTTGATGTCCACCCTCTTTATCTACTTTGAAGGTAATGCCATTTTATCCAGCAGCTATTAAAATGTCAGTTTTCTTTTATTATTACTATGTGTTAAAGCGTAAATTTCTTTTTACTTATTTTGGTTGGTGTTAATAGTGTTTCTTGAACTTGGGACTTGATATCTTGTACAAATATAAGGAGGTTCATTTCATTTCCACTCTAATAGGATCTCTGTACTATTCTTTTTGGTTTTATCTCCTTCTTTGAATCCATTTTTTATGTATGCCAGTATATCTCTTGTTCTCATTTGTTTTTATCTTTTGTCTATCAATCCTATAGTCTGTGCATATTTTTTATCTAACAGTTCTTTAAACTTTGCTTCATTTGTGTCCGATCTAATTTTAATCCCATGCATAGAGTATTGATTTCAACTGTTTTATTTTTTGGATCTATAATTAAAAATTTCTGTTCTTTACTCAAAATTTCTTGAAAGTAGTAACCATAATTATTTGTAAATCTGTATAATCATATTAATTTTTTTGGTCTTTCACTTTTTTTCTTGATTTTCATTCATATCTTGCCATTTTGTATGCGTGTTTATTTTTGCCTGAGTGCTAGATGTTATACTTGAAAAAATGGATGAGTAATGGGATGCTCTTAATGATGATTTCTTCCAAAAGAATTTGCAGTTGTAAATATCACTGTACCAATGGCAGTTATAGTACAATGACCAGAGCTGCCATATTGGATAGGACAGACACGATACATTCTATCATCACAGAAAATTCTTTAGGACCAAGATTAAGTTTACAAAAATTTTCACGCCACTCATCACACTAGAGCCTACATGTAATATTAAACTCCACAAAATAAACATTATTCCTAGTTTTGGACAAATTGAGGCTCAGAGAAGCTTTTTAAGTTATTTAGTTTACAAGTTAAATATTTCAGATCTGGCGTTTCATTCGAGACTCTTTGATACTGGGATTTCCTCTTTATTGACTATATTTTCAAGTTTATTAATAGCAATGATCTGCTTATCATTTTATTTATGTTTATTGTCTCCTCTTCAAGTTTTGTAAGCATGACTGAAATTTATAAGCTAAAGAATAGAACTCACCATTTCTTAAAAAGAAGGATTTCTTTAAATTTTTTTTAAGTTGTTGATGGACCTTTATTTTATTTATTTATATGAGGTGCTGAGGATCGAACCCAGTGCCTCACACATGCTAGGCAAGTGCTCTACCACTGAGCTCCAACCCCAGTCCTATAACTCACTTTTAACCTTCTAATTATTTCTAGTATATTTCTATATGAAACCCTAATACCAAATTCAATGTAAACTTAATTATCAGTTGCTTCAATAATGGAGTATAACTCCTTGCTCTAAAGCTCAATGACTTACTTAAAGAATTGATTTTTTTCCTGACTTATAAGGTTGTGGGCTCTTTAAAACCTCAGGTGGGCAAGATTTAGACTGTATCCAGATGTGCTTCATATGTCTCCATTTGTGCTAAAAAGGCATGCTTTTCTTGTGGTGGTCAGAGCAGTGCTAGCATGTGTGTGGAAACAACGTGACACCTGTGAAGGCCTTAAATGAAAACTTTCACGTGTTCTTTACTGCCCATACTCTGTGTCGCAAAGCAATCCACAAAGTCAAATCCAACACCGACCAGGCTGGGAAATATATCTACTCTCAGTGGGAGAGTCTGCAATAGAAGTATAATATATGAAGAAATTGAGAAGAATAAAACCATCTTCCATAGTTCCCTGCTCTTTACTCATGTTCTATTAATGGTACATCATTACCCTAGGTTTCAAAATCAGGATTAAAAAAAAAATTATTGTTCTTTTTAGATATACATGGTAGTAGAGTGTATTTTGACATATTATACATACATGGGATGTGTCTTGTTAGGATCCCATATTTGCAGTTGGTGGTTCCATTCCAAGTTTTCTGAGGAAACTCAATACTGCTTTCCAGAATGATTGTACCAATTTGCTGTCCCACTAGCAATGCATGAGTAAAGTTTTTCCCCACACCCTCGCCAACATTTATTGTTACTTGTATTCTTGATAATTGTCATTCTGACTAGAGTGAGATGAAATTTCAGGGTAGTTTTAATTTGCATTTCTCTAATTGTTTAAGAAGTTGAACATTTTTTTATATATTTGTTGACTGATCATATTTCTTCTTCTGTGAAGTGCCTGTTCATTTCCTTTTCCCTTTTATTGACTGGATTATTTGATTTTTGGTGTTAAGTTTTTTGAGTGCTTTGTATATCCTGGAGATTAATGCTGTATTTGGGGTGCAGGTGGCAATGAATTTCTCTTATTCTGCGGGCTCTCTCTTCACAATTAAAATCTTAATTGTTTCCTTTGCTGTGAATCAGCTTTTAATTTGATCTCCTCCCATTTATTGATTCCTGATTTTACTTCTTGTGCTTCAGGAGTCTTGAAGAAGTCAGGTCCTAAGCTGGCAACAAATCAGAGCTGGACTTAGATTTTCTTCTAGTAGACACAGAGTGTCTGGTCTCATGTTAAGGTCCTGGATCAGACGTGAACTTTTAAAGGTCTATTTTTCTTTTCCATCCAACCTTTGTTTTTTTTTACATTTTACTTTGAAATATGTCTCATATTCTTTCTACCATGGATCAGCTTCTTGGCAACTCCTACCTGGAGGTCTATGACATTGCTTCATCCAGATTCCCAGCCTCTAAGTTTTTTTTTCTTCAGAACACAATATAGTTATACTCTGAAATCAAAAGCCTTAAATATTACTGCTAAATTAAACAATTTGCTCTTCTAATTATATATTTTCTTACTGTTTACCTAAGCAAGTGTATAATTTTTGCTTGGCAATCAAACAACATCATACCTTGCTCTAATATACTTTAATAACTACTAAACACAGACATGCAACATACTTGTGGTAGTGTGCATAGTTCATGCTTAGCATGCACAGAGCCTGGGTTGAATCTCCAGCACCATGGAATAAAATAAAAATAAAAAGCATCTTCGATTTTAAAACTCCCTCACTTCCCTCCAGTCTGCTTGTGTCTTTTCTCCCATCTGGCTCGTTTCCTACCTATTAACCTACCTGTTACTTCCAAGATGTTTGCTCTAATTTTTACTGCTTTTTCCGGAAACAACTCATCTGAATCCTCAAGGTATTTTATAGAACTCTTATAACACCTTTTGCACAATGCCTGCCATTGCAATTTTTTATATATATAGTATCTTTTTTAAGGAATAATTATGCTTTTATCAGGAAATAGCATACTATCTATCCCATAATAGCTTCTGCAGTGTTTCACACAAAGTACATACTGAGTGAATTTAAAAATTATTTTTTGTGTGCTTTAGAACTTATCCATAAAATATAAAATAAAATTGCGCCTAACTTTCCTTAAGGAGTAACATTGAATTGACAGTAGGAAAAACAAATAGATTAATTCTTTTTTTTTTTTTTTCTTTCTTTTATTTACTTATTGATTCATTGAACACAAATGGAGTACAGCTATTGTTTCACTGTTTGTACACAAGGTAGAGTCACACCATCTGTGCATTCATGCATGTACACAGGGCAATGGTATCTGTCACACATTCTGTTATTAATTTTATCCCCCACCCACCCCCACCCCTCCCTTCCCTCTATGCTAGCTATCTTTCCTCCATTCTTGCCATCTTCCCCCCCACATTATGCATCATCGTTCATATATCAGAGAGACCATTCGGCTTTTGGATTTTTGGGATTGGCTGATCTCACTTAGCATAAGAGTTTCCAACATCATCCATTTACCTACAAATACCATAATTTTATTCTTCTTTATTCATATGCCCCTAAAGAGGGAAACACATATAAACTTTGCACACAGATACATATGCCAAGAAAAAGGAAAATAAATTAATTGGGTATAATGCAAAGTTCAACCTGATCTTAAATTAGCTGACTAAGGAAATGAGTATAATAATGAGAACTAAAGATTACAAGGCAAGAAGGAAGAGAGAGTGTAACAAACTGGACCAATTGAATCAGGGTTCAAATAAACTAAGAGACAAAGAAGAAAGAGAATGAAGACATTACTTTTTAAGATTTGACAGTGAGTTTTAAAGATCTTTCTTCCAAGGCAAAAATATAGTATTAAGCTTCCAAGTCACTAAAAGATTCCCCCATGTGGGACTCAGAGCTACATAAGTATCTCAAGGGGAGGGAATCATTTCTTGTTTTAAATTTAAAGATTGATAAGAAATCAGTCAATATTTTAGAATTGTACTTTTAGGAATTTCTAAATTTTCATGAAAAAGTAGTTTATTTATTTTCAGATTAGAGCATTGAGAAAAGTCTTAATGTCTGTTCTCTCACCTTTCTACTTAAGAATTCCTCTTTAGAGATCAAAGAAAGAATAATACATTTCCTGCCCTTGATGAAAAACATGCTATTGCTTTGTCATCACATAGACAAAGAACATTAGATCAAAATGATCGAGAGCAAATCCCTCTGGACAGGTGCTGTTTCAAACTCGAGCAAGTTTGGCTTTGCTAATGGAGGTGGGGTGGATGGGGTTGGAGAGAAATGTCAGGAAATCATTCAAAATTGCTCTGAGATTAATCGAATCACCCACAATTCTATATAGAGCTATCATTTAAACAAACAATGACTGATGATTACTATGTAAAGATTTGGAAAATTAGTTCAGATATCTTGTAGCTATCGAATGAGGATATTTCAAATCCTCTAAAGAAATTACATACAATTTCCTCTTCCGAATGGAAGAAAGGATGTAATTATGGGATCATCCTTTATGCAATTTTATATTGTATTTATGCATCTTACAAATCCAACCAGTATATTTTTATTGTAATTGTCCAACAATGCACAGTTAGGATACAATATTAGCAATCCAGTTGTTCTACAGCAGTATAATGTGGAGGTCCCTGGCTTCAAGATTTATTATTATTATTATATTGCCCTTTTTAACAAAGCCAAGAAAAAAAGTAAAATAAATAAAAGTAGCTGCTGAATTTGGTCTAGCTTATAAGTGACTTTTACTATTTAATTCTTTTTGTAATAAACTCTTTTTGGCAGGTCTGAGCTTCAGAGGTTGGTTAGAGAGTGCTAGAATATAATGTTGGAAAGCATGAAGTTAATCTATACTTTAGTAGATCTCTTTTCAGATGTGAAGAAATTCACTTTATAATTTCCTATGTGCGGGGAGTCCCTTTGTTATCTAATCTTTTTCTGCTTTCTTGTATAAGCGATCACATTTTAAAACCAAACTTGTTCTATAGTATCTTAAGAGTATAAAATCATAACCTGATAAGGAAAAGCCTCCAGTGCAAAGATGTGGGGACCCAGGGTGCAAGGAATTAGCAACACAACCAGATGAAGTGGAATAATTAGAGTAAGCTGGTAATTAAAGGTTTCTGAGGACGGAAGGGAAGAGAAAAGCGAGCTTGTAATGGGTGCTTGGACTCTGCTCCCACATGGTTCAGCGAAGAAAAGAAGGGCTTAAATCACAGCTGACAGAGAGTTACTGATCCTAAGAAAATGTTCATATAAATAGTGCTTGAATCCTAGCCCTCTGTTACAGGTGCAAAAGTAAAATGTTTTGTTAAAGTCAAATTTAAGTGAAATATTGTGTATAAACTTTGGACATTTGTCACAAAGTTTATGTAAGCAATTACATTTAAAAATTTATTTTATAGTTTTAACTTGTGTTAGGGTTTTGGTTTTGATGCTAAGGATTGAATCTAGGTCACTGTACATTTTAAGTATGTAGTGTACCGCTGCAGTATACCTCCAGTCCCTCTAGTTTATATCTTTATAATATTTTAATGCATCAATCCTAATATCACATTAAATTAAGCACAAATAGAATTGTAGACACTAAATTATTCAGACATATTAAAACTAACCTGCCATCAGAGTATCTTGATGAGCAGCCCATTCATCTGGAGGTAGTTGCTGCTTAGAGAAAAAGCACAGGCCTGCAGATCCAAACACGTTAACTGCGAGTATTTATTAAGAGGAATTTATGAAATACTTGCAGCAGTTAACAACAACAACAACAACAACAACAACAAAAACTTGAAATACCTGTGATAATAAGCAAGGGAATTACTGTCAGTTCCATTTATTTGTTCAACAGATATTTATTAAGATCATTTAATGCACAAGAATGGGCTCAACTCTGAGCATATAGTAGTCATAAAGTTGATTACCACCTGTGCCCTCAGGGAGTTTCCTTTCTACTTGCTAAACAGTGGGCTTCAAACTAAATTTGGAACTTCAGAGACAGGGGAGATCAACAAAAACTGCAAGACTAGGTGAGGTTTTTTGGAAGGGGAAAGCATCAGGCAATGAACCCCAGAAGGAAGATTAGAAGGTGAGTTTGTTAAGAAATGAGCGAACAAGAGATGGCTGAGTAAGAGAGATGAGCGGAAAAGGCAACAGGCTGGGGCTGGGGCTGTAGCTCATAGGTGGATCATATGTGTTGGATGCGCAAGGCCCCCCGGGGCAATCTCCAGGGAATCCAATCAAAACAAAACAAAACACCCAGATTAGTGGTAAATCAGGAAAATGAAGTTGTTGAAGTTGTTTTACTAAGTATTTGAAGACAACTTGCATTAGCACTTCAGTGAAGTAGAGAAAAGGAAGACCAATCAAAGAAACAAAATTTGGCAATCCATATACATGAATAGAGATCTATAAATCATGTAGCTATAAATGTATTTAAAGCACAGCTTAGTTGGTGTGGGTGCTATTGAAAGCTGCTGACCATCTCTTTGGGTAATTATGTCCAAAAATATTTGGTTTCTAACTGGTTTTAGTTGATTTTTAAGATTAAGTTTAAATGCAGAAGACCTCTCAGATCAAAGAGCACTTTTTGTAGACTTCAGTCATTATACTTTCATATTTAGTCTTTAAGGTGTTGGCTAATAAGTATTACTGATACACATGAAGATGCTAGATATGCAAAGATATTTAATCTAGGTGGTTGCTGCTTTTCATTTCCAAGGTGCTATGGAATTCATGTACACATTGGAAATGCTATATAATTCACATGCTTTTATTCAAACAACATTTTCACCTACCTTGTCTGAAAGTTCCTGTGCTAAGACACTGAGTGTATAAGAAATATCCGACAAATAGGTCCCAGTACACTCAGGAGACATAGACAAATATAAATACACAATAAAACTTGTGTATGACCATAAATTCTGGTAAGGGAAATGATAGGGTATTACAAAAGTGAATAACCACAGAGATTTCTTCAGGAAGCAAACAAAATTAAGTTGAAATCTGAAAATTAGGTGGCAGGTAGTAGGGTTTGTAATGATGGGGAGAGAAATTCAGGTCAAGGAAACAGTCTACAAGACAGAAGCCCAGAAGTCTATCAGTTCTTTAAGCTAAAAGAAAGTGAACCCAGCTGGAATGTGCTCTATAAGAGGTACCATCAAGGTAGGAGTTGAAGAGATAGGCCAGACAGAATCCTATAGGTTTTTCAGATCATTGTATAGATTTGGGATTTTCCAGAAGCTATTATTTTTTTTCTCAGTAGAGTAGTCATATAATCTAATTTATAATGTCCTACAATGAGAAAACATTCAATTGGTGGGTCAGATTAGATGTGAGAAAACCATTGACTAGGTTATTATAGTGCTAGCTTATTAAATAGTCAATATAAAATTTTAATAAAATTGCTGCACACCATTTATCAGTAAAACTTATCTTAAAAATTGAATTAGACTGAAACATCACATTTTCAATTTTTTTTTGCAGGTGTTAAAGCATGTGAAAAAAGTCATCTATCCAATTTTGCAAAATTTAAGAATTTTTAAAGATTATCTTGAGGAATTTCCAAATAAGAACATTTTTTATCATCTAAGCAAATATCATTTGCGCATTTCTCATGTTCTTAATTAAAGGCTCAGATATTGACTTGCTGAATAAATTGATCTTCAGAGTGTAAGTTGAATGTCTTAGGAGAGAATTCACTCAGGTGTGAAATACATTAATGACAGTATTTGGTAAATTTCTTATGAGAACTAAAGATGAAAGTTCAGAGCTTGTCTCTGAATTGTGCGCTTGGCCTTTTGTAGTTGCCTCCTATATTTTCTCACCTTTGCCTGCAAATCACAGAACACCTGGGAAAGCTGGCAATTACCTCATTGTGTTAAGTGATGTAGGAAAACTCAATGTGCATCCCCCAAATAGGCTTTGAGGTTTTATATTATTTGGATAGTTTATGAGACCATATTAAGCAAGATATTGCCACTAGTTGTGGTCTTCAAATTTTATTTTTACTTAGGGGATGCCTAGTAGAATTTTGAAAATATATTCATTCCTTCCCATGTTTTTAAGTTGACCACTAGAAGTTTTTATTGCATTAAAAAATAGAATATAATTTCCAGTGTATTGTAAGTATTGGGATTTTTATACAAAGCTGTTATAACTTTTATAAATAAATCCAATAGAACATAAGAACCTAAGAAGCATAATGATTAGATGTTTACCAACATTCATTTTAAAAACACATGAAACACTCTTCTTTAATACCTGAAAAATTTACATTTGTCCTTTATATTATACTGTTCTGTTTATGTACCACTTCCCCAATGGAGTTTTTATTCATTTCCTTCTTATTAACATATATTAATTGTACATTTCAATGAGGTTCAGTGCAATATTTCTATAGATGCTTCAAGTGTGCACTGATAAAATCAGTCACCCTGTTTTTACCCTCCCCTGTTCTTTTTAGGTCAATTTTTATAGTTTCTACATACAAGAGGGAATATGCAGCACTTTTGTATTCACATAATATATATTTTTAGGATTGAAAGTCTCTTATTTATCACTATCAACTTCTCTGCAAAAAAATGCATGTATTTTTAAATGTTAAAGTAGTTTAGATAATATGGTAATGAGATTCTAAGTAAACTTTTTCTTCATCATTACAGCTATGATTAGTGCATAATATTAAAATTTTTATTAAAAATGAAGAGCAAGAAATACTTCCAAATGAAATTATCGGAAAGTATTTCATGTTGCTTTGAATAAAGGAGGCTTTCCTGACACCATTATTTGCTTTTCTCTATATTTTATGATCTAGAGGCTTTTGAAACTTTGGAGGATGCACCACAGTAAGGTGGGTGGGCAGTGCACACCTGATATAAAGTGGGAAAGAAACCTTCTTGGTGGTAAATTGGAAAAGGAGACCCATTGCAAACTGGATCTCAGGTAGGCCAGTTTTCGGAAAGCCCACCAATCAGGCTCTGAACTTGAATCGGGAAGCCTTCCTTTTCTCTTGGAAAATCCCCTGTCTGAAAAACATGGTGCCATTTAGCAGGTTTTAACTGAGTTAACCATTTAATTTTCACTTTCCCTCTTTTCTCTCTTATTGTTAGTCACAGGGAAGTGATGTTCATAAGTATGACTCCTGGGACATTACAGAGAACAGATGTTATTTTATTTATCTTTACTCCCAGCCCATTTACCTATTTTAAAATGCAGTGATTTTAATTAAAACTTCTGGTTTATTTCCAAGGCGTAATATGGATTTATATTTTTACTATAGGTAGCAGTAGAAATATATTTATTTTGTCAGAAAACCTGAACATTTATTAAGCTACCTGTAATTTTATATAGGAAGTTATTTTGTTCTTTTATATGTTTCATGCTAGAATTTTTTATGTGTTGTACCACTGTGTAGCTGTGACTACAGTTCTGTACTTTATTCTTCATTTTATTTTCCTCGATTACATCTTCCTTCAGTCCCGGGCTCTAGTTTCCCATTGCTGTCAGAGCAGCAGCAACGTCCACTCACCTTGCAGAAACACTGTGAAGGGTCATTGATTTTTCTGAGTTCCTAAAACAATTTTAGTGTCTTGGAAAGAGATTATATTTAAATATAGTTTATTTTTCCTACTTCCGACTTTTTCCAGAGTTCAACCTGCCGATATTCCTCTTCAATCTGTGCAGAGTTCCAATATGTTTGTTGAAATGGTGAAGAAAATTTGCACACTGACTACTGCTCACATGTGTGAAAAGTCCAGAGGCTCTTATAGATGTATAGATATAGAAACACTTAACGGTTTTGAAATTAGTATTGTTTAGAAGATAAATTACAGAAAATTTATGTTCTAATTTAGTGTGCAATTTTACTTTAAAACCTTTCTTTTATATGGCCTTTGCTTTATCCTCTTCTTTCCAATAACCAATTATGAAAGTCTGTTAAGAAGCAAGTAACCAATAGACAAAAGTTTATTTACTTGACAATCATTTCTACTTTCTCTTGGGTTATTACTTTGCTTGAGCAGAATGAAATGAGTTTTATAAAATAAAACGACTTTATTGGTTTTAAAAACAACTGTATTTGCAAATTAGCATGTAGGTGTTTTTGTATATGGCTATAATTTTACATTAAAATTTAATCCTAACTTCAGGAAATGTGTACAGATTGAAGGTTTACAAACAGGAAAAAAAAATGATGATTTTCTGTAGGACTCCTACTTAAGTAAAATGAAGGCAGCCACAAAGACACAACAAACATAATTATCTGCATTACTTTCAGGACAATGTATCAACATACAATTTAAACAGAAGTCAAGATAACTGGTCCTGATGTGAATAGTCATTACTCCTTAACAACCATTCACCTATCCAAATGAGGAAAATTGAATCAGGTTGACAATGTTACATTGAAACATGATAGAGAGAAATAATCTAGAAATGATCACCTATTAGGGCAATATGGAAAACCTTTCTACTAAAGGATTTCCATTCATCAAAACTGTTACACAGAGAAATGTACAGATGAAAAGAATGAGATAAGCAATAATAACACATGACAAGTTTTACATATTTTGTGGTTAACTATTCAATGATTAACAATTGCACCTTAATTATCCCATCTTTCTAACTAGCAGATGGATTATGCTTCTGTATCCACTGAGGAGGATAGACATTTATTACCAGGAGAAAGGATTTTTGTTTTCCCTGTAGTTTTAGCTCTGACCACTGCCTAAGTTCCCAGTGATAAATCCTCACATAATGTATTTGGTACTGTTACTGCTTGGATCTTAAATGTCTCCCAAGGCCTATGTGCTAAGGACTTGGTCTCTAGCCTATGTTTGCATGGGAGATGGTGGAACTTTTAAGGGTTGTGGCCTAGTGGAAGGAAGTTAGATCACTGGGGGTGTGCCCTTGAAGTGGATATTGGGACCACAGCCCCTTCATCTTTCTTTCCCTTTCTTACTGTCTTGAGATGACAGACCTTCCCTGCAATGGGCTTCAGCCACATGTATTATCCTGTTCTAAGCCCAAAGTGAATGGGCCAAATTACCTTTGGCTGAAATGTTTGATATTATCAGCCAAAATAAATATTTTCTCCTTATAGATTATCTCAGGTATTTTGTCACAGTGATGGAAAGCTGAATAACATTGGCTTGATGACTTCTCATTTTCCTACTAGGAAAAAGTCCCTAGTGCTATTCATATCCAAACACCAAGGTATTCTTTGAAATCTTTGATATAGAGAATAGTGAATGACAAATATGGGTTGTCTGTCACAGTCCTGGTTATTTCTGTTGTTCAAATAATAATTAATAGCTCCTCCTTTCACTCTCAGAAGCATCCTTATATTAGGTAATAAGTGTCATAATAATTTTACTTACAGTGCTGAGAGGAATAATAGCTTATAGAATAAAATTCAAAATGTTTAGAAATAATTTCATCATAGATTATAAAGCATGCACATCAGTTGAGTAATAAAAATATGTATTACTTTCTAATTTATTATTAGGTCTTTCACAATAATTTGAATACTCAGTTTTGTTATATTTATATATGTATAGAAACTTATTTACTTGAGATCATGGAACAAACCACCACAGATGATGGAATAAACCTGTTATGTGTCAAGTGGAAAATTTCCCATGCTTTATATTCAAGAACATTCATAGCCAAGAAACTCACTTTATTAGTATGCATTTGACAGATTTCAAAATATGTAAATTTGCACTTCTAATCAGTTCTAAACTCAGAATAATAAGCATGTTCATTTTTGAAAGGGATTTTTATTATTTATGTTATGGATCCACAATTGCTGCTCATTTTTCTCCTGGAATATTATTAATTTTGTTTTGTATTTTTGAGAGAATAGAAGTTGCATAGGTCTTATTTAGCATTTTATGTTTGCTACATAGATCAGAGCTGACACAGAGATGTTCACTGATGTTCTTTAAATGAAGGTTGAAAGTAGCATAAAGATCATATTCCCATTGACCCTTGGGTGATAGATGAGAGAGAGAGAGAGAGAGAGAGAGAGAGAGACTGACCATAAGCCCTAAGGAACATTGAGCTTTTACTCCTCAGCACAGCACTTTGAGTAAGCCCTCTGGCTCTGGGAAGTATCAGCCTTGCTTAAAATCTTGGCTGTATCACTTCCTAAAGATGTGGCCTTTGGTAAATCATTCTTTCTAAGCCTTGATTTTTTTTTTTCTATCTCTAAAGCAGAGTAGTTGAAAGGATTATGCTAAAATTCAGTGAAAAGCTAAGCATTATGTCTGGCACGTTGCACATTTTCAATGGTGCCTGTCTTGTTATAAATCTTTTCTATCCTCTGATGCAGTTCAAGTGAGAACATTTCACATCCTAAGAAATAGCTGAGTTGTTTTTAGTGCTTGCTCCTCTCAATTCCCAAGGGTGAGCTAATGTTAGTAGCTTTCCAGAAGTAGAACTGCTATATTTAGCAATAAAAACAGAAGGCATCTCACCAGGATAGTTTGAATTTCAGATAAACAACAAATACATTTTTGGTATAAGTCTGTTCTGTATTTAATCTGGCTACTCTATTTTAAAGGCTAATCTAACATGCCATAGGATCCTTCAGTTGTCTTCTCCATGAGGACTTGGACATGTAATGGATCAGAATGGGAAAATTACAATCAGTAGAGGGAATTCAATTGTTTTTTAATGTAATGTGGTATAATATAAAAATAAGACTGTTTTTATTTAGCTATTAGGATATAATCACCGTAATGCTACATCGATTTGAAATAGCAAACAACATTATGAAACGGAACAATGCTATATATTGTCATTAGGGAAAATGGGAAAAATAGAAAAGAAAGGGGACTATTATAATATAATAGTTATTTTAAGAAATAAAAGTATTTTTTAAAGTTTGTTTTAAAAATGACTATAGAATTTCTTTGTGTATGAACAAGACTTAAATATATCTTTCAAAAATAAGGAAGAGATAAAGACTTCTCAGATAAATGAAAGATGAAAGAGGCCATCAACTCTAGACCTATGTTATAAAAAATGCTTCAAGGGGTCTTCTAAGTTGAAACAAAAAAATAATAAAAGGCAGCATGAAAGCATATGAAAGTGAAAAGATTCCTGGTAAAAGTAAGTACATAGACAAATGCAGGTTACTCTAATACCGTAGTGGTATTTAAATCATTTTAGTACAAAGTTAAAATATAAAAACATAAAAATATAAATAAAAAAATACGGTTTTAATTTTTTATTGTGGATTAATGAATCCATAATGCAAAAATGTAATTTCTGACATCACTAATAATATTGTAAAGGGGAGGAGTAAGAGTGTAGAGTTTTGGTATGCAATTGAAATTACTTATTCTCAGCTTGAAACTGGCTTATATAACTACAAGTTGTTTTCTGTAAACACCACAGTAACCCAAAAGAAAATACCTTCAGAACATAATAAAAGAAATGAGTAAAGAATAAAAGGATGCCATAATTTAAAAAATCAATGAGCTTTTGTATAGTGGTGCATGCCTGTAATCCCAACAACTCGGGAGGCTGAGGCAGGAAGATCATGAGTTCAAAGCAGCCTCAGCAACTTAGTGAGGCCTAAAGCAACTTAGTGAGACCCTGTCTCAAAATAAAAAATAAAAAGAGCTGGGGATGTGGCTCAGTGGTTAAGCATATCCTTGGGTTCAATTCTCAGTACAAAAAAATTCAAAGAAGTACAAGAGAAGATGAGGAAAAAAGAAAACAAAGAATTATAAGATATCCAGAAAACAATGAGCAAAAAACAATGGGGAAAATGCCAATCATATGTCTTTCCCTATTAGCAATTATTATGTAAATGGCTAAAACTTCTCAATCATGACATAGCTAAATAGATTCTAAAAAAATAAAATGCAATATATTCAGTCTACACAAGACTCACTTTAGATTTAAAAATATGCATACACTGCAAGTAATATGAGGGGTAAAGGTATTCAGTGCAGATGATAACCAAGAGTGAGCTGGGGTGGTCATATCTATATGAGTCAAAATGGACTTTAAGTTACAAAATGTCAAAAAATACAAAGGATATTATATAATGATAAAAGGAACAATTCACCAGGAAGACATCAAAATTTTAAAAAAAGTATATATACATATATATATGCCACAACATTAGAGCATCTAAATACATGAAGCAAATACACACAGAACTAATAGAAGAAATAGTAACACATTAATAGTAGAAGATTTCAATATTCTACTTTCACAAATAAAAAGAATATCCAGGAAGATCAATAAGGAAACAAAGGGTTTGTATAATACTCAATACCAAATGGACCTATCAGATATATACAGAGCATTGCACCCAGTGATAGTAAAATACACATTCTCCACACTCAAGTACACACACCACATTCTCTGGGATAGATAGATCATATGTTAAGTCACCAAGAAAGTGTAAAGACATTTAAAAACATTTAAATCATACCAAGTCTCTTTTTAGTAACACAATGGAATAAAACTTAAATAAACAATAAAATGCAAACTGGAAATTTACAAGTTAGTGAAAATTAAAGAACACGATCAACCAATGAGAGAAAAAAGAAACAAAATCAGAAAATATCTTGACAAGTGAAAATGAAATCAACATAACAAATGTGATACTCAGAGGAACATCTATAGCACTAGGTTTATGTTTAAAAAAAAAAGGAAAAAAAGATTCCATGTAAAAATCCTAAGTTTCCATCTCAAGGAACTAGAAAAATGAGAACAAATCAAACCCAGTGTTAGCAGAAGGAAGGAAATAATAAAGATGAGGGAAGAAATATATTAAATGTACACACACAACATAGAAAAATGATAGAAATTTTCAAGAAAACTAAGTGCTTATTTTTAAGAGATAAAACAAACCTTTTTCTAGAATAAATAAGGAAAATGCAAAGAAAACAAAAGTGGAAATGAAAAAGAGGATATTAGAATTGAAAACACAAAAATAAAAGACATTATAAGTGACTGCTATGACAAAGTCCTAGAAATATACAACACAGCAAGTCAAAATCAAGAAGAAATCTGAACTGACCACATACCTCATAATCGAAGAAAAGCTCTGGACCAGAGGGCTCTTCTGGAGAATTCTACTAAGCAATTAAAAAAGAATTAATGCAATTCTTCTGAAGAAGGGCAAATACTTCTAAACTCATCTTAAGGGGACAGCGTTACCCTCATACCAACATCAGACGAAGATATTATAAGAAAAGAAACCTACAGACCAACATCCTTGATGAATATAGATGCCACATTCTCAACAAAATAATAGCATACTTACCTTAACAGCTTATTAAAATGATCAGTCACCATGACCAAGTAGAATTTACTCCTGAGCCTGAAATGTAACATATAAGAATGGAATTTTATTTAGCTTAAAAGAAAAGAAGGGAATGTTATCACATGTTCCAACATTGATGAATTTTAAGAACACATTTTAAGTGATATAATCCTGTCACAGAAGGACAAATTTCACTTAGATGTGGTATCTAAAATAGTCAAATTTATAGAAGCAGAAAGGAAAATGATGGTTGTCAGTGGTTGGGAGGGGGAAATGGGAACTCCTTTATAATAGGTATAAAGTTTTAGTCATTTAAGGTAAAAAATTTCTAGAAATCTAGAATGTGTCCATAGTTTACAGTGCATATGGTACTCTTAAAAATGTGTTCAGAAGGTCAATCTAATATAATGTATTTGTATTATTATTAAAAAGAAAACCTTAACTGGGTGTGGTGGCACATGCCTGTAATCCCAGTGGCTTGGGAGGCTGAAGCAGGAGGATTTTGAGTTTAAAGCCAGCCTCAGCAAAAGCAAGATGCTAAGCAACTCAGTGAGACCTGTCTCTAAATAAAACACAAAATAGGGCTGGGGATGTGTCTCAGTGGTCGAGTGTCCCTGGTACTACCCACCCCCCCAAAAAAGAGAAAACTTTAAGGATGATAAGTAAAAATAATTCCCTTTTGGTATTTGGTTTTGTTTCCTCTTTTCCAAGCAAGTAAAAACTGCTCTATTTGGATTCATTGTATTTCACATGTAATGCTGATTTACTTTATACAAATTGCACACTGTGACTATTTAATACTGGATAATAAAATATCTATAACTGTAATATTTAAGGCTTTCTAATGTCTTTGGTCTGCTAAAATAAACACATTAGTATGTATGTATGTATTTGGTAAGCAGAGGCACTTAACCACTGAACTACATCCTCAGCTCTTTTTTATTTTTTAATTTTGAGACAGGGTCTTAATAAATTGCTTAGAACCTCCTTGCTAAGTTGCTGAGGCTGCCTTTGAACTTGAAATCCTCCTGTCTCAGCCTTCCAAGATCTTGGGTTTATACACATGTACTACTATTCTCTGCAGAGATTAATATTAACACTAGCCCTTCCTAATCCACAGTCTAGTTTATAGTACCTTGAGATTATTTGCATATATACTCTATTTACAAGATTAGGTGCTATTATTGTTAATTTTGTAAAAGTGAGATGTTTCTAAAGTACAATGGCTATACTGTGGAAGAAGTAGCATGGTTTGAATCTTAAGAGAATACTTCTTTGAATGCTTACAGATCTGATTACTGAATATGGAGAGGCCAAAACTTACTTCCCAATTAATTACAGATCTATAGTGTATGGAAAAAGGTGGCTATAAAAATGGACCTTTTAAATGCTAGTGGAAATCATATTGTCTTTTCTTAATTTGGATTTTTTGAATTGTTACAAGAATCTATTTTCTAACCCACACTGAGTGCAATAAACCTGAAGACAAGACTCTCTACCGCCATCCTCCCTTTCTGTGTCTGTCCTCCTGAGACAAACTCACGCTCTGAAAAGGTACTTAGCTTCTTGTTTCACAAAGAAAACTCCAAATCCTTAGCACCTATTCTTATCTACTTATTCTGTTTTATGCCACCATCTGCACCTATCTTGCTCTCTGTAGAAATACATTCCCATGATCAACTTCACTCAATTAAAAAATATTTAATGAGTGCTCACCATGTGCCCACACTTTGCATTAGATGCTACAGATAACAAGATTGACAAGTGGTGTTCCTGACTATGAATTTTACAATACACCAAAATGGCAGGTGGGGGACAGAGCCTAATGTGATGGGGGATTAAAGGGATTTACAGCAGCATGAGAAGGGAATGCCAACCTAAACTTGAAAATGAAGAGTAGTCACTGAAATATTTGGGGAAGTACTATCTGAGCTGGTATTTGAAGAATGAATCAGAATGATTCAGAAGAGTTGTGGTATATATTTTAAGGGCTTTGGAATTTGTGGTAGGGAGAGTTCCAGGCCAAGGAAATTGTGTGCTTGGGATCCCAAAGTTGAGAGAACATGGTGTGTTCAAGGAACAGAAAGAATGAGTTAAGCTGTGGCAAAGAAGGGCAGAAGGGAAGAAAGGAAAAGGAAAAGAGGAGGCTGCACAGGACCAGGACCAGTGTCAGATCATGAAGGTCTGTATGCCATGCAAAGGAAGCTGAATTTTACCCTACAACGGAGGGGTGTCTCACATGATTTTATGTCCCAGAATTAAATTATCAAAATTTTGGGGGGTGGGGAGAATTTCTGGTGGCAGAATGAAAAATTTAACTGCAGTCGATCACAACAGAGGCAGACAGACAAGGAGTAGAAAAGGTGATTCATCTAGGTTCAGATAGAGTTCTGAACCAGCACAGATGCTGTGGTGTGGAGAGAGATCAGCATCAGAGAACAAATCAATTGGATTTGGTAATGAATTTGGTCTGGTGTACCTTAATTAGATATGATACAAGGCTTTATGAATAGGAATGTTTTTAACATACAATCAGATACTTTTTTTTTTCTGTGTCTGGGATCAAACCTAGGGTCTCCTGCATGGTAGGCAAATACTCTACAACTGACCTACACACCCAGTTCCAATCAGACTCTTTTATTCTGAAAACTCTGTCAATGCAGGTAGATCAATATGCAAGTTCTAGTTTGACCTGACATTTTTGTATTAGCTTTAGTATTGTCATTCAATGGTTTAGAGCCTACTGGCATAAAGATAAAGTCAGAATGCTAAAGTTGCCTTTTATAAAGCTCATAGACTCCTGAGAGACCCTAACAAGTAAATCAGCAATAGAGCAGAATAAGCACTATGAAGTAGGTATTCATGGGATTTTTGATACCCACTTGCATAAGAAGGAAGAGCCTTGACCCAATTCTGTTAAGCAACCACTATTTACTGTCAAACACATCTCCTGCAACTGGACTTGGATTAACTGCCTTTTCCATCTCCACCTCTCCCCTGGGAGCTGCATGTACTCTGAGATTAATTTTGCTTCCTTCTGTGCACCTTGATCACTATCTCCTCTATCTTCAATTAAATTTCATCACCTATTCCTGCTTTGCTAAAATATTGGATTATTAAGGCCCACTAAGGTTGCTTTGGCTCTTTCTCATAACTTGATGCATCACTTGAACCAATGGTGACAATCACCCCAAATCACCATATTTGTTTTTCCTTAAAATTGTAAACAGGAATCTATTTATAGTCTTATGCTTTTGACATCAGAAACAACATAAGATCCTTAAGTGAATACTTTTGGGGCCCTCAAACTTTGTACCCAACTCTTGTCTAATTCTAAACTAAGTTGGAAAAAGGTACATTATGGTGACATGGTTCAGAATTTAACCAAGAAGGACCAAGTCCTACATGCAGGAGATGTAGGTGAAGGTGTGCACGTAGGAGGCTTTCTCAAGGTCAGCTTATTTATTTGGACTGAAGCAAAGCAATGAGGCATCCAGAATCAGGAGCATAGTGGTATGTGTGCAATAGGGAGAGGGGACTTGGGTGATGGAGGGAGCATGGAGGATCAGAGACTGGAGAAAGAAAAAGAATACTGCAGAATCATGATACTTGGGTTAATTCTTGAACAAAAAGAAAGCTGCAGGGAAGTAAAGAAAGAATGCAGAAGCATGAAAGAAAGAGAAGCATTGCATGTTTGAGAAAAACAAAGTCAAAATAGCTGTCCATTATTTCAGTCAACCAAGGAAATCCAGAGTTGACTATAAGGTGTTTCTCAAACAGGGTTCTGTGACTCCCTAGGTGCTGATACATTTGTTGCAGTGGAGCCTAGAGACTCACCAAATCTAATCTCGTTTTCAGTTTCCAAGAGAAATTAGAAGAGATAGAGCCATTTTCTTTTTATCTTTGCCTTCTTACTGTTGATTTTCTCTGGGTTTCAGACATGCTTTTATTTTGATGGCTACAACAGGACTTAGAGCAGCAAGCTGTCCTGATGTAGACTATCCTATTTTATTGAAAACAGCTACACCAACTGAGTCCTTCATATGAGAAACATGAATGAATCCCAGGGAACAACATGAGTGCACTATGTCAAGTGGAAGGAGAGCATTTGTAAACATGGAATGTGGAAGAATGCATTAGCAGCGCTTGGAACCTCCAGCCCCCGACACAGTTGCTGCCAGCAAGGCTACACATGTAAGACAAACCACAGCAGCACGCAGCTATAAGAAAAGAAGTCACTCAAGTCCAAAACTGGTCTCCAATTAAAACAAAGGCGCTCCAAGAAACATAAGTTTGAGAAGCACAGTCACAGAAGTCACGGATCTTCTATGCAATTTTTCCAAAATACTTTCTTAGTCTACCATAAGGGGATTAGGAGGGAAGCCCAGGGCCTTACCCCCATCTGAATTTTCAGGGAGTTTACATAGCTAGAGTCATGGATCTGTGGTATTAAGGGTTTTCCCTCTGAGGGCTGCTCACCAAGCAAGTCCCAGAATAAATACCAAATTAGATGACTGTAATCCTTGTTGACATGCAAAGTGTGCCAGCCTTACATCTGGCACTCAGTAACACAACATAAATTCTCATATCTGTGAAGAGGATTAATCTGTATTTCCAGCTCATAAAGATGGGTTTAGTCAAAATTTTGGCTCTCAGAAAAGAGTTTACCTCACATACTTAGACAACCAACTTCTGAGAGAAAATCCTTTCTCCAAATAGAGGAGATGGTGGTATTTTATTTCTAAGCATGTTTTATATAAAATAACTTATAACATCCATTCATATGCAGACTTTTGTTGAACAATCCCTAGTTTTATCAGTACTGTATTGATAGATTTGCTTTAAGAGCTTGAGTTTCATTCTGGAAAAAAAAAAAGAGAAGGGTGGGAGAATGGCTTCTCATATTCAATCTCCCCATAACACTCCCATTTGTATGCTTAATAGTATTTGCAAACAGTAGTTCCAGAACCTAAAACTTTCCTATTAATCGGCTCCTTCCATAATCTTGCAAATTCATTCTTCCATTTTTTCAGGCCATAAACCTTTGGAGTCACCCTTGACTGCTCTCTTTCTATTACAACTCATAAATAATTCATCAACTCCTTTTAGCCCTCTCCTTTTTTTCTTTTTCTTTCTGGAAATATATGCAGAATCTAGTATTAATCACATTGTTCTGAGCCACCATTATTCTCACATACACCATTAAAACCATCTAAGTTGGTTCTCTGCTTTGACACACTTTCCCCTTCAGTTTTTTGGACACCTTAAAGGCAGAATCATTTTATGACATAGGTCTCATCACATCACATTAACCTTTTGCTCAAAATTATCTGTCTCTCTTACAGTAAAATCCAAGTTCTCCTGTGTTCTACGGGGTCTTGTGCAATCCACCATTGCCCCTTCCACCAATACTTCTTTGGTTACATCATCTGACTCTTCTTCAGCTTGTGTACCCTAGTTATCTTCATTCTCCAATTTTCTTTCTGTTCCTTAGACATGCCAAGCACTTGCCTATCCCAAGTCCTTTGCATTCTTCTCACTGTCTGGACTATTCTTTGCAAATTACATATGGACCCCACTCCCTGACCTCCACATCTTTGTGATGTGGACTTTGCTGATCATCCAGAATCAAACTGCAATACTTTTCTTTGCCCTTAAGTTCCTTTTCCTTTATTCTGTCTTATTTTTATTCTTACCATTTATTATCAATTAAATTCTGTGTTTTTAAACTTTTTTCTAAGTACTTTCTTGATTATAAACATTAACATTGAAGGAACTTAATACTGCATATCATTTTTAGTGACTACAATAGGACACATCATGAATACATACTTATGTTTGTTGTATACATGGATAGGTTATCAAATAAATACACAAAGAGACTCTGTACATAGATTTAAGTTTTAATAGAATGTTTCCCTAGTGCCACAGAGACATCTGAAGTATAAAGTAGATTAAAAAGGTAGGCAGACAGGGAATATTTTAATGCCTCTTGTCATATTGTCATTAGAAACATCTACTAGTCTCTGAATGTAGTTCCAGTAAGTCTAAGAAGCACATAGTCTTCAATACAACCTAAAGATAACCACTTGCCTAATTATTCAAAGAAATAAACATTTAATTATAGAAACTTGAAAACAATGTTGCTTCTATTTGAATTATTTAATAATATACATTTACTAAATGAGAATGAAGGCAGGCAAGTCATAGTCCAATACTACACATGAGAAAGGAAAACCATGTCTTTGCCTTAAAAATATTTCAGCTGGTTGAGGTGAAAAATCTTAAAGCACATGAAATAATTGAGAAACAACATATCTGAATATCATGATGAAATATTAAGCCAATAAATTCTAAATGGTTGTCAAAAAAGTTATCAGATATTTGACATACATTTCATTTTGAACCCATGAAGCCAAGATACAAACTGTAGAGCAGGAAGAAAAACCAAGTGTAAACATTGATTGAATCATCACTTCTGAGCACTTTCTATGTACCAGACAATATTCTAGGCACTAGGGAAAAATCTAGCAGGGGTGATATTAAACAAATAAATAAATAAAATAAATAAATAAATAAATAAATAAATAAATAAATAAATAGAAAAGAAGAGGGAAATGCATATGAGTTCATACAAGTAGCTTTGTTTAAACTAATATAGATAAAATCTCATGCTTATGCATTATTTTGATTGAAATTTATTTTTTCTAAACCTGATTTAAGCTATTTTAAAGAGATGATTTTAAGCTATTTTTGAGGAAAAGTCATAGAAGCTCATTTGCTGTCAAGTTTATATTCTATTATCTCTTAGGAAAACTACCATTTTAAAGATTGTATGGATGGAAAGCCATGTTTAATCTTGTTTAAATGAAAACTCATAAATGCTAAATTTTATGTGAAGTCCTGCTCTTTAAATTAAATTAGGTTAATTTAATGGAAAAGCAATTTTACAAGGTTTTTAAAATGAATGTGTATAATCCTTTATTAAAATTGCATTTCTATCAGATTTTGTTTGATATAAACTCATGATTACAATTAGTTTTCATTAAAAGTTATGCTATCCAGTCTTATTTTCAGAATACTGCAGTGTTTAAGCCAGTTTGGTTGAAAAACATCATATTTCATAAAATCGTAAGCTTCATTTATGAAAACTTGTATATCCAAGTCAGTTTTAATTAATCTGTTATATTAAGGTCAAACCAGGCCAATTTTAATTAGTCAGTTATGCTAAGGTGGTTTAGATAACAAACCATATTTTTTTAAAAGTCCAAAAATATTTCTAATCAAAATTTTAGGTTTTCAGAAAAATAAGTATTTAATCCATTTTTATTGTAATTTATGTTGTCAGAACTCCTTGTATTAGAATGAATGTATCTTTGCCTATTTGATAAAATTTACTTTATTTCCAAGGTATGTTTAACCAAATTTGATGAATGATCATATATAGATGGAGAAGGATAGGAAGAAGTGAATTCATGATTCTAAGTAAAATAATTGTTCTTATTAAAAATGCAAATCTTAGTGTCATAAATGACATAGAATCATATTATAATGGTGTTTTAGATAGCTTTTGTTGCTGTGTCCAAAATACCCTACAAGAACAACTTAGAGAAAGAAAAATTTATGTGGGCCTTATGGTTTCAGAGCCCTATTTTTGTATTTTATTTAGGGATAGGGTCTCAATGTGTTGTTTAGCACCTTTCTTTTGCTGAGGCTGACTTTGAACTTGCAATCCTCCTGCCTTAGCCTCACAAGTCTTTGCAGGTGTGCCCCACTACGCCCGGCTCAGCCTCAGATTTTAAACTCTGTGTGAACATCTTCATCAGAATATCTATGAAAGTCCCTCAGAATCCTGAGATATCAATGTGTTCAAATAATCTCATTATCCCCTAAAACTTCTCTTTATTTCAATTATTTATTATTATTGTTATTTCTCTTCCTCCATTACTACCACCAACTCCATTTGGTGAACAATAGGTGGATGTTTGTCCCTTCCTCTGCTTTCGTGCCAAATATCTGTAGGGCCTGTTCATAGTACTTATAAACAGGATCCCCCCCCCATTTTCTATTTATTTTTTAAACTTATTTCATATTAAACATATCTTACTTACTATAACCAGAATGATCTTTGTGCAGTATGACTTTGACTATCAGAAACTTTTTCATACCATTCTCTAAGCAAGACACCCACTACACCAAATTGGACTCATTACCTTTCTTAATCTTTCTCCATCAACTAGTTCTTCCTCTTGAATTCTTTACTTTAGGTGACAACATTACCAATAGAATATAGCTATATGTCTGTTCTATTCCTTGATGTATTCTTTGGGGAGACTGGTGACAGAGGATGGGAGAGCAGTGACAGAGATTGGGGGTTTCTGATGACCTCATGGCTGTGGCATACCTGGTGCCTGGGAATATTTCTGTGCAAGGGCACAGGATGCTTAGCTGCTGTGGCAATGTCCTGCATGAGGAGTCTCTGTTGAAGAGTCCTGTCAGCTCTGATCTTGATCTCAGGCACATAGCTCATGGGAATAGAGGAATTCTTGTGCTAGACAACCACAACGTTTCATCAGCTCTGCTTTACAATTACTTTTTTTTTTTTTTTGGTACTGGTACACTCGATCACTGAGCCACATCTCCAACCCTATTTTATATTTTATTTAGAGACAGGGTCTCACTGAGTTACCTAGAGCCTCACCATTGCTGAGGCTAGCTTTGAACTTTTGATCTTCTTGCCTCAGCCTTCTAAGCTGCTGGGATTACAGGCAGGTGCCACTGTGTCTGGTCACAGTAACTTTAAACAATGAACTTTCTTGAGAGCTACACAAAGCTCCTAACATTCCATTTTGCAACTGTGGATTGCAACCTTGGGAAAGCTACATAGATGTCCTAGTTTCTGTAACTTCCCTGAATACAAAGAATGCTTCCATAGTCTTTAACCTGACAATGAGACATATATAAATAAAGATTGCTGGTGTAAATCTTTAAATCTGCATCTCCATCAGAGAGCAGAGCTCCACCTGATCCCAGATTAATCTTCAAAATCTGTGTTCTTGAGTCTTTATTTTTCTAATTCCCTGTCACCCCTTGCCAGAATGGTGAGTTTGGCCACACTGGTCATGGCAATTCTTGACATCTACAATGATGCCTATCATCCAAAATGCACTATTTCTTTTGAATAAATAAGTGAATAAGATCATCTTATATCTCAAATCATAATCACTGAGTTTTGTATATTTTACTCCCAAATATTTCTACTTTCTCCTCTCTATGCCTCCTACCGGCAGTGTGCTCAACTCATTTATTTCCTGCCTGGGGTATGTGCCCACAGCGTTATCACAAATGGATGCTTTATGTATTGAGTAGGTATAATCATGACACTTCTGTCTAGAATCAACCCAACGGTGGTTCCTGGGATAAAGTCCTGGATCTTTAGCATCAACACACCCCATGATCCAGCCTATGTCTATTTTTTACAGCAGCATATTTTGTTGCTTTTATTTTATAGTCTGCCTTTTTAAACATCTAGTCTTGCTTCTATGCATTCTGTCTCCTAGGGTTAATAGGGGCAGATAGATGTGAGTGGTGGGAACAGAAAATGAGGTAAAGGGAATAATGCAATAAAATGGGTCTACTGTGCTGAATCACCACATGCTTTCTTTTCCAAGAAGCAATTTACCAGCATCCCTGCCTGGTGTAAGTGGGTAGGATATGTCACATTACTTAGCAGGAAAAATGCAGGATCAAAATAACATCTATAAGACACACCCAAGTTACTTTGAAGGAGCGAATTTTGGGACCCTTTTCATAGAATAGATCCCAGAACTCAGAGATAAGGATAATTTCTCTTAATCATAAAACCTGTAAAAATGCATGATTGAAAATCCAATTAGAACTGGTCAGCATGGGTCAAGATGACCTAGACTTGTCATTGGCAGGGGACTTGAAAGTCTGATGTCATCTACTGTCAGTCAAAAGTCCTTGGTGGGACTCTCTGGAAACTTCTCTGGGATCCCCAATAATACTGGAGTGCCTTAGAGGTGCACTATCTCCTTTTTGAGAGGATCCACTAACTCCCTTGAGAATATTTCCCTTTTCCTATCCCTTTAATTAACTCAAGCCTGTTGTTACTCTGAGCAACGTGTCTGAAATCTTTTTGAATTGATTGCAAAAATTTGGGTTCAAAAGTGTTTGTGTGGGGGGGGTGCAAAGGGTCTGCACTCTGCCTTGGTTTCCCAGAAAGTCCCAATCCTCTAACACTATCAGGTCCCCTCTCATATTGCCGGAGTTCTATCTCTTTGTATTTAAATAAACCCTACTCCATTCACTCTTTGTTTTTGTCATCATCCATGGATTTTATTCTTCACATTTGTGAGACAAGCACCCAGAAGGAAATTGGTGAGGGCTGCACAATCCCATCCACTAGCAGAAGCAGGGAATCAAATTTCATCAAAATTCTGGTTTCAGGTGACCAACTGTCCCAGTTTGTCCAGGACTGAGGGTGGATGGGATACAGATTTTTCAGTGCTAAATTGGGAAAATTGGGGAAAATCAAGACCACTCTAAAATAGGTGGTTCTAGAACCTTGTGCCTTTATGCCACAAGTCACCTCTTCCAGGAATTCGGTTTCTTTCCCCTTTGTCCGTCTGAGCCTTACTGATGCTTTAAAATCACCCCATGCACCACTTTCATAAGTCCCCTGCTTGGACCCCAAATCAGGATGGCCATCTTCACACACAAAATTACTATATTACTTTGAATTCCTAGAAACTCTTGAAGTGCTTGATTTATATTAAACAATTTTCTAAATGTGTTTTCAATGAGTCAATTGCTTGCCAAGAGAATATATTCTAAAATCCATAGTTTGACTTTAAATACCCTCCATGAGCAAGTACTATCCTAATCTAGTAATTCATTTCAATTCAGTTCCCTTAGTTTCAAAGTAATCAAACAATTTAACCAAGATTTATTCTGTGCCTGCAAATTTCAAGGTTTAGTTCTCTTCCTTATTACTTTCTATAATTAACTTATTTCCAGTTGAACCATTTTTCAAATGTGCCATTGTCTCTTTGTTTGAACTTGCAAGAACATTCCTCACAATATATTCACCTGCATCTCTACCTCTTCAGATTCATCATATCTGCAAAGACACACACTGACGGCAACTTCCGCCAGGAAGATGATTGGATGATCAATCTAAAGCAATCTCTTTATCTTTGTCCTGTAATTACACCTCACCGGGGACTTTTATGCATTCTTGATACCTTTTGAGTCATAGTACGTTATTTGTAGTCTTTATCACTTCTTCTTTATTAGATAAGCACTAATCTCTGTATCTTTTTCATTATCTAATTCAATGCTTTGTGCATTTATTGAACTGAATGTTAATTTATGTTCTAAGGTGATAAGAATGTGGCATCGTCTTTGAAATCCAAATAGGCAGTGGAAATGTCTATGCCCACTGAACATGAAATTATTGTGTTATGGACCATCTGGTGAGAAGTAGGCAGATTCAAAAACATTGAACCTATTCTTCTGGGTCTGCATTAGAAAATTCCTGCTATAGGTCACACAATATAATAGTAGCAATCTTTACCTTTTTGATTTCAAAGATTGATTTATATAGAAAGAACACTTTTTGGTTATTTAGCAACTAAAAGTCAAAAAGCTTTCTTTGAATTTAGAAGTGTCTAAGCTTATTAAGTTCCTTTACCCTCTTTTATAAATCATTGCCATGGAAACAGCATTTCAGACATTTTTTCTTTTCCTTAATGTCACATCTGCTATCCTGCTATATATAACATTATGTTCATGCAAAAAATACAGATATTTTTACTCTTTGAAAAATCAAAGTTAATTTAATGTGAGCACACTGTCTTTTGTAGAAGTGTGAATATTCAGAAAATAGTAGACACTCTTGATTTTAAAATATTTAAGGTGGGTAACTGACAATGTGAAAAAGTAAATGATTTTTGTTTAACTAAATGTTATTTTCGTTTATTCAGCACATTTCCTTATAGTTCTGTTACTCTGAAGTGTCCTGTGAACTTACACTTGCCTTCAAGATTTACTCATGTAAATAATTGCCTCTTCAAGTCCTGTCAGTTCTGTTGAGGGCCCTCACTCTTCCTTGAGTTACTAGATTAGCCTTTGTACTTTTTACCCACACAACGAGATGACAGAATCCATCCTTTCACCCTTTTCTTGCCATATAATTATGTCCTTAATCCCTTTCATAAAGACATTGACATAGTTGTTTATTTTCCTTTCAGACAAAGAGTATGTTATCACCACCAGGTAAAATGCAGAGAAGACAGCACTTTATTCTTCTAATAGAATCCTGACCAGTAGAAGTCGTGTTGAAATATGAGTTTTCACCATTCAGAGGAATCAGCAAGGATTAAAACCTGCAGGGCCTTTTCTTCAAAATCAATTATGTGACAAACAGCACAGACTCATATTTTCAACCTGGGCCAGTGTCTCTGTTATAAGTAAATATCCTGCTACTTACCTGGCGTCTGCCCTGGAGTGAATCTTCTGGAATGTGAGCACTGCCTCCTTCCCCTCAGTTCATCCTTAACTGCAGGGTCAGGGTGGTCATAAATATTTTAGAAATATCTATGTATATAAATAAAGTCAGATTTAACTATCACTTCTACAGACAGACTTTCTAAGTCAACAAAATTAACTTAATTATCAAATTTATTGCTTAACAAATATTCTCTCAACCCTTCCTGGGGAGAGTCCCTATGCTAGGAAAACTTAATATTGATTGGGTTTACAGGGTTTTCAGCATCATGGGTTTGTAAGATGGAGTCAAATCATACAGAAAATCAAAACTTGAGAGGCATCATAAAGATATGCAAAAAGACTTGAGAGTCAATGTCTTACTTCTGACTGGGAGATCATGGAATAGCAGGAGGGAAGACCCTGCAGTAGGGCAAGGCACCGGCCTGAGACTTGACAGGATGTTGATGCCAATTATAGGTAGGACAAGTCAGGAGGAATTTATGGTTAAGAGAACATCTTTTTAGAAGTCCTTTTAGGCATGCTAGGTTTGATCTGTTAATGAAACATCCGGGGAGATCTCTCCAGTCTGTGTTTGTAAAAGCAAAGCTAGAGTCCAAGAAAGAGAGCAGGAGAATGCAGGAAAATTGGATGACAAAAACCACCGACAGATGGTTGAACCTGAAGAGAGCACTGGATCTTGAAAGAAGATGGCACCCAGACCTGTAAGAAGACAGTGTCACGGTTGTTGAGGAAATAGAGAACAACATGCTGACAGACAAAATGAAGGCTTGGGAATCCTGACAGCAAAGAGAAGGGGAAGAAATCAGATTTACCACAGGGCAATGCACAGGACTATATTTTAAGTGAAGGAACAAGTGCATAGTGTCATTTGAAAAAAATTTGATAAAAGAGAAAAATGGATGATGACTGTTCCCTGACCAGGTCACTTAGTGGAACTAAAATTAACTGGATAGTGCTACTTTAGTTATGTAGGTAGGGAAATAGCAGTGGGTTCAGCCACTATATTCAAGTCTTCTTGTGAAGTCAGAAGTTGACTGGCCTTGTATGGAAAAATCAATAAAGCATTTATAACCCTAAAAAAAAAAAAAAAAGAGAGAAAAATGTACTAGTGGCAAAATTTGGAAGACTACAAGCTTCAAGTTCATAAGCTTTAAGACACAACTGTAAGATTTTAGCCATACGTTATTTTTTTTTTTTTATGTTGTTCTCTTTTTAATTTCTGATTCCTCTTCTGGCTATTAATGTAAGTATGGTTTAATAATGAATTTTTTGTGTGATCTATGCCATTTTTGTATGGTTATTGTTTTCACAATGGTACATCTTTCTTTGTCTCCTATGATGGTATATTCTTAGGAGGATCACAACAGATATTAATTCCTGAGCAATGACTACACAGAGAGGTAAGGCCTCCAAAGATGTCAAGTATAAGAAATTTTAACATGGTCTCCACTAGCTATCCGGGTCAGAGAACCAGTTCTATGCCTTACTGAAGATATCAGTTCTCTACAGTCAACTCTCTCTTTTTTAAAAATATTTTTTTAGTTGCAGATGGACACAATACCTTTATTTTATTTATTTATTTTTATGTGGTGCTGAGGATTGAACCCAGTGCCTCACATGTGCTAGGCAAATGCTCTACCACTGAGCCACAGTCCCAGCCCGCCAAGTCTTTGATGAATGCTTAGCAGCATTTATTTTATTCTTCGACACCAAGGTTTTGATATTAAGAATTCAAGATGTTTTCCAATGAAAATCCTCCACCCAGAGATCGATTTTCTATGTTAAGAGATCTGTACAATGTTGGCAAAAAAATGACATTCACTGAAGATAAGGACAGAAAAAGGAAGGGAAATATCCTGTCACATTTTTTCCTACTTTGCTCATAAAACTTACAAGGTTTTAATTAAAATGCAGTAAAAAATGTTCTCCCAGGCCTCAGGCATGTGAGAGAATCACGGAGGTCTTTAGAACTTTGGTGAAAGATTTTTTTTTTTTTAAAGACTTAAAAAATTTCTTTATGGAGTCCGCTCATCCTCTTTGCAACCTGAATGCAACTCCTGTCACTCTTTGAAGCTTTGTCAGGCCCACATCCAGGTGTGACACAGACCTCAATCCCCTGGCAGAGAGGGGCTCTCTTTGTGTTTGTGCTTCAGGGCATGCTTCAAAACTGATAGATAGATCAAGTTCTTCCTTCAGCCTGTCTTCAAAAAACAGGCAATTTACACTTGAGCTATTTCTGACTGAGAGAGAAATATTTGTTGGATCATTACTTATGGAATGTTCTGATCTTCAGTTCTTTACATAATGTGTTTTGTTCAGTTCCTGAACTCTGAATTATTAGTGGACTTTATAGAGAAGAAAAAAGAATTAGCAATTAGTTAATTTCTGCTTTGATTTATCCAGTCCATCAAAGAAAGTATTGGAGACCTTTCAAAATTCACTTTTGGAGAAAGGATGTTTAAAAAATGTTTCCAAATTCATGCTGTAAATATATATTACACAAATTTTGACAATCCTCTGTTATATGTGATTTAAGCAGGAGAGGGCAATAATACAGAACATTCTATGTCTTTGTTTTTTAAGGTAAGAGAAAGAAATTTCCAAGAAAATGTGCACACAATTTTAAAAATCTAAAAAAATAAAGTGAGCCTTTGAAAAACTTCAAGGTAATAATTCAAGGCAATATTTTTTTGTCTGAAATACTTTTCAAAGTAGATTAAACTGATAGAGATTTTTTTCTTTTCTTTCTTGTTTTTTCTTTTTCTTTTTTCTGCTTTAAAAGGAATGAAATGAGATGGAAATGCCTTGGACAATTTATGCTAAAAAGTAGGTTAAGTCATAGACGACTAAATAATACTGAGCTTTACTAAATCTCCTGAATTTTAGAAAACCAGAATAGCTTGTCCAGCATAGGTTATGGGAGAAGGACAGATTTATCTGCTTTGACAGATCAGTGAATTTTAACCTTTTTTCACATATATTTTTCTATGGTATTATCCATATCTAAAGTTTTTTGTTTGTTTGTTTTTGTTTGGTTTCTATTCCCTTAGCCTGGAAGGCAAGATACCAAATGAGTAGGATTAATTTTGTGGATTTCCTATAATCATTTTATAATAGATTTGGCACTGTTTCTCAGAGTGTTTTTGATTTGCAACTTTGGACAATATTTCTGTTGCATTTGCAGTGTGGTCACTTTTGGAAAGTATGTTTATGGATCCAGTTGTAAGTCATGTTCCAATTACATAAATTATTGTGAGGCATGATGTTGTCCATGAAGAATGAGCTATTCAAATCACATGTTGTTAAGAAAAACAAAAAGCCATTTTTTCCTTTCAAATACATCAAAGTTTAATTCAGGAATCACCTATAAACTCTAACCATTACCTACATCATTATAATTATCTAAAATTTTCAACCCCTTGGAGCTTCCAGAACTTTGGAACTGAAGCATGGTATTTTAGTTCTAGATACAGGCTACTTAGTCATGAATGCTAATTTAGGGAGTACATCTAATATTAGTTATAAAGTTTTATGATTCTAAATAAATTTCTGACCCTAAACAGCACAGATTTGGGGACATCAAGTCTGGTATAAGGCCTATAAAACCAAATGAATGAAAGCAGAAATAGGTTCTCTGACTTTTGCATATATATATATATAT